>JAJEKV010000012.1:21007088-21443077 GCA_021234155.1 Isoetes taiwanensis | reverse complement strand
TTGTTGTACTTCGTTCAGTTACGTATTGCTTCTGGGGAAGGGGCAAGGGGAGGTAAGAAGAGATTCTGGGGAGAGTGAGTTAGGAAGGGGGTGAGAAGAGGCAAAGAATTCAGGATTGGAGGAAGGGGGGGTGAGGAAGAGGGGGCAAGTGGGAAGAGTTGGGGAAGAGGTGAGGGGAGAGAAAGGCAAAATAATATCATCTTGGATTAAAAATATATGTTAAAATATGGTAATAATTAATTTAATTAAATATAAAATAATTTAATTAATTTAATAAAAAAAAAAAATATAAACGTTCTCTTCTCGACTAGTAGGTCGAAATTAGAAAGTAATACCTTATTTGAGGTTTAAAATCACAGATCAATCCTTAGCACGTACCAAAGGTCCAAGAAGCTGGCCAGATAGAGAGCCATATCTTTGAAGGGCGTTTTTACCGCCCGAATCCGTGAAGAAATTGGCTTCAGGCTACATTACGCTTAAGTCCTTGCGGCCGGTATGGCTCGCCCATAAAACCGATTCAAATTCTACAAGCAGTACCCGGAAACAAGCGAGAAGGGAATTTAATAGGGTTCAAAATCCTAAAACCCAAATAGGCGAGAAACAAGCAAGAGATTCAAAAATGCGAGCAGAAAAATGGGAAAGGAAGAAAGAATTAGCACATTTTGAGAATTAGCCCGGGGTCATATGCTGTAAGCCCGAATTCTTGAAAGCGTAGGAATGCTAGTGGGGTTAATATTAATTGCGATGGGATTGGTGAGAATAAGCATACTAGAAAGGGAGTTTGAAGGTCGAGGTTCAATCCGTAGATGAAATCTGATTCAGCGGGGATTGATTCGTTTATTTCCCACATCACGCTTATTTGGAGCACAAACCACGATTATTCTTGGCTTCGCGAGGATTTCAGTCCCTCTCTCTCCTTACTCAAATATGCAGCAGTTGTTGAAGCACCGGCCTGTGTGCACGGCAAATCCGGCATCTAATATGACCAGCCGGTCGAGTTGGGGGCCGAGCGGCCAAAACTGCTAGATCTTGGCCCATGGCGACCTCTTTTACCATAAGTGCGGTATGACGCGGTAGCCATGGGTATTATTCAAGCAAAAGTATTATTCAAGCGAGGAGATGGATGCAACATATTTTACACTTACTCCAACACGGCGGGGAAGCCCGGATTCCGCGGCTATATGTTGTGAGGCACAGTGCTAAACCTTTTTGCGCCTTGCAAGCTCTCCATCAAATGGTTTATACGCACACACTCTGCTTCAACTCTTGCGGGGTCTCTTGCTAAATGATTCTTCTACTAAAGAATTTGGTTCCTCCCAAATCAGTGCTCTTACGCTAAGAGCTAGAAGTTGGCGTCCGGGTGGCCAGTGAAGCGAGCCCCATTCCATCATTCGATGAATCTGAGGAACAGGAAGGGGAAGTAGGAAGCACTATTTAGGTCGGGCCAAGATGCATGCACAAGTCGGGCGGAAGCACAAGATACAAAGCGGAAAACGCACTTATTGCGGAAAAGCCTGAGCGGTCAGTGAAAAGATCAAGGGTGACCGGCGTATAAACTCTTTGTTCACCTTATTAGGAAGCCTTAAACTTTGATTTACGTATAGGCCTTTGATGAGGAAGGTGTAAGCTGCTATAAAGCTGGCCCACGAGCAGGATCGATGAAGAGCTCCCATCAACATTTGTATATCGAGAGGAATGATTAGATGTATTTGAAGACCCTATTTGAAATTGTCGAGGATGCTAACACTCAGGGAGCGAGGATTAGAGCCACTCGGAAGAACAGACCCAAAGGTATGTACCAAATTTTAAATTTCAAGTATAGAAGCGGGAAAAGTAGGGTAAGCGTTAATATATTAAAGGGTAAACATTAATATAAAAAAAGGGTAAACATTAATATATTAAAAAGAGGAGTGGTAATTAATATAAAAATGCAGTTCAAAATAGGAAAGTCCATTTGTTTCTATCGTATACCTAAATGTAGCATATAGTGTCCATTCAAGATACATAAGAAGGAGGTCTAGGCTTTTGCATTAGAAATACATAGAATAGTCTATTTTTACCGTAGAAAATATATGGTGTCCATTGGAAAAAAATACATAAGATAAAACAATAAACTATAGTGTGATAAAACAATAGAAATTAAGATAGAAAAATAATAAACTATGGTGTTTAGAGCTGTATTTTCCATGTTTTAGAGACTATGGTGTTTTGGCATTTAGAAAATATACATCTTGTATTTATTAGAAAATATATATAGGATAGGATATTGTATTTATTGTTAAGCGTTGACATACTAAAAGGGGAGGGTTATTTTTTGGTCACATGTATACATAGAAAATGCACCGGTATGGTGTGCACTTAGAAATACATAGGATATGGGTGCAACTAATAATGATTTGCACTACATGATATTGGAGGTAGAAAACTATTTTGTAGGCAAGTAGGTTAAGCCACAAAATGGCTGTTGTATTTTTTCACTCGGTAAACAGACACGTGTTTTTCATCTTGAGGAGCCTTAAACCTACGTTTTTTATTTTGGAGGCCTTAGAACTTATTTTAGAAAGGCCCTCAAACTGCGTTTTTAAACTTTGGTACCTTTCTAGACTCGCCCAGTGAAGACTATCGGCTTCCAAAACCTGCGTTTTTAAACTTTGAGCTGCCTTTCTCGACTAGGTGATGCGAGAAGAATATATTAAAACACCAGATCTTTCGGCTTTGAGCTGCCTTTCTCATTTCCTTGGTAGAAGATCATACGACCCCTAAAACCTGCGTTTTTGCTTTGAAGGTACATCTAACCGACTCGGCGAGAAAATGTACTAAAAATGAGAAATCCATTTGTTTCATTTTTTCGCGTTATAAATCACCCAATTAACAAAGGAAAGAGGCAGGTGGAAATAAGAAAGCCTTAAAGGAAATAGGAGTTTTCTACAATTTTCTAATTTTGATGGCCATAGATACAATAATAGCGAAAATCTTTTAAAAGAGTGAATTTATCTTTACGATGTGGACATCCATAGACGAGTTAAATTTGAGGGGGTATTTGTATGCTAAAAAATGAATATGTAATAATTAAAAATCAAGCTCAAATAACAATGCATGGGATATCGTTGTGGCCATATTAACATTAATAGGGTAGATAGATAGATAAATGGATGGATGGATGGATTAACCAAAGGTGATATACTCAAATTATGAAGTATTGCCAGCGTCATAATATTCACATGACGTGTCCAAGATTGACCAAAATGCAAGCTTCTAATAGTCAACGTTTAGCTTGGATCTAGAATTTTATAATGAGAAAGTACCATATGAGAAAATATTTAAAACAAGATGTACGCCTAAAGGTCCAAAGTAGTAGAGTATATGTCTTTATCTCTCGTCTTTTCCATTTGTAATGGTGGCGTACACAACATATCATCATTGTTGCTATGATTACTATTTTAATTAATCCAATCCTCTTTGCTTTAAGATCATATGAAATCTTTTGTGGTGAACATTAACCTAGGTGGCATTTTCATGGTAACACCTGCGATCAACTTTCCAGGATCTTTTTTTTGCAGCGGACTTGTGGACTGGGGCTCAATTCAAATTTATTCATGCCTATCCTGTACAATCAACTTGCTTCTTATCACCTTGCGTTTTAGCATAGTTAGGGGTTCAATGGATGGGGTTAAATGTTAGTATTTGATAGATATTGGACATCTAAATCATTGTTTTTGAACGATAATGCATGTAAGAAAGACATGTTGTCTTAGTAGAAAACTATATTCTCTCCGTAAGTGGCTCTCCCCAGCCATCTTGGAGGATCCTAGAACACTTAAAAGTTGGATTTCTATGGACAAAATGGATAAGTACATTGGGAAAGAGGGAGGTGACATGTTAGCATAAAAAGATTATTGAAGTATGGCGCAACTTATGATGGTGGGGGCATGAGCATTTCAAACAACTAGGTGACGTAAGCAGGAAGCAAAAAGAAAAGAAAAAACAAACCAAAAGGGTTCCACAATTCAACAGTCCGTTATTAGTAAAAGGAAATAAGTAACAAGTGTCACAACTTAAAGCTTGTTACATAGCAGAGAGAGTGCCCAGGAACGTAGCAGCAGCCAACAACCAAGGAAGGGAAGGGAAGAGTATATTTTACCGTTCACATGGGGCCACTAAAGGGAAGGAAGTATATTTTACCGTTCAGAAGGAAGGCCAGCTGACCTATGGTCTATGAGAAATTAGCAAATTACTAGACAAACTATAGAACTGTGGATGTGAAATCAAAGAAGAGGAAAAGGAACGAATCTGGCCGAAATCAAAAGGAAGGAACAACGATGTAGCGAACGAGCGAGCAACGCTATCAGGAATGTTGAGGTAGGTAGTGGTGTAATTAGCAGAAACCAATAGCGGCGCGGAAATCTCCGGTGCCACCGACAATGGCGATTTCCTTGGGATTGTTTCAGGCCGACGAGTTTAATAGGAATTGCCTTGGAAGCGATTGTGCCGTTGTATTTCTTGGTCTGAAGCACGGCGCTGAACACACCAAAAACGCATAGAATAAGACTGCGGCGATCATGAAGGTCCTTTGAAACCATGATCTCGTTGGCCGTCGTGAAATTGGGGCCGTCGAGATCTGGTTGTCGTCACAAACAGGGCCGAACAGATTAGTGCTCGTATCCGTTTTGGGCCTGCAACTCGAACTCCTGTTGCATTCGGAGACGTGATCTTGTCGTAGAACCACAGCTTCCAGGCTTGGCCACTTTGAACGGCTCCTTGCCACTCTACACCCTCGCCAGCGACACCCACCCACCAGAACCTGCATCAACCAAAATCGCTGCTACTCTCGCCTTCATCTTGCTTGCAAATTTATTAAGCTTTCTCAGATTGCGGATCTGCTCGAGGTTTTGCTCGCTTCTGAACTCAACTGAGAGCTTTTCTGTATTTATAACTTATAGCCTAGATGTTAGTGCCCCCCCATAAGTTCCTTCCCGTTAGACCTGCTCTTTACTTAACGGTATCAACTCTATAGAGCTGCTTCTTTTTTCCCTTATATATTCTTGTCTATCTACCTCTTTTAAGGGCTTTACCCCTCGCTGAACCTTTAACTGTACCTCTCGCCCTGCATTTACTCGTCCCTCGCCTCATTGGTCATCATCGTGGACGTAAAAGAACCTATCATACACTTATCTTTATCTTTGCTCTAGTTATCGTTTATACGTTAAATTGTCCGTAAGCTACGGCTTTCGTCGTCTTATCTTATCAACATCTCACGTTAGTGTCCATAAGCTATGGCTTTAAAGTTTGACATTAAAATTCACATCATCATCATATCATCATTTTATTACACCACACCTCGTATTTTTATCACTACTAAATCTCTTTTAACGTCTTGCCTCCTTTGGGCGGGCTTGATTGCTTTAATTGTCTTGTAATGCGATTAAGCGTTGCTTTCTAGAGGCTTCTCATGCACGATTTGAAAATTTTTAAAATACTTCATTCATCCCATGTCCAACTTTGGAAGGTATTCAGTCCATCTCAATTTGAAATTTAAAAGAAATGGCATTGCTTACTAAAAGTTTCTCCTTTGGTTGAAAATATTAAAAATACTTCACTCATCCCATGTCCAACTTTGGAAGGTATTCGGTCCATCTCCAATTTGAAAAGTAGAGCTAAAGTAAACGGAACCCTTTATTTTGGCTAATGTACGTGGAAAATTGAATAGGTACTTTACTTTAGGCCTACCATCACAAACATGTACGCGTCCTTTATCATAGCATATTTGCTCTATAATATTCTATTTTTCTACACATAATTTTTTGATTTTTCTACATCTTGTTTGTTTTTACTCCCAACCAAACACGTCATGTTTTGAATGGTTCTATGCTCGTAAGCCTTTTCATCTTTGACTAGTTGAAGATGAAACCATTCTGCCTCTCCACATTCTCCAAAGGAGGTTGACGTTCTCCCATTTTGAGATGCATAAAAAGAGACATTAGTAGTAAGACCATCACCAAGAATGTTATGCTCATCTAGACCAAAGGCACATTCATGAAGAGGGACGTTCCACTTGAGATGCACTTGCCCCATAAAGGCGTATATACTTGTTTATGAACTCGAAAAAGTATATATGTCCTCATAAGCAAAGAATCTATATATGTCCAATTGCTTTGTCTAATGACATTAGAGATAGATGTACAAAAGTTAATAACAGGCTACATATTCTAAGCAAAGTGTGCCTGGACTATCCGCGATCCATCTGATCCATCCATCCTATGGTCGGTCATTATATTATACCTCTGGGCACCTCTAGACGATTATGGTCATTTATGATTGGGGCCTTCTGATTTTAAAATGCAAATAAGTTAGCCTAAGGCGAGATATCAAATAAAAGGACTCTAAGGTTTGAGATATCAAAGGACTCATCTCATACATGTTTGCCTAGATTATGAAATATCCGAGACTCGACCGCTAACAAAAATAATTCAATATCTTAGTAAGAATGCTTTTAACCAATGCACCACCCAATCAAGGAGGGCCAAGGAGCTAACGTACTTACTTTTCCTATTGAATCCTATATTTTTCAATTCTATAAGCTGGTTAAAGATGCCGGTGTTCTTTGGGCATAAGCTAAAACACAATAAATGATAGGAAGCAACAATGTTATTAAGGTTCAATTAATTATACGCTTCTATATGTGGTGAGTTTTGGGCAATTACACTATTGAAATATTCTTTAAGAGAACCTTCTTATCTAGCCCGACAATGCGTCCTCAAATGCTTAATAGAAGACTCATACATTTGTAGATGGGAACAACCCTACTTGATACAATCATCCCCACAAGACCATCTCGAATGAGCTATAGTTAAAATAAAAAGAAAATGGCTTTTCCTTCTTGCATTGGCCTCGGCTCCATCAATCCATTTATTCCTTTATGATCTTTGCAAAGGAGTAGTATAGGGTAGCAAAAGCCACAAATACCGAGACATTTTGAGCATTCTAGAAAGTGAGGCTTAGCCAAATCGAGAAGCTCTTCTGAGTCGATATTAGCGAAGAGGAGATGCATGCATCATGAGGAGCATAATCGTGGCAAAATATCTAAGCATATTTGGTTTTATTTGGGAAAGATCTAGGCGCCGACATATAGATTCAAACCCTAGTTCATCTGGCGGATCTATTGAGGTGTTCTAGTCGGGAGGAAGCAACATCCAGAAGGTAAAATCACGGACCATCAAATCACAATTAAAATCTGGACCATCAAACCGCAGGGTAAAATTTGGGCCATAGGGTTTGAGGGGATTTTCGCGGACACACTTCCCGAGGACCTTACTGGCCGCCTCACAAGAAGGGAGAAGTAGGACCGGGGAGGAACCCAAAAACATTCGAGGCAACCTTTCCATGGCGCTCTTCGAGGAGATTACGTCGCTAATGGCCCGCCCTCCGGGCTTTCGATTTCACTATCCGTGAATCTCGGTTTCATGAGCCCCTCGCCCAGGGCCCGAGGTCAAATTCAGATGGGGTCTGGAGGAACTTATCAAGCCCGTGGGCGTCTTTGTTGTGTCGCGAAATCAGCGAAGTGTTTTGTCGTTAGGGCATTGCGGGAGGCTCGAGCGGTGATATGACCGCCACATAGAACGGCGAAATTATAAGGACAAGTTACCTTGTCGGTTTAATGAAAAGAAAGAAGCATGTCGACCTACGCTGGCGTGTGTCATCCACCTCCTAGGCCAATTGACTACGAGAATTAATGCTTTGAACACTTAGGCACTTTTTACAAGCTTCTTGGGGAAGGGTGGTCTTACAGCCACGAGAACTTGGTCCTGAGCAATCGCGATCTTGAGCCCATTGGAAGAGTCAAGTCACGCTTCCGAATAGGGAAGTACGCTCATCCCGTCACGGGGGCCGCCAGGAAGAAGGACCTTTGGGGCCAGGCTGCTTCCGGGGTTTAGGGTCCATGCTCGACATCAGCACCCCGGCCCCCTCCCTTTTCAAGACACGGCCTTGAGTCTGGTGAATCGTGATGATGGGCCTCAAAACATAAACCATGTGAGTTTCCAGGTTCCGGTGATATTCTTGATAACTTGCAGGGATATGGCAATGGACGTATGGTAGCTGAGCTCTTTCGCGGTCCAATTCAACTTTGAAATGACTTGAAATGACGTTAACCACTCTAGAGTGATTTACGATTTTTAAGCGAGGCTATACATAGATTTACAATCTGACATTCTTGAACATGTTTCTTTTCATTTGCACTACTTAACACATCCCGACCAAAACAAATTAGTCATGTCAACATACTATATGCATTCTCTTTCTTATAAAATACATGGGTTGTTTTTTTTTTTTTTCCCAACACTTCTCTAAGTTAAATTCTACTTTTCCTATGCATTGCCCAATTCATTTTTGAATCATATGATTTTTTGTTCTCAAATTCTACTTTTCCTATACATTGCCCAATTTCTTTTTTCAATCATATCATATCTTAATATTGCACATTGTAACAAAAATTGAGATATAGTTGTGCTTTTCCACTTCTTCCAATGCCTAATATGGAGTTACCTCTGCAAACATTCATTCCTTAAATAAATGTTATAAGTGCGCATCCTCATGCTGGTTCCTCGGGGAATAATACTCGTTTCCACTGATTCCATGGCCTTTTGCCTCTTCCTCCTTTCCACCTTGTCTATCTTTATTTCTTCTGCCTACCCAAATTAAATATAATGACAACACAAACTAACTTTATTCTACTTCTAGGTTATTCATTTATTTTCGTTTCATTCATTCCCGTTGTACTATTTTTTCTTAAAGTTTTGCCGAACATTTATCTAAAGACTGGCATAGGGAAACTTTTATTTATTTCTAATGTTTATATTGTCAAATTAGGCATTATATCTATTCCTGTTCCAACCTAAATTAAGCACTTAAGAAGGGCCCTTGTGCAACAGCACCTTGTATTAAATGGTTGGAATAACACACTAGCTGCCATGATTTTAAGGCTGTTGCTTGGCAGGTTGTTCTGTGCTAAGAATGGTTAAATGGCAGGGAAAATAGAACAGCCATGCTAGCAGCAGAAAGAGTCCGCTTAACCCGGTGGCTTCGAACTAGATGAATAGGCCTTTTATCTCGTGAAAAATCGATAAAATCCAAGGAGGAAACGTGGGAAAAAGAAACCAATCGTTTACTTACAGTGCATGCTGAATGATTCAAAAGCAAAAGTGACACTCGTTATGCTGCAAAGAATCCTACCTGCCAGAAACAAAAGTATCACTTCCTTGCACTTCTTTGGCAGATGGGCCTCATTTTCTCTACTGATAACTAAATTGCTTGAACCTATCTAATCCATGACAACTCAGCTCCTACTCACGAATTGATTCCATCAGTTTAACAGCTATTCAGCTATTTGTTGCCTTTTCTTGACTAAGAGCGGCTTGCTTTTTACTGATGCCGTAGGGACCATGGCATAATCCATAGAATCTCTGCTTTGAGAGAATGGATCCACTTGTTCATTATAAAGGTGACAAACAGCCCGATATTAGCAAAGATCAAATACAAGACCTTTTAAACGTGATGTTAGAAAGACAAATATTTAACAGAGCTAAATCATAGGCGAAAAATAATTCAGCACTATTGCCCAATTTGAAATGCATAAACGATTGCATACAGAGCAAAACAAGATTGCTTTTGCTCATCAAAACTTCCTGGTTGTAAGCATGTCCACCTTCTTGATATAAAGCTCCATAGTTCTGACAGCCATAGAGATTTTTCCTGCCGATTAGCAATAGATTCATCGAGCACATACTGGAAAAAAACTTTGTATTAAGCGAGAAGCCTAAGGAAAGATAAATAATTTAGAAATAAGAAAAACCGTCTTATACACCTGGACTCCCAAAATTGATTAAAAACGCAATATTAGGACAGAAAGCCTGCTTGCCATGGAGGTGCCGCAAATATTAGCACTAGTTGTTAACAAAAGTGGCGGACAAATATTGCCTGAAACTGTCAAAAGGGCAGAGTCATTCTTGTCCTACATGCACATATAATATTTTAAATATAAAAGGTGCAGTAAGGAGAATGATGTAAGCCCTCCTCCACATTTGTCTAATTCTAGATATACACATGCAGTAAGAATAATGTAAGCCTTAAGTCTTTTGCTAGTGCTTGTATAAATGCATACAGATACTTCGACGACCTAGTTTACTTTCTTAAACTTTGATATGACTCCACTCGATGAAGTGCAGCTCTATAAGGCAATGTTACAAATAGCACGTATAGAAAAACCTGTGTTGACCGGGCGTGAAAAAGCAAGCTCAGACACACAAGATGAACAGATATCTAACATAAGCAACTCAATTCTAGGAACATTATTGTTGTTCTTGTATAACAAAAGTCAAGAAAAAACAGAAAGCAACAATTACCTTGCTGTACAGCTTTTGGAACAGATGTCCTGGTTATCATGGTCAGTGGAAACATCTGTGTGAAAATAGATAAGACTGCCAATTAAAGGTGGTATAGATGACAACCAGCATATTGTAATTAGAAATCGAATAAAGAAATGAGAGCTATTCCAAAAGAAAAAGGAAAGTAAGAATACCTGGTACAGGTGAAGACACCCTAGTTAACAGGTATATCTTCCCATGGCAATGAATTGTCAAATAATACAAAAAAGTGCTGATCTAGGCCACAAGATGTTGCCAATAACTTTCCAACCTGAAAAATCTGCAAGTTCCTGAAAGTTTACCTGTGAGGTTCTGCCCTCGTATTGAAGAAAAGGTCCCATCCTGGCCATTCCATGCCTACCTACTCCAACGTATAAATGGATCAGGTCCAACAGATGGAAGAACTGAACTACCAGAGCAAGCACTGTTATATGCTTCATAGTCTTTATCGTATTCTGAAACAAGCCTCGGTCCTGATCTGCATCCCTTTAGAGTTTCAGGAGAATAATTTTCTTTTAAGAGGGCAGCAAGAAATAGAGGAGGTTCCCTGCCTTCAGTCACACTCACAATTGGGCCTTGGGCATTCTCATAACGGACTAATTGAAAGGCTACACGATCAGCAGCTGCCAGCATTTCCTTATCACAATTCCTCCCACGCCAAACATACAATCTATTCACAAGCTGCACAACAAAAGCCCCTCGTGAATCTAAAGCATCAAAATTGTTAGAAATTGTGGCTTTTGGCACAAGCAGGGTTGCATCATATGCTGATTGAGGTGATAGTCGATAGACACAAGGCATCTGCTTGACAGATTGTCCAAGAAACCTATTTTGCCATTGCATCAACTGAAAAGAAAATCCAATATTGGGACTGGTAACACTCCTAAGCTGCTTAACATCCTTATACACATCTTCATATCCACGATGTTCTCTCCACATTATATAAGCTATGACAAGAGTAGCTGACCTGGATACACCCTCTAAGCAATGGACAAAAACTCTTCCGCCTGCTTGCTCCCTGACATCCTCTATGAAATCAAAAACATCGTAAAGAACACAGATGACATCTTCAGAAGGTGAGTCCTCTAGCCAAATGGTCTTGTATAGAAATTCATCAGGAAAATACTCTGGACAAGCACCACCCACACAGTTCAGTATGTGTGTAATTCTGCTGCTTTTAAGAATTCCAAAATTCTCAGCAACTCCTTTGCCTCCAAAAAATAAATGTGCTAAAACACGGGTGCATTGTTTATAACATTCAGCCATTTTACTTCTCTTTCTAGATAGTTCTACATCGGACATATCTGGAAAATCAGTTTCATGCGCTATCCCACCGAGATTAAGTCTCAAAGCATTAGAACTATTTTCACAATTTAAATCATCCTCGGGCTTCTTTAAGGCCCCAAGATCAATCTTTAGCTTGCCATACTCGGGCTTATCGTCCCCTGAAGAAGTGGAGGAAGAATCGAACCTTGTGGTATCTTGTAAGGAATTGTCGCCATCACAAAGATCTTGTGCTTTACTCGGATTAAAGCGGGAAAGAATTTCTTCTTCTGTTGAGTTACATTGGCGAGGGGACACGCATAAATTTCCAAAGTCCCAGTTCTGCCTGCTCCGGTCCACGTCTTCGTCCATAGTGCTCCACAGCTAAAACTAGGGCAAAGTGGTTCGTTACAGCTAATAATTTGAAGTGTGATACAGGGCCCTTATGTCCCTAGTAGTATTCATGCTACTACTAGCTTCTCCCATGTATCTCTTTTCGGGTTGCCCCTAAAAGGGGTACGTGGAACATTCCAATATATGCCAGCATATACCCAGATACACCCTCTGACTGGCCTAGACTTGCAATCGCTGGTAATTTCCTGGTCACCCCTGTTGCTGCGGTATGGTGTTAAATGGTGTTTGTTTTGAAATGAGGATCATATGGGCTAGATGTTTAAGCATTATGCCTTGATTGCATAAACCTTGCCAGAACTTCCAGGTTGATTAGAACCCCCCAAAACTGGTCTATTCAATCACTGTTTAACAAAGTCCTAGATCTAAGTAGTAGTTTTCCAATGTAAAAGTTCTTACATAAAGCTGTAGTGATGAAACCTGTTCAATGCGTTATTTGGGGAAATTCAACATATTTAAGAGAGTTGGTTGTTCCAAGGTTTATTATTTACAATTTTTGAATGAAAAAGTCTTGTAGAATCAATCTTGTAGGAGTTCAAGTTGCAGTATATTCAATTATATAATTTAATTAGAGTAAATTATAACAAACCTTTTGATGATGCAAGATTGAGGAATGCAATCTAGGATTGAGGAATGCAATCTAGGAGTTCCTCCAATGCAAAGTTGAAGTATGAGCATCAACGCAAACAAAAACATAAAACCTAATTACATAGGAAGGATTGTTGATATCTTAACATATACAAGACAAGAAATTTATCGCGGCGGCCTTGAGAAACCACTTGTCTAAGCTACTTGGTGCAAAAGAAGAATTAACAAATTATGTTTGCTTGAGATTCTGCAAGTTCTTTCAACCTACAAAGAAATGGAGGGACATTTAGAGGTTTTAACATCGATTTGCATACTGGTTGTTTGCGTACATCCTCTACTACTTCTTTTTTTTTCTCTGTAAGCTTAGAATGATCCTACTGGCCCAAAGGTTTAAAGAGGGAAACCCTTCCAGTGACTCGAGTGGATTTGAACGAATATGCCCATCCGACAGCTCTCGCTACCCTACGTAACCCCCCGTGTGAATATGCACCCAAATCAAAGGGGGTTTAAGGGGGATTTTAATTTAAATGTGTCAAATGCAATGGTTTGTGTTAATAATGTTAATGGTAGTTGTGTGTTAATGGTTTGTGTTAACTAAAAAAAAATTTTGCCCCTTCGGGGCCTTAAGGATGGTGTAGGGGTGTATGTAACAATTTTAGAAACACTTCTGCATGTAATATTGTGCATGTAATATCTGTGCATGGAGATTCCTTAGTGCATATAATATTGTGCATATAATATCTTTGCATGGAGATTCCTTAGTGCATATGAATCATAATAGAAAATTGTAGTAGAGCTAAAAACAACCCATTAGATTCGAAGTCCTAATATTAAGTGTGACATAATACCATGATAGATAATAGACAAATGGTAACACATTAAAAAAAACAGAAAACATTAGTTCAAGACCAAGATTTTAAAAGAACAAGTGCAGCAACAAAACTAAGAATTTAGAAACATGCTAACAATGACAAGACGGCCATCATAGAAATTTCTGTTTCTGTAAATTTTTTGCCTACAAAATGAACCACCCGGGAAGTCAAATCACAATAACTGATACCTACCTTCTTCTTCCTTTGTGGCTTTGCATGCCTTTGAAGAACTATCAAGAGTAATCTTACAGGGACCCCTTTTGTTCGCTCTAGGGGGTTCTTCTTTGATGTGCATACATTTTGCAGATCTGCCTTTCTTTACTTGCTGGTTTCTTGAAAGACCTTCCTTGCATTGCGTGGCAACAGGAGATGGATGAACTTGATCTTCATTTCTACAGTTGGACATAATCATAATTGCAGAGTTGCTTGCTAAGAGGATGGAGCACAGGACTGGTCTTTTTTTTGGAAGAACTTGGTGTATAAGGTATGTAAAACCGGAGACAAAACAAGAGAACAAGCAAGATAAATTAAAAAGAAAAGATACTTAAGATTATCATACTCATCATCAGGGACTTTTACCTTTTTGGGAGGCCTTCCTCTTTTTAGCCACGGGGTTTGCTATAAGTATTAATGATGCTCAGAAACTCAAATATTTTGTACATTAAGCTAATTTAAGCATCGCTTAAAAACCAACAAAGCAAAGCTTCATTTCATTATGCATCACGAGGAGATTAAGTCGCCCTTCAAAGTTGCAAATTGCCTTGTTGATGAAGTAAATTTTGTGTGCTTCCATTAGGCAATGCGTTGTCTTGCCCGGCCCTCAATTCCTTAGAAACAGGAATGCATGACTAGCAAAAAGACCGATCACAATAAAACAACATCAAGAATCATACATTGCGAAAGGCCTCTTTTATTGAAATCTTCAGTCGCTCCAAATCCCCTTCATAGAGTCAAGCCATTTAGAAATTCCAGTTACCATTTTGTTTAACGTTGCTAACTTTTGTTCCAAATTCTCATATCCTACACGCCATTCAATTACATGTAAGCCTTAAGAACAACATCGCTAATCCTACAAGAAACACAAAATGAAGCCATTACATTTATTTTATGGCCAAGAACCAGTGGATATCTGTTGCAACAAATTATCTGCCGTAGGAGCTGGAGCTAGTGCTGGTGCTAAGGCTAATCGAGAATTCGAGCTCGCATAAGGATAGCCATATGAAGAAGATGGTCTTAAGGCCGTTAAATCTCTTCCTCTAGCATTCAATCTCCGCTATAAACATTTCAAATTTAGGCCTTTACTCGAATTCTGAAATCAAATCTAACTGGGAGAAGCTTTAGGGCAAAGAATGCCCTAAAATGTTATCCACGAGGCTTGCATGTTCAGCCCCTAAAATAAAAAGAGGGTTTTTGTTGTGAGCCCTTGAATGTTGGACCATTGAAAAAAAAAAGCTAAATCAACGGCAAGAAATGGTGCACTCTAGATGTACGCATTAGTACATCCATTCCAAGATCTGGACCGTACATAGCGATCCTCGTTTGTGCGGTATGCATGCACAAGTTTTTGTATACTGTATATTAAGGTTTGCAAAATACTATAAGGTTTGAGAGAATGTACTTAATGGTGTTAATTTTGTACATGTATTGTAAATTTTTTGATTTTTTTGAGGCTCTCGCTGCCCTACGTAACTCTCCGTGTGAATATGCACCCAAACCAAAGGGGGTTTAAGGGGGATTTTAATTTAAATGTGTCAAATGCAATGGTTTGTGTTAATAATGTTTATTGTATATTAATGGTTTGTGTTAACTAAAATTTTTTTTTGCCCCTTCGGGGCCTTAAGGATGGTGTAAAAATAGACATTACCTAATACTCTAATGATGGATGGAAGGGCACTAAGAAATCCATAAATGCATGTAACAATTTTAGTTTCACTTCTGCATGTAATATTGTGCATGTAATATCTGTGCATGGACATTCCTTAGTGCATATAATATCTGTGCATGGAGATTCCTTAGACATATGAATCATAATAGAAAATGGTAGTAGAGCTAAAAACAAGCCATTACATTGAAGAGAAAATCGAGTTGCTACAAAAAACTAAAAGTTATTTGTAAGTTCACAAAGGACCAAGTAGAAAATAAGTTGTATTCCATAAGAATTGAGCCTCGAAAATCTTCAAGTCTCAAACAAGGGAATATAGTTCAAGATTACTCATTACATTTGTATTAGCATGTATAGTGGTGAACGAAAAGGAGTAAGGACAGATGTATAAATGAAAATGTTCTTACCAACAACAGATCCGAAATAACACAAAGCGTAACATGTAGAATATGGAAAGCACTAAAAATACCCATAAGTAATCACCCAAGATGGAGCATCTCCAAGACCATGCATTTTCATCATGATCCCAAGGTTATTCTGCTTTTCATATACTAGAGATGTCAAGACAACCTTTGCGAAGGGCAAAAAAAAATTAATTGGTTATGCTTCGGTAAACAACACAGTTCAAAGTCGGAACTAAATCTGCTAGCGTATTTAAAGCATAAAATCGTTTGTACCTCCATGTGCATGTTAGTGAGGTCACAAAGCGGGTGGTATTTTTCTATTTGTTATCGGGACATACATCGTAAAAGTCTACGCAGTATAGTAATAGGAATCGTTTCTGAAGTCCAGTCCAAATTTTAGCAGATACATCAC
Organism: Isoetes taiwanensis; assembly: GCA_021234155.1. Classification (NCBI taxonomy): domain Eukaryota; kingdom Viridiplantae; phylum Streptophyta; class Lycopodiopsida; order Isoetales; family Isoetaceae; genus Isoetes; species Isoetes taiwanensis. The sequence continues at coordinate 21,426,827 of JAJEKV010000012.1, read as the reverse complement.
TTATGTTGCAAAAGACACAAGTCCAAAAAGATATTGCTCTTGCAAGATGGAGAAAATAAAGTAAAAGGATGAGAAAGGAGGTCACTTAGGAAACAGAAGTTGAATTACCCACATGAAAAAGAGCGGGCCTAAGAGACTAGTAAAGTCTAATCGAGTTCTTGATTCTTGCTTTGGCATTTCCTTAACAAACCATAATGGCAAATGGTGCATCCGCCCTTGTAATGACCTTAAAATGCCCGAGCAACCTGCAAAATATCCATACCAAGAGCCCGCAAAGAAAAGCAAGTAAAACCCGATGCGGCCATTGCGAGCCAAGAACATGGCAGACGAAATAACGGATGTCTGAAAACAAGGGGAGGCTTATTCCAGAGAAGAGAGCCACCATATCTGCCGCTGGACCAATTAGGGCCACAATAATTTCCATACCTTGGAAAAAACTTCGAAAGACATCTGTACTTGAACATGCTGTACTTGAACATGCCATGATTATTTTTTTTTTCTGCTTTGAATCTCTGTAAAAAAAGGATGGAGCATATAAAAACATTCTTTGTTTTTCTTGACCATACCACAACTGCTCCGGGTCTATAGAGGAATCAATCACCATCTATTTTTGCCACCTCCTCTCGCTTCATTGCCCGCTTACTTCTGAAAAAATATATCGAAGATGTTGCAGATAATGCTTCTTGAATATTTTGAAAGAGCCAGCAAGAAGCCAGCCCTCCATTGCTATAAAATATATGCCAATCTTGTGCCCCGCCATGTTGTTTCTTCGTTCTGATTGAAACCGCCCCTTCGCTTCTGTAAAAAACAAAAGGGAAGAATGCCATTCTTCACGCATGCTTCATTCGTCCTCATCCATCTGCAAAAAGCTCAAAAACTCAAAGTTGCTTCGCCCGCTAGCCATGCATCTTGCCGAATCCGCATAAGAAGGAAAAAGGAGGGCCAACAGGAAAGAAGAAGAGGAAAGAAGATGTCGCTTTGATCCGCCATAGCTTGCACGCCCGCACTAAAGAAAGAAATTTTTACGCCTTTTTTCTTAAAAAGAAAAACTTCGAAGAAATGCTTTGGCTATTTGGAATGCCATGGAAACTTTGAATAGTATGGCACAAACTACTTTGAAGCAAGCATCCGTACGCATCATCCTCTGCACTAACGCTTCCACTCCAAATCGTTCCCACTTTCGGATCACAAGAACATTAATTTTTGCAAGAATGCCCCGAAATGCTATCCACGAGGCTTGCATGTTCACCCCTAAAATAAAAAAAGGGCTTTTGTTGTGAGCCCTTGGATGTTGGACTATTGAAAAAAAAAAAAAACTAAATCAACGACTAAGAAATGGTGCACTCTAAATGTACGCATTAGTACATCCATTCAAATACGCCATGAAATCTTAGGAAAACCTTTGTGAAAAGCGTACAAAAACACAAAGAAAACCCCCTGTTATTATGCTACAAACCATTACATTACACACTTTAAAATTAAATTCCCCCTTAAACCCCCTTTGGTTTGGGTGCATATTCACACGGGGGGTGACTCCGGGCAACGAGAGCTGTTGGATAGGCATATTCACCCCTTATTCCTTAATCTACACCGTACACAAAGTTCCTCATTTGTGGGGTATAGATGTACAGAATTTATTATACTGTATAACAAGATTTGCAAAATACTATAAGATTTCAGGCAATATACTATATGGTGTTGATTTTGTACGTGCAAAACATAATTATAAGGGCTCTCGCTGCCCTACATCACCCCCCGTGTGAATATGCACCCAAACCAAAGGGGGTTTAAGGGGGAATTTAATTTTAAAGTGTGTAATGTAATGGTTTGTGTTATAAAAAAAAAAAATTTTGGCCCCTTCGGGGCCTCCAACAAAAAACTTTACATTATATTATACTTAAATGAATTGATGTTATGTAATTAATAATATGTTGTGTTATGAACGAAGTAGAAAACATGTGTGATAGTAGTATAGACATTTTGTAATCATTTTATTGAAACGTACAAAAGAACCCACTAGGAAATAAACAATGGCAAGTGATAAGAAAAATAAATGAGATTATAATTTAAGTTTGTATGCTAGATATTAGAAGCAGAAGAAGGACCTAACTAGCCCCTAGAGTAATGCATGGTCTTTGTCCCTTTATACATTAATAGCATATTATACTTGCATCTCTTCACAACCTAGCTTATTCAGTGATCTAAATATTGTATAGAGGAGCAAATTCGATGTCTCCATACATTCCACGATTCTAGAAATACAATCCACTAGTTTTGCATAAAGGAATAAAAAAAGTCAATGCACAAACCGAGATTCTCACTTCCATTGAGGTGAACATATAGAATTGGTAGCATAATCTCAAGAAACACTTCTAATTCTAGTCTCACTTAAGCGCATTGCCCCAAGGGCATAAAACTAGAAGTCCTTGCAAACTACACAAAGCAAAAATAATGGTCAATGTATCGATTTGCATCATATGAGTTTGCGACCAACAACAAAACATTACCTTCTTTTTTACATTGCTAGAACTTTGAGCTGGAGCTTTATCTACATTCTCGCAATGTGAAGGTAACATCATCACTATCGATTTGCATCATATGAGTTTGCGAATTCAACAAAGCACATTACCTTCTTTTTACATTACTAGAACTTTGAGCCGGAGCTTTATCTACATTCGCAATGTGAAGGTAACATCATCACTATCGAGTGCGAAACAGCTCCCTCACTTAAATTCTGCAAAAAAAGCGCCTTAGGTTCACAATAATTCTCGAAGAGATGAATAATTTTGAGTTTTATTAGATATGCTGATTGGGTTTTCAAACTTTTAACCTCTTTCTAAAGTGCTTCAATCGGCTGCCCGGTCAAGACACCTTTTTGCGATTACCAAGACACCCTTTCGGCATTCCATCTAGCCTCTTCTGGCGCCATCTACGCTCCTCCTCGTTAATCAGCGCCTCACGTTCTTCCGCGAACCCATCCCCTTCTTCCCCTTTGCCAAGAATCTGCGGGCCAAAACAACATAATGCCTAGGATTTGGACCCAAATTTTTGCATGGACAAAATCGATTGTGGCCACGCTTGTGAGAGATGGATTGCTTGAAATCCTGTATTTGGCTCTGCCCAAGCAACGAGCCTATTCAACTCATGCCGGAATCACCCAATCTTCTGGAATCTATGCTTCCATGAGTCTATCCCATGGCCCAAAAAAGCGTTACAAGGTCTCAACTTCTTGTAGCGATCCTCCGGCCTCCACTCAGGTGGGTTTGGAGTGCGTTAAAAGCGAGATGAGGAGACGAAAGGTCTGCCCAACCAAACGGCCGGTTTAGCCATAGCCTCGTAAGGAAAAAAACCCTTAAAAGCTAACCTTTCGCCTGAAGAATCGTGGAAATCGGATTTGCCTCGGTTGCTTCCGAGATCAAAGGATAGAATGCGATAACCCTAGAAAAGAAGAGCTCGATATCGCATGCTAAGCTTGAAAATCCGTCTAAAAATGGTGCATTCGAAAAGGGCTTCTATTGTAAACCCTTGGATTAAAAACTTTTAAGGTCAATCTTGGCCATTAAGATGGGTAAGGGGATCAAAAACCATTAAGAATGTGGAACTAAAACATGAGAATACCGCGCGCACTCTAGATATACTGATCAGTACATCTCGTGGAATACGCTCTTAAAATCATATGAAAACCATATTAAAAAGTGTACAAAAATACAAAAGAAACCCCCTGTTATTATGCTACATGGGTGAAAGCATGTTAGGGCCTACATAAAAAATTACCAAAAAGGTACTTTTCTGTGTACTTCTGTGCAAGTACATAATTGTATTTTAAAGTACCTAGACTACAAGATTGACTAAAAGAAATTGTGTTATGTTCAAGAGTAGTAGTACATACATGTTGTAAGGTACTTTGTGATGTCAAGAAGATGTTAAGAACTCAAATATATCATCATCTTTGACTACCCAGAGTATTTTCCAGGTAGTTTCCAAAACATGTAGGCCCTAACATGCTCTTACCCTAAGCATTGTTGTGATTTTTTTTATTGCTCTGATTCCAAGTATTAGAATCCTATTAGAATTATCACATGGTTTAGATATTAGAGCTACATTGACCAAAGGAGTTATGAAATCAACACCAGATCGAATTTTCTAAGCATGTAAGGTTGTCAATCTGCAGGGAACTACATGGAATTGGCATTAAATAGGTCTTCTAAATTCTTCGGCATTTTCCTACATAAAACTACTGCTCCCAATGTCTAGCTATTTCTATAACTATTTTCTCTTTCCAAAATTTAAACTTAACCGTTTAAGAAGGTCTAAGCCATTGGTGTCGTGCCCACTTTCGAAAGCTTCTTGAAATTATAGTGAACACGGGTGCCACTATGAATAGCAATCATTCATTACTAACATGGGTATTAGCGATGCTCTTCAACAAACTTACAACATTTCCAAGCCCTGAATTATCAAATTATTAAAGACGGGCAAGTCTGGTCTGTATTCATGGGTAGTGTCCAAGATTCTCTGGCCTTCGGTTCCTATAAATATAATCTGAGGATTACTGTAATAATCCCACAGCTCTGTCCTGGCTCTGTTCTGCAGCTCTGTTCCCCATTTCCGTTCTGAGCAAGAAGCCACAACAATAAGCACATTTTGCCCATTTTCATGTGTTCTTTGGTATCTTTTTGTGCATCCTGCGGGCAGGGTACCCATTTTTCTTTCTCCATCGAGCAGAGCAAGGCAGGGAAAGGGTCCTTTCGAGCAGGGCAGAGCAGAGCAGGGCAAGACAGGGCCCTTTCGAGCATTTTTTAGAAGAAGATTGAAGGGCAGTTTTGACAGCGATTTTGCGCCATTTGTTGCAAAGGACCCATTTCGCAGAGCATAAATGAGCTTTCCTGCTTCATGCTTTGCACTGGTTAGGATGGCACATTTCTCTTTCAAGAATGAATTCAATTCTACTCCGATTGATTGAAAAGCCAAATTTTAATTTTGATTTTGATATGGAATGGTATAGCTTGGAAGAAAGGGCACAGCTCTGACCGCCATAGCTAGAAAGCTAGCTCCAAAAAAATCCTGAAGCAAAAAAATAAACATGCAAGAGCAATACCTGGCGACCCGATTCAACATCATCATCTGTATCGTAGCTAATCCCGAAGCTAGATCCAGCATGTCGCCAGAAGTACCAAACCGAATCCACTTCAAAATACAACTGCAGATTCTATTCTGAACAATACAATAAAAGAATGAAACTTCGAAGATGACATCTGTCCATGGCTTCATTTAATGCACACCACGATGGTGGAATATTGAGATCCGGCGCTTTAAATACCTGATCGTCAGTGAGAAACCTTGAGATCCGGCATGAGATCCGGCCTTTTTTCCCAATTTTTGATCTGACGCAGCCATGGAAACTAGATTACAGTTGTATGGGGCCATTGAAAAGGATAGCAACAGAGGGGGCACGCTGGATGCAGCAAGGCCGCATTCTCCAAGAAACGTGGTATTTTTTTATGATTTTAGATGGCGGCAGAGAAAAAATGATATAATAGAAAAAAGAAAAAAGAAAAATTAGAAACTAGATCATATATGTTCAGATAATTGATTTACCAGGGGCATGTGGTAGAACAAGCCCAATCCTACAAATATCTGGGTCATGAAGTGTTCATGGGGCATAGGCCATGGACAAAAGGGGTAGATATCAGAATTGCAGCGGCCTTGAAAGCATTTTATGCAATGGCAAATATGTGCCGTCAATCTCACATCACATATTGGCTGCTCCGGAAGAAACTCTTCGAGGCACTGGTCGTGCCAGTTATTCTATATGCAAGTGAAATCTCGGGTACATCTCTATGTTATTCTAAATGGCAAGAAATTGAAGCAATTCAAAAAACATGGCTGCATATGGCTTTGAAGGTGGAAAAAGTGGTTCCATACGAGATATTAATGTTATATGATTGTGGTTCTTATCCGTTGGATATGCAATCTATGTGTAACACTCTCAGATATCTTGACCAAAAGCAGCAAGCAAAGGGTGGCTGTCTTGTAAGACTGGCACTTGATGCTGCTGTGAAGCTTGAAGCAAATGGCAAAAATCGTTGGTATAAGGATTTACAAAGCTGGTTCACCCGATGGGGGCTCACTATTTGTTCTTATACAAAAGAGTTCAAGGCACACGCCTTCTTGGCATATTGTGAGGTGTCCTCCAAAAAGAAACTTTAGTATTATATCAGGGATTTCAATCCCAGGCGTACCCATACTATACAACCATATTTGTCCCTTCATAGCATGTCTCGGGGGCAGATCAGAGCGATTGCACGCATGCGCATGAGCTCCCAGTGTCTAATGATTGAAAAGGGAAGGTGGTTGAAAATTGCAGAAGATCAGAGGATATGTGATTGTAAGGAGGAGGTGGAGACTGTATATATTTCTGCCACAGCTATGACACTCTTCGTGCCAAATATCCCATGATTTACTGGAGCCTACCTTTGGACGAATTATTTCAACATATTCCCTCGCTTCCACAATTAGGGAATTTCCTCCGAGAGCTTCGGGTTTACATTGAGCATCATTGAGAGGCATTGATATCCTCTCATTTTATGTTGACTATACTAGATCTTGATTTCTTTGTTCCATAGCCTACGGGCTCCCGCGGACATTAATAAATTTTATTATTATTATTTATTATTATAATTATTGTAGGTTGATTTCTATGGAATATTACCTTGAGATTCTTACCTTAATATTTTGACACACTAGCAAATTTTGTGCGCAACACTCCCTCATAATTTTTTTTGACATGTTTCAGATATAGCTCTTTACAGACTATAAAAAGTGGATAGCGCCTCTTCACGTCGTTTCCCAGACTTCTAAGACCTGTTTCCATGCTATAAAGCGGATAGCCAGTAGCCAGCCAGGATTGAAGCTGGTGAATCTCAGGATGACATCAAATCTTAACAGGTGTAGCGAATTTAGATACACAAGCAAAATCCAAATTGGATTCGAGCAGACTGTGGCCCAATTTGATTGCAAGAATGGTTGAAATAGAGCTTGCTTCCGTTGTTTGACCCCTGGATCTAAATTTCAAAGCAGATCGCTGCATCAAAAGCAGCTCAGAAAGAAAATGCAAGTTTGGATTTTGAAGCAGAGCTACTTATAGGCAGAAGGGTGAAAAGGATTGGAAAACAACAATGCGAGATATGAAAACACAGATTTACTCGAGTGCGAAGAAAAGGCCCATAGATCATCGGAACGAGAAGCAAATTTGGGGTAGTGGGCTTGGATTTTTGGTAAATCTGTTCAAGAAGGTTGTGCAACTGAGTTTCATAGGCAAGCCGAATAAACTTTAAATTAATCATTTTTTTTTATGGACGTCAGACTTTATTAATAACACTCCATCGTAATGTATAATACAATGCAGAGACAGGAATAAAAAACCCAGTGGATAATTAGATCCAACTGAACAGGACCACCCATCTGAGCATGACAATAATAATGCAATTCACACTATTTTCCTCTCCTACAAAGAGAAGAATAATATATAATCATATTTTTAGAAAAGCTACTTTAACCAGGTCGAACTTCCACATCTATAGAATCATTAACAGCAACTTGATCTGCTCCATGATGCCTCAATATCATTGGATCAGGGACATCCACTGTAACAATCGTAGCAGATATTGGAGCTACAGAGTGAACTAACGCAGAGCTATTTTTGCAACGTGCAAGCTTCTTCAGGCGTGGAGTAAACCATCCTTCTTCCAATAATTCTTACTTGTGCGCAATGTCCTGAAGATGAGAGAGTTGATCCTCATCAAGAGGGTCTACTGATATAGACTGAGACGGAGATGCACTAGGAGAAGGCGATGGTGCAGAAACAGCTTGAGAATACGGCACAAGGGCTGGTAATACTGGCGGATTAACTAGTGCATAGCCAGATGAGGAAGAAGATGATACGACACGACATTCAAGTGAAGTGGATGCTATGAAACATGGGATAGGAGTAGTTGGGGAGGTAGAAACAGAAGTATGCCTAGACTTGTAGGTAACGAGAGCCTCAACATTGAGAAACATTTTGGCAAGCTCAGGTCCATTGAGCAGATGTAGTTTGTACTTGAAAAAACGTGGGCCACTTTTGACCACTACTGACTTAGAAATAGAAACACAAGTAGGAAGAGATACACAAATTCGAGGACCATTAACAATAGAATGGGCAAGATGCATATCCAATCCATTGGCAATAGCAATCATAAAATCATACACTTGCAATTCTAGTGAAAAATCCTCTAAGGCAAGCCAGCAAGGCATCCGCAGTGCACCAGGCTTACTTGGCAAGAATCCAGGAGAATAAACCTGATATAGAAGATAATGTCCCCAAAGACGATCAACACCACACTCCACAAGCCTGTCAACTGCAAGTGAAGAGTCAAATATGACCAAGAAGAAATTATTATCTTTATCCAAAACTTTTAGAGATGCATAATGAGGGAGACCTAGTCTGTGAAGGTGATATTTTAGCCAGACTCCAACTCTCCTGAGATCCAGAAACTGTCCAGTGAAATGGCAAACAACTGCATGAGACACAAGGTTCTGAACACACTACAAATGAGCATTATGATCAATCTCAACAACTGGTAGGCCAGCCTATGTAAAAGCATTTGAACACTGTTGTGCCTCATAGAATACATCCTCAGGAGGCAACTGAACATCCATACGGTCATCTTGTGCGTGTAACTCATTTAGATATGAGCTCAATTCCTTCTTGTTGTTCTGTAATATAATATTCAATGCAGCAGAGACACGAGCAGATTGCACACTGGATGTCAAATCACGTTTAATCCAGTCGCTAAATCGTGTAGAAGACGCCTAGCCACAGCATCAGAAGAACCCCAAGGAACAGAGGGAACAGACACACATCCAGCAAAAGTAGACAAAAAGGAAGCAGAAGCAATAGTAGAAGTATTTACAGTGGTCTCTATTTGAGAAGTAGACAAAGGTGCAGATTTAGAAAGAGGGGAAAGTGTTGCAAGCTTGTACTCATATTAACAAGAGAAGGGTCAAAAGCAAGAGGATTGAGGTGAGAATTACTGGATAAATTAGGAAACGATAAAGAAGAATTCATATCATGCATAGAAGAAGAAGCAGAAGCACCACCTACCACTTTCTTGACTAACGAACGTGCTCTAGAAGCAGGCAAACTAGGGCTTGCTATGGTAATCGAAATCTGTAAACTCCAAATCCGGCCCAGATAGACACAACAAACTATATCAATTATACACCGATGGAAAGCCCACATCTCTAGCTTTCCAAGACACTAAAAAACACCTGAATCTGACACTCGAGCTAGAAGTTATGAAGAAAACCGCGTCGAGACCCTACATGGTGGCCATCACAGTGCCCATCTTTCCATTTTAAATTAATATTCCCTTTCCTCAATGGCATCTTCCAAACTCGAAGAAAATTGGCCTCTATAACATCTTTTGGCTTAATTTCTTTGGGCTTCTTCCCTTTGTTACAAAGAGCTCGTTTAACATGGAATTCATATTCTGTTCTCGCCATCAGCAAATCCTACATGCACAAAAAATTCAAAACTTTATGGGCTCAACTAGATGACATAATTAGAAGGAGTAAAATAACTGAGATTACAAAAGGGAAACTAAGAATAACCTCGCCGGAATTGAGCGCCATTACAAGAAATATCTTGCTTAATGAATTCGGAAAACATAGTGCTGGAGAAGGTTGATCGATCGAATAGAAAGAGGAAAAGGGTGGCAATGATTCTTAAAAAATTATGTAAAAATAGGGGATACTTTCAGAGGATTCGCGGTCAAAAATTGATGAAAAATTATGAAGGTTGTACCCTTCATCATAATGACGAACGGCCTGCCTTACAGTCGCGATCCAAGGTGCTGGTCGGGTGCTGATCGGAAAAATTGGATATATCAAGCATAAAGACACCCATATGTACTGTGAAACACTTCTGGTGGTTCATGGTTGTTGATATGGCATAGTTATTCACAACGCAATCCATTATTGTCAATTCCTCCTTCAGGCAATTATTAGATAGAAAAAAAATTTCCTACAACGGAATAAATCTAGTATTTTGAAAGATATTTTAGAACTCATTTAGTAGGACCAAACCCTACTTTAGTATGACTATTAGTCGAGTCCAACATAATTCCTCGTTAATTTCAAAATCCAAATGTACTTTTATAAAGGCTGCGTAGTTGGTCTAGAAAATCAAGACTATGGAATTGAATTGATTGATTAACCTTTATCATCTACAGAGACCAAATTATCAATAGTACCCAAAACAATAGAAAACATATTAAGCTCGTTATTTTGCAGGATTACAAAGCCCTAAGACCCAAAGGGCTTTTGAGGGAAAAAACTTGATAAAAATAATAAACTTACTCACGAATATGTAGAATCAATGTATTGGTTGTTGGCATAGCGGGGCATTCTAATCAAGCACATTGCTCGAATAGTCACAACTAAAGAGACTGATATTCATCTTCGAGCGCTTTCATTTGACAATGTTCATATATCTTGTTTTCACGTGACTTATGAGCTTCTCATCTCTTCATGGGCTATCTTAGCTGTATCTAGGGCACTTGCATCTTAAAGTTGATCTAGAAAGCAAACATTCATGTACTGCTTTAAGCAGATAAGGTCTACATTGTTGTTCATATTTGTATATACATATTCCTAAATATTTTATCTAAGAGCTAAACCTTTTTGGCATTAAATTATGTGGCATTCCACTCTAGGATGTTCAATAGAGAGGAATCTTGTCTCTTGGAGAAATATTGAGTACAGACTCTAGACTTAAGTCCCAGATCTTGAGTAAAAGAGGCTTTTGAACATGCTCTAATCCCTCCACATGAAAGTTGATATTACAATACATCTCCAGCACCATATAAGACATCAGATAAGATAAGAGAATGATGTAGAATAATGTCTAACGTCCATTTGAGATCAACTAGCCTATATAATATTCGGCCCCATTCACTTTACATTGCATACACTCATTTGGAGTCAAATCCATATATACGACATCTGTCAAGTGAGTCAACCAAATTAAACCCTTAAGCTGGACCTTAATCTTGGTTTGATTAAGAGAACCGAGTTCAATCAACATTCAAAACAATGTGTTTAATGGGATCATTGTGATTATTATGCATATTTATAAAGTCTTTACCGATACGTGTTTCTTTATATCACCTCTCTGACCCTGATATATGGATGGGTTATATTGTCTAAAAGAGGATATTTTGGCCTTTATCGACCAGTTTTCTGACAAAGAATATTGAAGGCATCTAGATAATTGCATATTGGATGGAGTGTGAGCTAAAACTCTCATATTATTGTTGAGAAGTTAGCCTGATAGTGCATTCGAGTTAGCAACTTTTTACAAAACCTACGTATAATATTTTGTAAATCACGAGAAACCCAACTGCAGGAATCTCCTATCATGACTCTCTATACACCCATCATCCTGGCCCGGATGACGTTTAATACGCCCGTACACATTGTTAGGGCAAGCCACCATGGAGCCCAGCGCCCCGACTGCCCCTAAGTGGTCACCTTTAAGTTAGGGACGCGCAAGAGTGCGCAGCCATCCTACGTCAGGGCAGACAGTTGAAGGGAACCACCCTGTACATGGATTGGGATCTGACTCTGACACAATAGAAGGACCGTAGACATGAGTTAGAGATCAAGAGTGTTTGTAAACATGAATGAGCAGCCGAGCTGGTCTGAGAAAGGATGCAAATCTTTCGGCCACCAAATGTTGATGCAGGCACCTCAGGTTCCTTCTGCTGGGACCTCAGTTGCACATCCTGCTTCAATGGCCCCACCTGCTAGTGCCGGCATGCCACATGCTGCCTCCACTTCCACCACCACCTCTTGTGCTGCCACCACCAAACCTACAGCTGCAGCTCCCGTCAGCAAACAGGGATTGTACCTGCACATGGTTTCTTGGAATTTTTGGGGCTTCCCATGGCAGAAGGGAGACAATCTGAACTCGGTTGCTGCCGATATGGACCTCAGCTTCCGCATGGAAACATGGGAGCATGCTGGACATAGGCTACCGACTTGCCCCGGATACCAGGCTACTCCGTCTACAATGAATGCACAGGAAAGTGGGGACGCAGAGAGGTCACCAGTCAGCTTCCATGTGCAAGACAAACAAGCATAACAAGTACTTGTGGGTGTGCATGCAGAGCTGCAGTGGTAGCCCTCTCTTTCCCACATGCCAAGAGCAACTTCTATTACATGAGTAATTTGGATGTTCTAAATTACTGGGCAATATCAAATTATCATCACAGAGTGTCTAGTTTGCTCGAACGAAAGAATGGATAGAATTTTACACGTTAACTCATAGGACAATTCACTATTTCAAACATTTTAAGTTGCCAATCTTCGTAGCATGGTACGTGAACCGAGGGAATTGAACGACTGAGAACTGGGCCCCAAAGGTAGGATCTTTCCCATCTGATATAGTGGAGGAGTGCAATCTGGAAAGGCTGCATCAAGGAGTTTTTTGAGCTCCGTCTTTTATTATCTTCTTGCTGAGGTTTTAACACAAACTCCCATTCTCTTTCGACATAGGGAACGGTCTGAGCACATCTACACACCAATAAGATATTGCTCTGATGATTGATAAGTGTTCAAGCATCCTTTTCTATGTCAAATTCCATTAAGACTCTACACTACATTCTCATGTAAGGAGAGGGTCACGACCCTAGAAGGTGGACCTCAAAAGCTCCTTGGAGGCAACTTTTTCACAAAAGTCTTCTTTGGACATACCTTGTGACGGAAGGGCTATTTCTCCACTCCAAGATGCAAATGGACTTTGTTAATGGATTTAGAACATTGATATTATCTTGGGAATCAAGTTTTGTGGGCAAGTGAACACCCCCTTGGCCATGAAGTGCATAAAGCATTCAACTGCCACACATCTAATCTAGGCAATGTGAATCATTGTTACAGAGTGTCCAGCTTGCTCAAACCGAAAAATAGTTGGAATTGTACATGGTGGCCTGCAGAGGACACTGCGCGATTTCAAATGTCTTTCCCGAACTACTCGAATAGCGAACATGAGATAAGTTAAGGGCTAAACCTAGCTATTTGGCAATTTTTAACACATTTTCAAAAAATGTTGGCTAAAGTAAATGGAAGAAATTGGGGAGAAATTAATAATTTTAGCCTAACTTTTTCTTGCGCCTGCACCAACCTTCGAGCTCTTTAGCCAAAGACTAATAAGTAAGAGAGTGAAAATTTGTAATATTTAGCTAAACCATAGAAAATTTTGGAATGAGTTTCAGACTAGTATAGCTAAAATAATTCTAAGTAATAAAAAACATATGATTCATAATTTATAGGCTTAGAACCTTAAGGAAAGGAGACCACTCTCATCATTACATCCTAAGCCTTAAGGAATAGTCGTGCCTTTGTTAGTATGCTCCTAGTTCTAGAGGCCTTAAACCTATTTCGTCTCCCAAGTCAACCCCATCTGTGATCTTCATAGAACAACCAGGGGATTGCTATAAGTTGAGTAGTAGCACAAGCCAGATCTAGCTCAACTAAGCACCGACAAGACATTAACTCTCACTTAGTCTGAGGATGTTGTAAGAGATAGGGTTTTAGGATTTCTTACTCTGAGGAGCGTTGAGGTGCAAATCATGCCCAATGAGGTTCTATAGTGAGTTCTAACCCAATGGACACTTAGGTCGCTACTCAGCTGGATCGCCAAGGAGTACGCCTTGGTGGTCCTAGATTATTAATAGTAGTATTATAGGCTCCAAGCTCAAATGGAAGAACTTTTTTTGTAGGATGGTTTCTAATTGGAGGCAATTATAAAGACAAGCCCCTTAAACGTGTGTACCTTATCTTTTTATACTAATTGAAGGCCTGTATAAATTTTTATACAGGCCTCCGATTGACTTGGATTAATACAAACCCAACTTCCTCTTACGTGTATTCTATCCTATTATAATTGACTTGGATTAACACAAACCCCGACTTCTTCTTATGTGTATTTTATCCTATTATAATTGACTTGGATTAACACAAACTCAACTTCAAACTCAACTTCTGTGCATTATCCTAGCTAAGATGAACCCCCACTTATGCTTTATGCACGTCAATGCCAGGCACTCATTTACTAATGATCTTGAATTGCATTTCGGAGATCTTGTGCAATGCCAAGTGCTAGCAGTTTTTACCAAAAATTGCATTTTGGCAATCTTGTGGGACCCCAAGTGCTAGCAGTTTTTACCAAAAAAGCTCACCACATATTGTAAGGTAGACGTGAAATCCAAAAAGCATACATAAAGACTATGTTCAATAAGTTGACTCATCTTTCAAGGTGCCTATGCATTTTGATTGAGCCATATGATTTGTGGCTAATTGGCCCTGGAGCCACTATTTAAAAAAGTGTAGAACTTTTTTGTCCATCCATAGGTCGATGGCTGGCCACAGGATAACCATTCACCAACGCTTTTTATAGGTAGGCCCTATCCAATCCATGAGATGTAACAATACCAACAATAGTAAAATATGGCAAGATTACCTCTCACATGGTTGCACATAGATAAACACTAGTGCCCTTCATTCTAAACCATGATGGACACTAGTGCCCTTCATTCTAAACCATGTCTACCATGTGGGGTGTCTTTAGAATTGTGGCAGATTAAAGCGGGAATATGAAAAACGCTTCTACCATGAAGAAGCCCTAACATCACAGTAAACTTCCATTAAATGGGAGATATGTTGTTTTGCTTAGTACTCAAAATAATCTAATCTTGCAGCCAAACAAATGTTTACTCTAAAATCAAAGGTATTCATCAAAGTCGAATTTAACTGCATCTGGATCCCGCTATTGTTTCCAACCAAAATGGACAACAAGAGTTTATTAGTATGTGCACGAAAAGTGTTCTTTGCAGTAAAGTCACCATGCAAAAATACATGCTATTGTACAAACAGTGGGCATAACCTTAGCCTCAAGAATAACACCTTTCCTCTGCGCAACGTTTATTTGACAAGCAGTAAATTATTGACAGCAACCCCTTCGCCAGTCGTTGGAAGCTGGGGAGACAGTTGCCATTTTTCATCAACTAAGAATTTGATCTCATACCTGCACCCAAAGTTGTCATGAGGATGAAACAGGAAAATGGTAAATGGTTCTATTTTGATGCTATCCACGTTCTGTATAATAAACAACTTTATCCATTGTTTTATGTTCTAGTTGGGTTTACAATTAGCTACTGCCTCTCTGCCTAGAGTAAATAATAAGAACATTAAAATTGTCATGAAAGCGCAGAAAGGAATGCAATATAATAATAGAAACTTACTGGCCAGGAGGTAGCCTAAGAATCGTCGAGAATTTCGTAAATGCGCCGGTACTTTCGGGTGACAACTGCTCTCCTCGGGTCCATCCATCAAAGGAACCCATGACTAGAACATGCTGAAATTGTGGCAAAAACAAAACCAGGAAAAAAGTGACAATGAAGGTCAAAATCGCACGAGCTAACAGGTTTTGTGAGGCCAAGTCATTGGTTTTAAAGTGGCAGTATACAACTTAAGGAAACTGACCTCTGCCATTCCATGCCATTCCACTGGTATCTCCCTTAAATGAATTGCATTCACATCCTCAATTTGCAAGAGCAATTGCTTGTGAATTTCTGCAGAGGATAAGATTTTCTTATTGTTAAAGTTTCTCGTTGAAAGTGCATATAAAATAAGACATTCATGCAATATTTGACCTGAGCATAACTTGGCAAAGATATTCTAAGACATGCTGTTTGTAAGGTTTAATTTTGTTCCAAAATCCCAAAGTTATCTAAGTCTGAACTGCAAGCACTCTGACCTTCAAGCATAAGAGCAAGATGTGAATGCATGTATTTTCCATTTATCTTCCTTGATCCTGGTTTCACCCCTTCTCTAGCAATTTCTTGTGACAATTGTACAACCACCTGAATGAATAAATGACAGAAGCATAAGGACCCCAAACTGGATAACTGTTAAAGGCAAGATAAAATGTATATGGTGTGCAGAAGGCATAGACAGTCAAGACTTTATGACTATCCAT
Source organism: Isoetes taiwanensis (assembly GCA_021234155.1). Lineage (NCBI taxonomy): Eukaryota > Viridiplantae > Streptophyta > Lycopodiopsida > Isoetales > Isoetaceae > Isoetes > Isoetes taiwanensis. The sequence continues at coordinate 21,410,746 of JAJEKV010000012.1, read as the reverse complement.
AGCGCCCACAAAGAATATTTATGAGGATCTCATAAGAGATAGCTTATATAATAAAACATATCAACCAGCACTGATACATTACTAACTATTCCTACTGTCCCCTTATAAATTACCATAACACAATTGATAGAGGTTCTACCTGAAGTTTAAGCTCCATGGCTGCAAGCTCTCTTTTGCACTTTAGGAGACTCTCATTTGTTTCAAGGACCTAAAAGTTGCGGATATATAATGCAATCAACCTATTGAGACAAGTATTTACAACATGACTTACTTTTCTCTGAAGAATCCGATTATGTAAGTTGGCTTCACTAAGCTTCTTAAGAAGCTGAGTTCTCATTGAGTCTTTCTTAATGGAATTCCACTGCACAAAATTTGAAAAAGAATGCATGTTACAATTTGGGTAGATAAATGAGACATATTAAATACCTGCTGCCACAAAATATATTTTGAAGGAGGGCAATGACTTTCAAAAATATGGTAACAGTGAAAAGCAGCTCCTTTCATATAGAAGTTTAGCATTCATATTACATGCATTAAAGCACTGAACGTGACCATATTATTTCTTTATTTATACAACTGTTGCAGTTCAAGCATCTGACTGTGGGAAGAAAATTATAAACTGCAAAACAATATACAACCATTGCCTTCATTGTATAAACAGCTTTGCAGCCCATCTATGGATTCTTTGGGATGGCAATTATGCAAGTGGATTTTAGCGAATATGTCTTAACATACAATAACCTATGAATATTGTAAATGCAAATGACCAACAAGATAAGAGCATGCCATCCCTGAAAATCAAAATTAGATAGTTAAACTGAATGTACAGTAGCAGGGTGTGACCTCAGACCCATCACTAGAATTGAACGGGGCCCCATTTTCATCCTGAATATTTTGTATGTTTAGGACCTCCTCGGACAGCTTTCTTTGAGCAGCATAACCTTTGGTAAAAATTGAGCATTCCCTTCTTATTCTTTTCTGCATTTTATGACAAGATTTCCATGATGACAATGGAAGTGGTTCCGATTGAAAATAGAATCTACATTTCGTCTGCAAAAATTGGGGGTGCTGGTTCAAAGTGATACTCCTGTAAAGTTAAGGAAAAATATTGTCAGACACATTGTTCTTATTTATTTGTAGTAACATCAAATAGTTCAGAGAGATTTAGCACATTGTTACCTTCCGGATTGTGTTGCTACTGAGACAGAATCCAGTATATTCCACACTCCAACGCCAACTTGTAGCGGCATCATTTTACTTACACTTACAAAGCATGATTGTTAACAAGCTTTCGCAAAAGCTTATTCCTGGATACATGCAGGCTGGAGTTAGGAAAATCATGGCAGACCAAAAAACGGATTGAAATGAAAATCTTATTACTTAGCAACCAACCATTATAATGGTGAAACAGCGGAAATGTGATGGAGCGCGATGGAGTTACAAAAAACAGAACGGAAAAGAAACGAAACGAGAAAATAACGAGAGGTTAGAAACAAGCAATTTTATTTTAGGAAAACATCCACTCACACTTTATCTATGCCGAAATGCTAAACTTTTGTCACAAAACCATATATGCTAGAGCGTGTATTATTTTACCTCTATAATCGCTCAATCCTATAATCGCTCAATCCTGGCCATTCAAAAAAGGTATATTCCCAAGCATATCCAAAACCCAATAACCACGACCGTCCATCACAAATTAAGATGGGGTCAAACCCCATTTTCCACGTCACCCAAAGGTGAGCTGAAATGTATTCCATTGAAGTTAACAAAGTAAATACAAAGTATTTACCAGCAACCACACATGCACTCTTCCATATGATTGTCAAAACCACAGTATGAGTCCATGTACATGATACATTGCATACAAATTGTATACACACAAACATGAATTACAGTAGCCCTCAAATCATTCACATATAAACATCATAATTTGTCTTGCCGGATCCCACAGCAAGGTAATACACAGACACATGCTCATCCACACATACTCCTTCCATGCAATGAAAAGAACATGCCAACATACTACAAAAACTGGGGATTTGAACCCCCTGCCAGAAAACGGCAGTACCAATACCCTGCCATGAACATCTTCTTACAAGAACAAAATAAAACCTGCTACTGTGATAAATTATAACACTCACATGAAGTTGTCCATGAAACAATAGAAAAAATGGTGTGGTTTCTCATGTGACCCTGCTCACACTCTTCATGTCCTGCCATGAGCTCCTCTTCCAAACCCTGAAATTGTCACTTTGCAAAAAAAAACCAGAAACAACATCATTTCGTTGCCCTCCTACGCGTCCTCGGCGCTTGCTGCATGTTAGAAGATGCAAGAACCATGCAAGAATAAACCCACCAGAACAACTCTGCCAGCAAATGTTCCTGCCAGAACAAACCCGCCATCGGCATGTGGTCGGGCATGAGATTCGCCAGAAGAAGGCCGCCATGGCCAGGCAATCGGGCATGAGCTTCGCCAGAAGAACCGGAAGTGCCTCGGCTCTGTTCCATCCGCTCCACGCGGACGTGAGGCTATCGCCACGACTGCCCTTCTAAAAATTGCAAGTTCCAGAAGAAACCCAATCAACCCCAATCGACCATTGGAATAACAAAACCTAATTACTGAGTCAGCAATATAACAATTTCACATACGAATACATCCACAAACCATCAAAAATCATATGTAACACCACCCCAACATTTCAGAAACCTAATTGCTAGAGCGTGTATTACTTTTTTGGGCCTTTGGATCCTGGCACAATTCACAGGATATTCCCTCTGCATACATCCTGCACGCCTATTTGAGGTCTTCGTGGAGTCAAACTGACCCGCTTTTAAAGGGGCGCCCCTTCACCCAACACCATGAATTAAAATAGTATTTACGCACATTGGTGCCCATACAATACAACACTACATGAATACATAGTCTATGGCAAGGCATAACCCAAACACAGCAGTAGCATTCAAAGATGAGACGAGCTTGGGGAATCGAACCCCAGTTCCAATCCAATGCTCACAGCTCAAACATAGCAGCAGCATTCCAAATACATGTCCACGAAGTAATTTCCCAACTGGACATCTGGACCAAACCCATCATTCAAAATCTGGGTATGAATCCCTTTGCCCTGAAACAATGCCTTTGTTTTACTACAACCCTCTGTACCCTATGTAAAGCAGTAGAAAGAGGAACCATCTGTACTATATTTAAAGATGGGTATACAAGCCGATGCCCTGAATCCTAAGAAGCTATGACATGCCCTCTGCCATAGAATACCTGAATCAGAAAATAATATTGCTGGTCGAAGGAACTTATTGGGAAATGTCTTGGTTGTACCTCCTGCAGTGTTCGCAATCAGAGCGAGCATCCATCAATGAGGTTCTCGGCTTACAGTACAAGGATAACTACAAGGGCCTAAGCCCGATGCACTTCCTGTGTTTCAAAAACTTGAATGATTTGCAAGCCATGTCGTTCTTATTGCATATATCAAGATCGAATGCTATGAAGGACAGAAACTTCATGTACAATTCATCAGGCAAACTTTGAATCCACCAGAGCCGCATCAGATCAATGTATTCTGTCACGATCATGGGATGAACATTAAGCACAAAAAGAGCACTTGTTTGATGTTCCTGAACAAATTGGCTCACGAAATTGAGCCTCCCACCAATTAGCGGTCTTTGTATATTGATGCTAATAGCCTACTTCAAAATGTCTCTGAAGGTTTTCATTACAGTTCTTGCATCTAAAGCACAGAGCACGATTTCCTTCCACTTAAGATTTTTTAAGATCTCCAAGCGCCCTTTTCCCAGGCTTGGGCTTGGGCAAGCTCTGAAAGTGGGCCTCAATCTAGATCTTTAGTTAGCCAGAGAAAATTATGTTCTTTATTTATATTTTTTCTTTGAAACACCCTGCAGAAGAAGAAGATACAGCCCCCTTCTCCGCTGATTCTGCTATAGTATGCCCTGTGGAGCATCGCTTAAGTCTGGCCGCCCTTACCAAAGGCCTTCCAAATGCAAAACATGCCGCAGAAAACTGGAAGCTCTGGAGCCATGGCTTCCAGCAGCCATCCGCTTCCAACACCTGTGCACATACCCAGAATAGAACAAATCTGAGCGTAATCCATAGCACAGTGCCGGAAAATCCTAGGAAAAAAAAACCACGAAGGAATAATGCTTCTATTTCGAATCCACTAGTCCAGCATCAGCATTCTACGTATTTCCATACGAATACATCATAAAACCTTCAACAATCATATGTTACAAACATACGGTTTTTTATTGTGGAAACATTATGATTATAATTAATGTTGGCCTCAAGGACAAAAGCGTCGCTTTTGTAATGGTTTGCAAATCGCATGGGCTAGGAAGTTGCTATATTTGATTTTTTGGGAAAAAACTATTGAGCATTTGGGGGTGGAATTTAGGGCAAATGGGTATGGTTGGTATTCCAGAAATGTAAGGCATCGGTTTTCCTGGGTAACAGAGGCATGGTTTGAAAGGGGCATGGCGGATCTGTGAGTTGCTCTTATCCTTAATCTCATCTTCATTCTCAGGCATGGCGGACAGGTGAAGTGCACTGGCCATGGGTTGTTTTGTTTTGGCAGACCTTCCCTCCCTTTTTTTTTATTTCTACAGGTCATTTCTGCTAGAGTGGTAAGTCTGGATTTGTGCTTATTTATGTTTACCAGTGTTGTCAGGTACGTTTAGTACGGTACGGGTATTATACGTACGTAACGTATTAATACCGTATGCATACCTCTCATTTAAAAAGTACTTTAAATACATTTTTTGGAATTATAAAGTACTTTCTGTAATTTTTAGAACTATTAATTTCTTGTATTGCACTTGAAATAGTTGCAATAACAACTAGTATGAAGAACTTCAAGTTTTAAATAATGAACCAGAATATATTACTTTAGAAAATTAAGTATTTCTTAAAGTTTTCAATCTAAAATATGTCTATTTCAGAGTTTATATTCTAGTCTGCAATCTACACCCACAGACAAATAAATTCAAGTAATTGTTGCTCATTTGTTGCATCTGAAGCTATTAACCGCCGCTGACCTCTGTATTTCTTTCCTGGCATGAATGCAAGCTATTAAAGTATTAAGGAGAAGGTTTGCCTCCTACCATGACAAAACAAGGAGAAAGGTGCGCCTGCATCTCCATCTCCATTTCGATTCAACAGCCAGGGTAAGAAGAAAGAGGGGGAAAACGCAGGGGTTTTGGGTTTTTATTTGCAAGAAGATTATGTGCTTTTTTTTCTTTTTAACTACAATTCCATAATTTCCCTAATGTCTAAAATCTCCTAAAGTGTTTTTTACACCTATTCTATAATATATAATAATGTATTTTTTCTAATGTATAATTTTATCAATTCTATTGGTCTAATGTCATTTGGACAATTTTTTTATATAAAGTATGTATCATACGTAATGTACGTATTAATACGTTAAAGTCGTATTTAATTAAAGTGGGACAAATCTTGAATTTTGGGACTCGGACTGAAAATGGGACTCACACACCATAAAAGAAATTTCTGAATTGATTGCTTGAATAGAATTACACATGACACACATAGAATTGGGTTACTTGTTTTCCTCATAAATTTTACAAACCACTAGTTGAGAAAGTTTTCAAACTTCTCAATATTATGCACCCTCATACAATGATATAGCATGGAGGTTGCTCATGGCCTTGTCCATCTCCTTTCTTGGGATCTTGTGTGTGTTGTCTTTTGCAATGTGAGAACTTGGATATGACCATACCACACACTCCACCAATTCCCTCCTTTGAGGGTCGGCCTAATTTGGCCTCCACTTCTTCTCCCAAAGCCATCGGTGTATTGCTCCTTCAAGTTGCCCCTTCTTGTGCCTCCCAATGGGCTCCCAATATTGAATTTGGAATCCGGGACGCAACTCCTCTCCATCAGGCATAGTGGTGGTCACATCGAGAGAGTGCCACCCCTAACCATATTGGGCCGGTCCTCATCATCGCATTACTAGCACAAAGTATCCCAATTTGCTCCAAGTATGACATTGCCCCAAACATCCATCTATTCTTGTTTTTCTTTCCAACGGTTGTCCAACCGAACACATAGCTCCTCGAGGCGTTGATTTCTCTAGTAAGGGGAAATCATCCCAAGTCCTCCTTGATTCACTAGGCACCTTGGATGTGAGCTTTTTATCCGCCTTTTTGGTAACAAAGCGGTTGATCATCCATCAAAGCCTCAAAAATGGGTCTTTGAAGGGAATACCTCCTCCCTTCTATCGATCCTTTCTCTAGTGTTCTCAAGCACTTGAAAATAGAGCTCACATGGAAGTTTGGATCATCTCTCCATAGATCAAGCACAAAATGACCATATGTTCCAGTTCCATGACCATGTGTTAATACACCCGCCCGACTTACTTTCATCCGAAAAGCGTTTTGACAACGCTTGGGTAAAGGATCTAGCTTTGGCAAAGAAAGTCTTGTGTTGGTCCATCTTATCATGAATTATACACAAAAAATTTGTCCGGCCGCATCTCGGAAAATGTTCTCCACTTTGCCAATACAATCTGTCTACATGATATTTGGTCCCTTTGGTGATCGCAAATTGCTCCCCTAATTGCCATTCTTTCTTTCTCTATTGCAGTTGATGCAAGTGTATCCTTGAGTTGAATGCAAGTGTTGCACTTTGAGAATGGCATGTGTTGTAGGACACTCACGTCCAGAAGTGAGTGCTCCATAACTTGCTGAAATGTGATTGAGAAAGAGGCCTACCTCCAAGTGGTTTCTAGGATGGAGTTGACCTCCTTAAGGCACTCCTTTTGGATATAGTGTTGTGGCAACACTCTTTTGCACCACTCGCATGCAGGTGCTTTCGTTCACCTTCGACTTGTGGGGCATAGATTGAGACATGTATCTCACAAAGCTCTCGAAGGCTGCAATGGCCTTTAGAGTATTTGCTCTAGGTTTCAAAGTGAGTGCATTACCATGTTGGAACAAAGTGTGCCCTTTTCTAACCTGCTCCCAATGTCACTGTAAAATGAAGACTTGCTCACCCCAAGAATCCATCTCAATGCTCTCATACATACCTTCATTCCCCTCAATTGATATAGCAGTACCGTCCCGTGTTTTTCATCATAGCTGGAATTCCTACACAAGGAGTAAATGAAATTAATCCTATCTTTTTGAAGTTGTCCAATGTATTGGGACCTTATCTGCACGAGGTCATCCACATTGTACTGCCTGTGCAATCTAGGTTGCAACACTCTTGTCCCCTAATTGCCTCCAGGTTTTCTTTGGTTGGTGCCATACTTTCCATCCTTTCTAAATATTTGTCACTTCTAGGCCTCTTGGGCACCTTTGGTACACCTTTTATGAAAGACATAAGCGTCTCTTCCTTGTGATCAAAGGATGCTCATCGACCACCAAATCTTCCACATGGCCTTGGGTGGGCCTTGGGGTGTGTAGTTCAGTAGGGGCATTCTAGAGTATCACCATTCTTGTGTGTAATAAATCTAATTGGCCATCTCAAGCGAGCTTGGGACTCCAAAGAGCCTGAGCACACAATGCAATCACTAGAGCTTCCCTGGGACATGATAGTATCAACTTCGATAAGAAGCTTCACAATGCCAACTCCAAGATGTTCATCTCCCAGCCTCTCATCATTCACACTATCAAATGGATCAACTGCAGTTATTATGCCCTCTGCAAATACCGTCTGGTTGCAAGGGTGCAACAAAAGGCAACCCATCCTCCTCCATTGGAGCCTAGGGCAATGGCCTCCTTTGGACTTCCCTGGCTCCATTTTACTCATCTCACATGCTCCCTGAATGAAAAAGCTCACATTAAAACCATATAGCCCCAAACACCACAAATATGACCATATGAACCATATAAAACCATACAAACATATTAAATATAACCATATTAAATCATACAACCATATTAACTAAAATCATATAACCATATTAAAGCATACAACCACACTCATTCTAAACCATATGTGAACATTGTAACCATATATACCATTGATACTATTCAACCATTGAAACCTTATTAAATACATAAGACAACATATATAAACATATAACCAACCCTTTCATATCTTGGCATGGCCACGTGGCACCTCTTCAGAGGCTGAAACCGCGGCCCACGCCAAGAATCCAATCCGCCTTTGCCATGGAGGGCATGGCCCACACGTGACAGAAGTATATTATTGCACTTTTACGAGGTTCGAGGGTGCAGCCAGAATTAACTGCACCCTCTTCCTCTCCCCCCGACCATTCTTCCTCCCCTGTTTTCTCTGATCACTCTTCGAGCTCCCTCGCTCCTTAGGGCGCCCGCTTTACCGACAAAGCGATCGATCGAACCGAGCGATTCAGCGCCATCTTATGACACGGCAAATTTGTCCGGGGCGACGCTTCCAAATACCAGTTCTCGCCTTGAGTTCATTGTTCGGCCGAGCGTTCTACGAGAAGAAAGTGAGGCCCTTTTAGTCTTTGCTTTTAGTTTTTACGTAAGTCTTTTAGTGCATTTTTCTTATATTACATTTGTTAGAGGCTCTTATTAATCCACGATACAATTCTGACCCAGACAAATCCTTATTCACGCTTTGTCAACGACTATACCCACATGGAATCGAAGTCGGAAGCCTCCTCCTCATCCAAAGAAAATCTTCGGTATGTTTTTGTAATATCATACCCTTTTTAATCTCATTTTTCTCATTGTTCTCCACTTTTCTCTCACATCTTGTTCTCCACTTTTCTCTGTTTTCTCATTAATCTTAATAATCTTTGTATTGTTTTACATTTTTTTGTTATCTTTTTCTTGCTTGTGGTTGAATTGAATACATTGTACATGCACAAGTGAGAGGGTAAAAGCATGTTAGGGTGTCCCTTAAAAAGTATTATTTAGTGACCAAAAAGGTACCTAAAAAGGTAGCCGGAATTTGGATCTTTGGTGTACATATAATATCTCAATATAAGGTATGTTTTAGAACTTTTTATATATATATTGATCTCCGATAACATTATCTTTATCTTAACTTTGAATATTACCATGTCCTTGACTTTTATTTTGGATTTTTGTATTAGTTTTAATGAAAAGAAAAATGAGAAAGTACCCAGTTTTGAAGTACCTAGTGTATGTACTTTTGCAGGTTCCAAAAGTGGTACACCCTAACATGCTTTTACCCGAGAATAGTGGTTATAGTAGCAAGCAACCGAGAGAGAAATCATCAGAGACTGGTGTTAGGAAGTAAGATATTGCGAGCGCATTAATGAAAATAACTAGTAATGTCTTTCTCCCAAAGAAGAATTCGAATAGGAATTGCTTCCACGTAATCTCCATTTCTAACTCCACAAAAATCCAACTGCAGGAGACATGCGAGAAGGGAGTGGCGAGTTGAGAATACTTCAGCTTGCCAACAGTCAAGGAAGTACAGGCCTTCTTCTCGACTCGCGAGTCGAGAAGAGGGAGTGTACACTCTGGACTGTTGGCAGGTTGAGGGATTCTCGACTCGCGATTCGGGGTGGCGAGTTGAGAATACTTGACTTGCCAAGAAGGAAGTATGTGCCACTCGACTCGGAGGCAGAAGAGGGAGTGTACACTACAGAGCGCTGGCGTGTTGAGGGATTCTCACCGCTCATCCGGATTGCCGCGACTACCCAATGTCTTCTTCTTTAGAACCTCTGCGGCCTTCTTCGACTCGTGAGTCGAAATGTGATACCGCCATGGCTCTGTGTGCGATCGCGGTGCCTCCACCGGTCGAAACCACTCTCGCCCCGAACCATGCTCATGTCGAATATTGCGACCGGCCCGGCCGGGTGGAGGCCTTCACAACCAGCTTAGTCTTGGCCGCTTTCTCGACTTCGTGAGTCGAGAAAAACGCAGGCTCTAGTGCACTTGAGCTGGCTGGCAGATATCTCAACCACTCTCCCTTCTATCTTCCTCGGACATTGCGAAGGGAAGTGGTTTGCCTCCAGGCCGGTCTTAGCAACCCAATTCTCCCCGTGTGTGGTCGCAGGTGGCCTCTACCCAATCAAAGGCCGTCTCCTTGAACCATCTTACGCCCGAATATTGCGAGGGGATGGGCTCGATTGGAGTGGAACTCGGCGTAAACCTGAGTTCTTGGCTTCTTTCGACTGTTGAGTCGAAGCTAACTCTAGTGCACTCTAGAGCTGGCTGCGGGCGGTCTTAAACACTCTCCTTCTATCTTCCTCGGACATTGCGAGAGGAAGTGTTTTTCTTTGTCTGTGAGCCAACTCTTAGCAACTGATTCTCACGTATTGTGGTCGCGGTATGCATGCATTCCGCAGGCTTCTTTGTATGCATTCTCATTTTCTTGATCGGGAATGCCTTACCCAGCTTCGGCACTCCATGTGTACTAGCGGGAGTTACGGATGGCCAAGGCATTCTCCGACTTGCGATGGCGAAAACAGAAACGAAGCAACATTCTCTTCGCAAGTTCGAGAATCCCTATCCAGCCAATTCTCACAGTAATGCGGTAGCGGTGGCCTCGACCCGAGGAGTCACTCTCCCTTGAACCATCTTCGCCGAATAGTGCGAGAAGGGGAGGGGCTCGGGCGGGTGGAGGCCTCTACAACCAACCACGTGGAAACCACTGAGGAAGCCAAGGCTTGCATTCTCTACAAATCTTGCACTTTCTATTCTCACGTTTTTTAGTCCCAAGTGCCTCTAGCCCGTGCGAGCCACTCTCCTTGAACCATCTTCCTCGAATATTGCGAAGAGGAGTGGTTCGGACGGGTGGAGGCCCCTCCTAACTACAAGAGGATGCATTTGAACCGCATCTCCTGGGCTTAGTCCTAGCCTGATCTATGTACAACATTCCAAGTAAAATACCCATGGAAAAATGTACCTAAAACGGAATGTTCTTTACCCCGATCCAATGTTTCCTTCTTAGGCATCTCTCAACCTAGAGAGTAAATCATCTCTCGAAGGAGAAATCTTTGGACAAGGAAACACCGAACCGTCGAGCTTATCGGCCAGTTCCATTATTTAAACACATACGGCATGTTCTACAAAGCGAAATAACATAGGCATCTCCGAAACTCACCTCTTCACGCTAGTAATTCCTTGGGCCATTGTATCACGGATCCTGCCGGCCTCACCTGGAGTCTTTGCTTCTTACGCCGGTCTCTTCAAGAGTGTATTCGCATCTATTACTCGTATCATTTGCGATTCTCGTATCCCCTTTCCATGGCGCAGCTGTAGAGTTCCGTGTTGCGCGGCTCCTCTCGCTTCCTACCTTAGCTCAGTGCTCATCGATCAATTCAGCTGCTTGCAATAGGACGCCTTGGTCAGGAAAACACACATATGCAAAGCGTCATGGCCCCATTACTTACCCGCGTCGCGCCATTCCCGAGGAAGTCGCTAACGGTCGATGATCCCCCTCCGGCCTCGAGTTCCCCAATGCCAGCGGGGAAGATAAACTAGCTCCACTCACTTAGTCCCTTGATGTGATTCAATTTCAAATAGTGTTTTTGGAGGGGCTAAAAGCCGGCCGACTTTGTACCCTTAGCCCTTTTTTTTTTTTATAAATGATTGCATGTCCTTAACTTCAAATTAAAGAACACGCCCGATCTTTTTACATGCAATCCTAAAACTCACAACCCGCGGAGGAAACTTAATTTTACTGAGTCGTCCTAAGAGGATGAGAGGGTGATATAGAAATGACTCAGCCCAAGAAGCGGGCGCCGGGGGATGCTTCGCCAGCGCAAAGAAGAAGAAGAAGACAAACACCCCTGTGAGCTCGAGGTTTTTCTTTTGTCGAATACCTTAATCGATCCATCCTTTCTTCTTGCAAAGATTCACCTCGGACTCACCGGTGATCACCGGCGAACTCCATTCTTTTCGTCATCGAGGGACTGGAGACGAGCTTCTTGAAACAATGCGTATTCTTGGTGGTATGTCGAGGTATCGACAAGTGGGAAGGAGAAAGACTGCTTTACACCAAAGGGACAAGAAGAGCTCCCGGAGACAAGTACAAGAAAATCGGTGTTGTGCTCTCCGCCTCTACCGGATTTCAAGCATTTAACACTACATGTCGAGGGGTACCGCCGAAGAGTAAGTTCTATCGCACAAAAAATTAGCGGTTTCAAATTATTCTCACTCTTCCATGAGCAAGGCTAAGGGCACCAAAAAAGGCCCGCGCCTTTAAATTGTCGAAACCTTGGGTGGAAGGATCTGGAAGGGATGAAGGAGGCCGAACCCTAACATCCGGGAGCTTGGTATGGAGATTTCCGTGAGTCGGAAAACTGCATTCAATACGGGGAGCTTCACTTCTCTTGTGCCTTTGAAGACTCTACAACACTCTGCGGGGGGAATGTTGTGGTTCATACACAAAAAAGTCCACCAAAAAACAAAGATGGGGATGATGACACCACACGGAGGAGTCAGGATGACGAAGGAGACGAAGATATGGTCGACTCCCCAAACCTCGATCCAGATGATCAGATCAGGATTTCTCAGAGAGGGGCACAGAAAATGGAGCGTCTAGCTCAGTATTATCCGTTGGGAATATCACACAAGCTGCTGCTGGACATTAGACGGCTGAAGGTTTGCACGCGGAGATGCCGCCTTGTTCAACCACGGGGAATTTAATCCAAAGACACATGCCGGAGATTACAACCTTGATGGTGCGACATCCCGCTTGTATCCAATGCCTCGCGGATGTCATACCTTTTAGCGTGATCGACAGTGAGTTGTTCACCGAAGTCCGAGGAAGATCTGAAGCGAAAAGACGTCCGGTTAAGGTTGTAGACGGTCAGCATTCGCTTAGGGCGCTCAAGTATTGCAGACGGAGAAGGAGGTGCCGCGAAGGATCAAGGATAGATATGCCAAGCGCGAGTGCAGAGTTCTTTCTACGGAGACGCCAAAGAACCGAATCGGCGGCGATTAGCCAACTGCCGTAACACAATAGCAAAATGTGCCGCCACGAAGGTAAATAACTCTCGGTTTCCATTTTATTTCGCGAGTCGAAAAGCCCGGCCATCCTAACATTTGCCGATATCATCGGGTTTCTCGACTCGCGAAAGTCGAAAAGCCCGAGTAACACGTAAAAATCAAAGGATGTGGAGCTTTCTTGACCGCACAGTCGAGAAAACCCTAGCCGCGAAAAAAAAAATTAGACATTGAATGGGACTTTCTCGACTTGAAGTCGAAAGCCCTCGCCATCCCAACATTTGCCGATTATCATCGGGGTTTCTCGACTCGCCGGAGAAAGCCGGTAATGCGAAAATCAAAGGATGCGAGAGCTTTTCTCGCCTCAGTCGAAAACCCGGTAGAGAAGTAAAAAAAATTAGACATTCAGGACTTTTCGACTTCAGCGAGTCGAAAACCCTGGCTACTATTTCTTGTTTATTCCCAGGTGTTTGTAGATACTTTCATGCTCGACATTGGTACATTGTCAATGCAGCCCTTATCCCTACCGGATCATACACGCTAGGCAACAAAGGGAAAGCATTGGGTTGTCCTCGGCCCTAAAGGAAACAGGGCTCCCTGGATAAGTGGAAGACCTTTGAGAAACTATGCATATGTGTTCACTGAGGGACGAGAAGATGACGAGGGAGAGGAAGAAGAGGAGAAGAAGAAGAGAACACCAAGGAAAGGCAAGGCGGAGTCTCTCTCGCACCAATACTAACCTCATTCTTAGCACTGAGCGGTCCTCGGGAGAAATGGACCACATATGGGCTCAATGGACAAGAGGCAAGTCAAGGACAGCAATGGAGAATTTCCAAGCAGTTCCGACCCCAAGTTGTTTGACAAGCGTTCATGAAGAGGATCACAGGGCCTCACGGACAAAGAAACGCTTGACCTACAAGGCAAAATCTTGGAGGAACAATCCCCTGTGAGGAAGACCAGAGTTCTAAATTGCGGGGCGCAAAGGATTATGCCACGCCCTAAAGCTTACGTGCGTTAGAAAGAAGGCATCACGGAAAGTTACGCAACGTTGCATCTAATGAATACCATGATTTTGATTATTACAAGGAAAAGGCTGCCCTTGATGAGGAAGACATGAAGGAATTGAACCGCCTATGTCAACCCTACATCAACACCAAAGCTGAAGCGTAACGTCAAAACCCTTCCTTTCCACTGAGCGTGCTATGGCAATTCTGAAAAGGAAGCTTGGATTCGGGGTGGTCCCATTTAAAAGCGCACGATAGCTCCCCCCATTTCTGGTTACTTTGGGACACAAGGGATTTGGTGGTGCAGGCCTTTTTTGGACCCGTGGCACTATTTGCCATCAATATGATCAAGACCCCACCCTTTTTATGACAAAGCGACATAGAGCGTTGGTACAAGGCGTGTCTGGACATGACCGACTGGATACTTTCGGTTTCCTTGTCTTTTTGCATGCCGCAACCGTCAAACAACCGCCGTCTCCCAATGGGCAAACATATTAACTTCACCAACAAGATCATGCACTCCATATACTTAACTTGATCATGAGTGCGGACTTGGCTTGCCGAAGGCACCAAGCTTTTGCCAACATAGTTTTGGTTTTGATTTCAAGATCGGGCGGCCGACCTCGATAAGTGGTGGTCTAGCGAGCATCATTATCTCGACAAGTTCATGATCTCTCAAGAGCGGATGGAACCTCGAAGGGGGGCAGGTTTATGGAGGATGTTCCATCGATGGACAAGATCGCCAAGGATGGTGCGACCGGGTCCTATACATAGAATTCCTATCCCGCCAAGAGTTATCAAGTACTTCATAACCAGACTTGGGTCGAGGAAGATCAAATTGTATCGCGAGTGGGTACATGAATGGTCCGTTTCCTCTCGGGGCTATCTTGTTTGGAATGAAACCTATATCCGTGGTTGGAAATAAGGACATGGTTGAAACCATTCAAGTCATACACGGATCTGCTTCATGAGCATTTCAAGGGAGGAAGACAAATGGAAGCAATAAAGACGACGAGGGGCGAGGGAGACAAACCCCGACCTGAGACGAGGATGTCGAAGGTTTGGACCCCATGCCGCTTTACAAAAACATTATTGAAAACCCGAGATTGAGGTGAGTTTACTTTGCTCTATTTATTGTTTTCTCGACCTCGCTATCGAGAAAACTCGTTCCTTTCAATACCTTTTCTTGTCATTCTCGACTCGCGAGTCGAGAAAAGTCGTTCCTTCGGCGATGTCATCATTTCGAATTCCACTCAACGAGTCCCGATCATTGTCAATGGATTCCAACGGTTCACGCCGCGAGGAGAATGAGAATGAAAATCCGTAGCAAGACACCGCCACGGCCGTAAAGAACCCGAAAAGTTAATGATCCCGCTTATTTGGATCCCGATGAACCGGAAATATGGTCGAGCCAAACTCAAGCGGGATCCATTGGTCCCACCAAGCTTGTAATATTTGACGTCAATGGAGTATTAGCTGCGGATACCACGACAAAGACGTCCCCAGATTAACACCTCGCGCATCCCAAAGTGAAAAATGGCATAAAATAGTGTATCCGAGGCCTAGAGCTAAGGAAATTATTGACCTGGTGCCCGCGCGAGGATTCGTGGGCATATGGTCTTGTATGGCAAAGAAAAATATTGTCAATGTTCTTGGTGTTCTCGGCATTTCAGTTTTGAAGTTCAAGTTCGTTTGGGGAAACGAAAGGGTCGAGCATGTTAAGGACCTCGATCCAGCCATCACAAAGGGAAGCCTATAATGGTGAAAAAGGCTCGACGGGGTTTATGAGCTATTCCAGGACTATGGCAAACACAACCGCAGCGATCATAGACGACTCCGCCTATAAGTGCTATCATAACGCCAGCGCCAAAATACAATCATTGCTAAGCCATATCGACCAGAAGAATATGAGACGGATAGGTGGTTGTCCTTGGGACTACATCCTGTCTTGGCGGAATCCCTCTTCGCCATTCTTGTCGCCCGATGTGCTTCGAAACTATCCGAGCCTCACGGAACCCGATCCAGAGAGCAAGCCCATCATGAAAGCTATGGACGACAAATACTTTGGTGAACAAGAAGAGTGACCCCCGCTTTATAGTCAAATTGTGTGAATATTGTAATCGAACGTGAACACATGTATTGACCATTTTGTAATGAATATACTTGTATATTGAGTTTTGATGCCTTTCTCGACTCACGAGTCGAAAAGGCATGCTTGTCGTGTTGATGAAATGCTTGTACAATCTATTATGATAATGCTTGTACATTGGGTTTCGGCCCTTTCTCGACTCAGCGAGTCGAAAAAGGCAAAAGGGTTTCTCGTTGAAGAAAGCATTTGTATGCTTCCGTGTGTGATTGGATGCAACCATATTCTAATGAGTATGGTTGTACTTTGACTTTTACCGCCTTTCTCGACTCGCGAAGCGAAAAGACACTACTTCCCACGCATTGGATGCATTGTATGGAATGAATGTTCTCCGCTGTAATTTGATTTCAACGTTCTTTTCTTCGTTTTGACTAATGACACCGTAATTGTTAATCATACTCTCCTTGCTCCGTGGTTTCGAGCACGATCCCACACCGCCACGGATCCCGCCGGGGCATCACGAGACCGCTCAAAGCGGAAGAAATACCGATTTCTCGCACGCATCCCCAGGTCACGCTTACACTCTTGCCCTACTTTGGGACAAGGTTGCTCACAAATCGAGAGGTTGCTCGCTACACCCTAGGGATAAAGAACAGGCGAAGAACAAAGAGATAGTCCGTGAAGCTCAAGGCATCTTGCAAGCATTGCATAACATCCACGGAGGTTGGGGATGGAGCATATTCGATGAAAGGTCGGGAGGCGAGTGGAGAAGTCGGGTGGACAGGTCGGCCCGGTAGCTCCAGAGGCACCTCCACGTGAGGCATTCCACACTCTTCAAGGTTGCCCCCGGCTTACGAGACGGCATGAAGAAGCCACAAGTTAATCCCCTAAGGTGGACCACCTACCAAGATGATGTAATCAGTAGTGACAAAGAAGACCGCCATGGTCTCTGCGTCCGATGTAAAATACATTGTATCTGCTCAATTTATTAATAAAAATTCTTTTCAACTAGATCTTTGGTTTCAATCTTTAATGAATTTCCTTTGTTTCAGTTGCATTGTTTTTTGTTCTCGACTTCGCGAACACGGGAAAACCGGAGCAAAGCTTCGGATTCGAGTTTTATTCAAAAAATTCGAATTTAGTATAGTTTTCGGGTCGGGTGCTACTTTTTATGTAAATTAACCGGGTTCCGAAAAAAAATGGGAATGGAATGAGTCCCACTTTAATTAAATACGACTTGTTAAGTACGGTATTAATAAAACAAGAGCTTAATTTGACCTGTCAACTTATAGGTATAGTACGTATAGTACTGTGAGGAAGGTACGGGACGTACGTAAACGTAAAATACGGGTACGTAAACAACACTGATGTTTACCATGATTCATCATGTTCGGCCAACCATGAGCAAGAAACTACCAAGTTGTTTTAGGCATTCGGGCAAAGCTCCATAGTAGGCATCCCACCTGAGCTCCTATAGCTATTTCATATGAGAATTGTTGGATCAAGATTTCACGGTCTTGTTTAGCATTAGAAAAATCTGCCATAATGCAGTCAGCAAATTCGAACTGCATCAAATGATCTGAGAAGTTTTACTTCTTGTAGCCGACCAAACCATGCGGCCAGAGGATCCGATATGCAAAAAATTTCGAGAAAAGTCTCTCACATATTTTGGCAGGCTGCTCTAAGCTTCCCCATATTGCCACTTCATTTGTTTGGTTCTTGCAGGGTTAATAATCTGAAGCAAGGTATTACTCAAGTTTTTAGATAGGTATGATTTTAATCCAATCAGTGTGTAATTGTATGGTTGGTCATCAATTCTAACCTCCAAATGGGTATCTTACATCAATAAGCAATCCAGTTTATGATCACAAACCTCCATGAATTGAGTAGGAGATGAAGTATATAGAAAACTACCTCAGTTATGACTGGATTGTAATAAGCTAAGACTTATGGGCATAAACATGCTACAGGTGTCCACGTTTGCCTATACTAGGTACTTCAGGAATGGGTATTGTTTCCTTATTGTTTTCATCAAAGCTTATTTAAAAGTTCAAAATAAAAGTCAAAAGTATGATACGTTCAAGGTTAAGATAAAAGACAAGATTATTGGAGGTCAAAATGAATGCATCCAATTTAACACTTATTATGTAGACATTAAACATATATCCAGTACCCAGCATTGGGTACTTTTCTAGGTAGTTTTATGGTCTCTAAATAATACTTTTTGTGGTACATTGTAACATGTTTATACGCCCTTATGCCTAGCTACTGTCGAACAAGCTTTCTACAAATTGGTAGAAACTTCTTACTATTATTGTATGATAACAATTGCGAATTGCTTTGGGAATATCACGCAAAAGGGTAGACCAATGTACTCTTGTCTAAGGATACACTGCATGACATCAATTACAATTTTAAGCCACTTCATTGCCTCGTAAACATAGCATCTTATTTCATTTTCTCATCTATGCATCACACATATACACATCAAGATTGTGGTTAACCAATAAAGCTTTAGAAGCTTCAAAAAATTTAAGAATTTTTTTAGAATTCGATGAGAAAATATTATAAAAATAATGAGAATATATGCTTTAATAAAATCATGCCATTATTAAGAACCAGGAAGAAATGATAATGGAATTAGAGGATGAATCTTTACATGTTCCAGAGCAAAGCATGCATGCTTTCACACTTGTTATTGGTTTTGCTTTGAGTGTGATAATAATAATGTTCTCATTCCAATGCAATTTGCATTCCCTTTTTGTGTTTTATTGTCTAGAACATATGCATGCTTTAAAATACAAATTAAAATCTCATTACTAACTATTTTGGTCATGCAACATGAAGATATTCTTTTCTGCAGCATTCAGCTGGTCAAAAGCCTGGATCGAGGGCAATGGAATGCGTGCATGACCAAAATAGTTAGTGTTAGAGAAAGCTTCTTCAAATGGTATAGAATAATCAATATCTGCATCATACAAACATTTATAATGTTAAATCTTCAAATAATAAATTTTTCAAAGTTGAAATCCAAGCTGCATTTTGCAATATCAGAATTGGGGAGCCCATCTATGCCTTCATAATGTCCACAATAAATCATATTGCATCACCATTTTGCCATTTCTACATGTTTGACTCTAGTTGCTAACTTAAAACAAGCACTATAACCAAGTGCATATTGACATACGAATATGATGGATGAAGAGACATGTAGCACATAAAATTGTATTTTTTTTTAGAGCTTCTTGTAGATAATGTCCATTGTGGAAAAGGATGTAAATAGTTTTACATTTCAAATTCACGCTTTGTTACTCATTAGTTTGGAGATATATTTGCATTCCATAGCCAACCTATAGGTACAGAGCAACAAAAGATAACAATAAAGTCCGAGCGGTGAGGAGCCATCAGAACCAATACTGTAATCCGTTAAATTTGTCCTCCTTATATTTTTGGAAGATAAAAGCTCTAATTATAACCAATCCTTTTTACCACAATCCTAATCTCCAATGAACCTCATTCTTTTTAGCAACCTCATCTAATGGTCATGCCTAGTAGAATGGTATAAAATATTCATGCTCATCAATGAACTATATGAGATATGTCTTGGATATTTATGGATTGCTTAAGATAGATAGATAGATAGATAGATAGTATTTTAATGTCACACCACTAGACAGCATCCAACTGGACATGTGACCACACACCACACTACATTGCTTGGTTGGGCCCTGCCCCCAACCACTTTACATTGCGTCTGTGGGTTTTGACACCCAACAGTTCAGAGTGCGATTCTGGGCGATCTCGAACTCGAGACCTATAATTGCTAGACCTAGTGTGTTACCACTAGACTAAACGCCCAGACGCACAATTAAGCACAATTTAAAGGCTAGTCCTTTCACCATAGGCACAAATGTAGGAACAAAGCTCTCAATTTAGAGTTCCCTTGCTTAAGCTTGAAAACAAGAGGGTCCCCATTCATCTTATTAGTGAGTTCCACTTGCGTCAATTGATGCTGGAAGTTGAAGGTGGGCCAATCCCGTTCAACGCTTTAAAATGTATCTTCTTCTTTGTGATTCCATTAATGGAGGTAATTGAGCATTGGATTTTGCTTGTGGATGCTATAAACAACTGATTAACTGTCAGGAAATTCCTCCCATCTTTTTGCAGCACAGCAATTATCATTCTCTGGATCTTGACACGAATCAAAACCCCCACATAAATGCGCCAGTGTTAGTTTTGGGTTCATTCTCTGGATCTTGACACGAATCAAAACCCCCACATAAAGGCGCCAGTGTTAGTTTTGGGTTCGTGGCATACACCTTGCATCAGCGGTCCATGATTGCGAGATGCTACAAGCTACCACAATTCTCATGTTTATCAACAAAAGGAGTGGGCAAGAATAAAACCAAAGGCAGAATATGAACAATTGAAGGTGACTGTACTGATGAGGTGCTCCAAAATGTGAGCATAAAATCTGACAATGAAAGGAAATGCTCTACCAATGGAGTAGATTTTGTTGTGGAAGAACTAAGTCTTTTATTCTCCTATTTCATTAAAATAGTTTTCAACAAAATTGTTTACCATAATGCATTGCAGAAAATCTCTAATAAGTGTTATTTCCCTGTTGCTTTAAGGAATAGCAGAGGTTTATTTAAGCTGCGTTGATTTAAGGTTAGTGTTAATAAACATTATATATTCTCATAGCATGAATTAAAGTCCTTATACAAGCTCCGGCACACCTGCCTACATTATTTCAGACTTCTTTATGCCGGATGAAAATACTTAAATCTTGATCAACATTCATATTCAAAATTATAAAATATATACTCTCCTCATAACATTTTACTATGAAGATGGAATGACAAATCCTCATGTTTTTATTGGGGATTAGATCATATACCATGCGAGAGTGATAAACAAGGAAAAGTGAGATAGTTGCTACCTACTTGCTAAACTTGATCACTTAATCTTCCTCATACTGTACGTGCTAGTAGTGCAGTTCCCTTGACAACTGCTCCATAGCTTGAATCCTGTACTAGCAGTGGGTAAGATATTTCCACTAGCACTGGATAAGATCTTTCCACTAGCACAGGGTAAAAATTTAGTTAAATTTATCAAAACAGGTCCATGAAGCATGACCCATCAAATAAATTTGCCTTTATACCATTCTAAAAAATGTGGAATTTCCAACAGTAGTTCATTCCCTCTTGTCCTCTTCGACATCATCATCAAGACTAAATACTCCGCTATTTACATTCTTCTTTTCCTTTTTCTCCAATTTGTCTTTCTTCTCTGCTTTAATACTCGGTTTTTCTACTTCAAAAGATTTGCCATTCACATTTGTGGTTAACCCAATTATCTCATCATCATCAAAGTTGTCTCCAGCATCTTCAGAGTATGCATATCTAGAAAAGGGAACAAGGACAAGCTATTATGGTACATGCACTTGCATAACTTTATCCGTCGGTAGGGGAACTTATGGAAAGCAACTTACCTCATTGAATTTTGGGATGGGCCCCAAAGCGTACAGATTACACATAAAAGCCCAAAAGTAAGAATATTCCAAAATGCAGAAATGATCCAAGCATTTTGCCAATGCTCACCAAATGTGTCTGAGGCCTTAAAATACAACTGCATAGCACCAATGCATTTTAGTAAGCCATTTGTAAAAGTATCCATTTAAAAAAAATTCCAATCCAGGCAGTCTCCTGGAAGAGCTACCAATTTAAAGTGCATTACAACTTCATACGTAATCAAGCAGGTTTAAAGGTCAAATTTGACAACTTCCAATCCAGCCTTTTGGACAAATATGACTTGATTGTCATAAAGGTTATACTTAATGTAGGCAAATGTTTGTGCAAAACAGCTCAAAATGCCATTAGCACTAAAAGTAGACATACAAGTTTGCCGATTTGCATCATCTCATAGAATGTATACACATATAGGAGGAAGATATCCAGTTTCATGGATAAGTATTGTTAGATACAGGTTCCAAAGAGTATCACAAGGTGCATATTCAATGCCATTCATGGGACACACCTCTAATAAACTTCACAACTAGAGAGTAAAGAATACCACAAAAGTTCGAAATTCCTAATTTCGGCTTTTTCCTTAGTTGGTGATAGAGAGAAGTGTTTCCCCAATGGCAATAATAAATAAAAATTAAGGAAGGGAAAAAAGAAAGAAACACATAACAACAGAAACAGCCACTTCCCAGATTTTATTTGCATCCTGGAGAAAGAACCTTACCTCATAGCCAATCCACCCAACTGATGTCAGAACTGCCAATGCCAGCGCATTAGTAAACCTCCTGTAAAGCTCAAGTTTGGCTGGTAATTTCCTTGTCTGTATGACCAGAATTTCCATCCACATATTAGGCTTCCTACTTCTTTATCCTATTTTACTATCCTAAATCTGAGATACTGTTTTTTATATCTCAAATAAGATTATCTAAGTTGGAAGTTTCACCTGCAACTTCTCTAGTGTCTTTGATAGAGATGTAAAAATCCATAGGATAAAGAATGCATCAAGAATGGCGACTGGCAATACGAGTATCAGCCTTGCTTTATTTGAGAGTTCATCAATTCTTCCCACGTGTTCTACGATATCCAGTGACTCTGATGCCAAGAAATATGTTCCTCCTAGAAGAAGAACTTTTGAAGTAAGTCCTCCAAGTGTAGGCCTGACTACACCATAACCCATAGAAACTGCTAATATAAGGAGACGAGATACAGTTTTCTTCACTGCTCCGACGGATACAGCCCAAATTGTTATACCAACAGGCCTACTTCCTCTTGTATTGAAGTTCACATAATCAAAGTACCACAACGCCATTTCTGCCATGCCAAGACCAATGATAACTGTAATGCAGTTTTGGAGCATTAGAATATCCCTCCAGAATCTTACATTCTGAAAGAACCAGACAAGCCCCAGTATCAGATATGCAAGTGACATGAATCCGTAAAAACCCATAAAAGGTTGCATCCTTCCTGGCAAATACCCTGCTGGATTTTTCCAAATAGATTTCCCATCTACGACAAGACCTTCAAGCTGGGGATCACAGTATATGAAGTACAAAATATACATCCCTGACTTTGTAATCTTGACTTCGTGCATGTCCATCTTGGCCTCAGTACTGTTGCCCTGGAAAGTAGTTTTAATAGAATATGGCCAATCATCAGCAGAAGGGCGTATGATAACCTGCCCTTGTTGGCAACCAACATCCCTGGCCATATCTGGAGTGCAGCATAAGGCAAGTTGTCCTCCATAAGCTGAGCCACCGAGCTTGTCCCTATCCGCAACATCGAAGATAACAGCTTCAACAAGACCAGTACTATGCTCCATCTCCTGGTACTTGGAGGCAGCATAGGATGGCCTTCGAAATGTAACTGAGTGATCAAATCTGAAGGCAAAGAGAAAAAACTATATCAGAAATTTCAAGCATGCTGAAAATATGGGATTAAATACGGATCTTAAGATTTTCTGCTCTTGCATTTGGGATTTCACACAGAAGATCATATATAAATTATTAATGCATTTTGCCTCTCTGGAATTCTGAGCAATTTCAGCATACTGATTGGTTAAGAGGTGAGGATGCAAGATAGATTGAGGACGTACCTGATATAACTTTGGCCATTACTGACTCCAGGTTTACTTTCCCCTGCACTGCCGGCATACATGCCTTCACTTCCACCAAAGAAAACATAGGCATTTCCCTGCGAGGTGAAAGGCGCGTGCCAATACTCATGCACCGAGCACTCTATTTTCCAGATGCACAAACCCATCATCAACACTAAAATTGCAAGGATCTCAGTCTGCCCCATTTTAAAAACAACCCCAAAGACGACCAAAATATTCCCAATCTATCAGATCTCACCAAATGCCCACAGATCAGCGCGTCCAGAGATTGAATCTACAATTCCAGATCCACCAGAAAGTGCAATTGAGATAAAAGAACTAGAACAAAACCTGCATTATCTTACAGATTTCGATTGTCTATCTTCCACCGGATCTCGGGTTGCAGGGGTCGAGAACAGCAGATTCAAGTCTCATTTTGAAGAGGGATCCTTGGAAAAAATGAATCCGGAGAGGAAAGAAGAGAAGAAAGCTGCTCCCCTCCGAGGTCGAGGATGAAGCGCCTGTGCAAAGAAGAGGACTAGTGTTTCGCTGAGGGAGGAAGAAAAAATTCTCGAGAGCAAAGGAGCGTGGGATGGACGGCGGTGGATAAATCTCGCATGCGGGAGGGGAGATCAGGGCCGTCGGAAGGGGGACGGAAGTAACAGAAAGTTCAAGGCGGAAGGAGGGGTTACCGGCGGCAGGCGGGAGGGGGGACCGGGAGTAGCCGGTGGGTGCGTTTGGTAAGACACGCATGTTTGGCCGGGTTGTGATGGATTGCGAAATGGTCAATTGGAAAGCCCAATTTAAAGGTTGAAAAATAGGCCCCTTCGACCTACATGGGGCCCCATTGTGGAAGTTAGTGTGTTAAAATCTCTCAACTTTTGGCCACCTCCTATCTTTCGCCCCGATCCGAGCTACCTACATCCGAATTACCTCGCACCCTCGTCTCTTCCCTGGCCCCCGCCTTCTCTTCGCCCCCTACCCCATCTGAATTATCCTACCTCTCGACATCTCCGTTGCTTCTTTGCTCGAAACTGTTGCATACAACATGCCAAACGAAGCCAACCTTCGTCTTCAGATTCATGGCATTTTCCCCTGCTCAGCTTCCAGTTTCTATTCCTTCCAGAATCTACTCGTGATGTTTTCTCTATAGCTTACCTACCTGAAGATGCTCTCTATAAACATGCTACTTACCCTACTTAAAGAATATATAAGTATACCTATTTTTTCTTGAAATCTGCATTGTATTAATCAACATGACCTTTGACTTTTTTGTGAGGTGACTATGTCATACCCCTACATAAGTTACTTTGGCTCCATCCCATCTGCCAAATTTTTGGGTTCAACTATCCCAATTGTAAGGCCATTCGCTTAAGAGTTGTATCTTATGTTGGCTAGACGTTTTAATATTTGAAGTCATTGTGCGGTCGTCGTTCTCCTTTCCAATGTCTTACTCTTTTCTTTTCCTTATTTTGCGCTACAAGGCTCCATCTTTTCTAGAGACGCCACGTGATTAACAAATGAATAAGGTAGAAGCATTGCTAAAGTCTCGCTAGTAAGATGGGGGTCGGTGTAATTTGTTAGAGGCATGCATCGAAATGGTGGTTCTTAGTATGAAAGCAAATACCCCACCGAAAATTTCTAAAAGTGTGACTCTTTAGCCATTTCCCACTTGCCATTAAATAACTAGAACTTGCTTCCCCATTCACCCTTAAGTTAGCATCAATTAAGTTAATTCAGTTTATTGTTCATTAACTTAACAGAGCAACCTTCACACTAAAAAAAGTTAAGTCATTTCTTCTAAACAAAAAGGGGGTAACTGAATATTATAAAAGGCAATGTCCACTTAATTTTGATTAAGAATTAACCGACTTACTTGTGCAGTGTATAACAAAGTCCTAATGCACCAAAAAATTAGGTCCAAACTAAAAATTTTTGATGCATATTAAATATGCAAGGATCTATAGCGGACCAAAAAAAGTGACATATAAGGATTTGTGCCAATTCAAAGCACAGGATTTAGGATTCTTTTTTGGTTTTGTTTTACATTAGGAGGATTTTCTTATTTAAAATCTTAATGCTCATGTTGTTTTATTATATACAAAAAAGTAGTGTGGTGCCATCAGCACCGCATTCGGTGTGGTATTCATTAAATTGTGCAAATTCAGAACTTAGAACACTAGAGTGACTTGAAGATAAAAGGGAAGCAATAGCAAGTAAGGCATACAAAGATAGGCTTATGTTAGATATGTTGCATGTGCACTATTGCCTTGATAAAGAAGGACAATAGATGGTCTAAATTGGCTCAAAATAGTCCTTCATAACCAAGAATAAGTCAATGAACCTTAAGAATTTTACTTATCAAAAAAGAAAATTCTATGGATGAGAATGGAAACACATTTGCTAACCAAACCAAGCGAGAACTCATCCAACTATTTTTAGAACGAATTGAATGCGCCAGTTTCCATTGCGTACAGCTCAAAATATCTGGAAACTACCTATAGACGCATGCCCAGCCGTGATCCTGCCCATCATTTTGCAGATTAGGCCCTTTAAAAGTGATAGAAGATCCAACCTCTGCCACAACCTCAGATACATGACAGGGACAGGTGGTTACACGATCCAACGGTCTTCTATTCCTAAATATATAGTTCCACTAATTTCGGAACTGCTTGTATTTCAACACTTTAGTTATTTCAATATAATTGTTCAGTTGCATTCGTCTGCCTTTCTTGTTCTTGCTCTTTTGTCATGGTATTAGAGCCTTGCTTCAACTGAGCAAGGAATTTCTCAAACGTTGAAGATAATCTTGATTCTGGGACGGTGCAAGAAGCAGATATGGCTGGCATGAATTCGACCTTGATGAACCTGCGCCCTCAGGCTTTTGATGGAAAAGGCTTTGAAGGCTGGAAGCGTATGATTACGCTTTATCTAAAAGCAAAGATGCTTTGGGAAGTTGTGGATGGTACTGAAATGCCACCAACTGTGGATCAGGAAGATGATCCAGTGGAGCAACGAGAATTGCTTCTATGGCGACAGAAGGACAGCAAGGCCATGGCATGCATTGCCATGTGCCTCTCCAAGAACCAACTCCAATTGGTTCGAGGGGAATTGGACCAAGGATGCAAGCATCTTTGGGATTTCTTGAACCAACGGTATGGCAAAAGATCTGATCTTGAAGTCATGCAGATACACACAGAATTGGAAGACTGGAGGTATCAAGATGGCCAAGATCTTCGGCAGCATATAGCGAAGCTTCAAGAAGCATTTGATTTGCAAACTGATGCTGGTAATGAGCATGCCCTATCTTCTGCTCAGAAAAAGCTCCGTCTGTACAAATTTCTTCCTCCTTCTTGGACTCACACTATTGACATGCTGCTTACGTCCAAGAAAGGAGCCACCTGGGAGGTTGAAGCTGCTCACGTTGTGGAAGGTTTGACCTTGAAAGAGGAATCTTGTATTCTGGAAGAAGCATGTCTTCTTGAAGTCATGTCTGATGATGATAATATTTCTATTGTTGAAGCTGCATATATTCTTGAGGAGACTTTTTTAGATATTTTTGTCAAAGAGGAAGCCTTTCAAGCTGAAGAGCAATCCACGGTCCTTACTGTGGACTCAGCTTGCACATCTGTAATGGTCAATCATGCTCCACTTTTGACTAATCCAAAACTTGGCTCTCAAGCTGAAATAGATATTCAAGCCCGAGGGGATTTCATTTTTCCTCTTACTCAAGGTGGTGCTGCCATCATCCCGGATGCATTTTTGGTTCCCAATCTGTGCAAGAATCTTCTTTCAGTAGCATGTTTGGCAGATGCAGGCTTTACCACTGTTTTCAATGACAAAGAAGTCTTGTTTTTTCAAGGGCGTCTCCACATTCCTCAGCCACCTGTGGCCCAAGGAAATCGGGAAGGTAATCTTTATGAGCTCCGTATTCCTCCTTCACAAGATGCTCTTCTTGTTGCAGGTGTTTCTCCTGATCTCCATCTTTGACACTGCCGTCTTGGTCATGTGAACACTCCCACTATCAAATATCTCTGTAAACACCAATTGGCTACAGGGATTCTGCAATTTTCTGGCCAGCTTGACATATGCCATGCATGTATGCTTGACAAGCATTGCAGGCGCTCTTTCACCACCATTGGCACGCGAGCTCCCACTCTTCTTGCTCTCATCCACTCGGATCTATGTGGCCCCATGGATATTTGCAGCAGATCTGGCAGTAGATATTATGTCTCTTTTGTTGATGATTTCAGCCGACGAGTCACAGTCTACTTTCTCAAAAAGAAAAGTCAAGCCATGGATGCTTTTCTCCTATTCAAAGCCTCTGCTGAAACCCAACTTGACCAGAAGATCAAGCTCCTACGCACAAATGGTGGTGGGGAATATCTAAGTACCCTCTTCAAAGATTTCTGTCAAACTGCTGGGATTCACCGTCAACTCACATGCCGCCACACCCCTCAACAAAACGATGTGGCCGAAAGAAAGAACCGCACCATTTGTGAGGCTGCCAAAAGCATGCTCGTCCAAGCACACTTGGACAAACGGTTTTGGGAGCAGGCTGTTGCTGCTGCAGTGCACACTCAGATCTCCTTCCTATTATTGCAGTGCCCGGATCCACACCTCACGAGGCTTGGTTTGGCAAGAAGCCTGATCTTTCTCACTTACGGGTTTTTGGATGCATCGTTTATGCCCAAGTGCCTCAAAAGCTTAGATCCAAATGGGATGACAAAAGTTTCAAATGCAGGTTTTTGGGTTACAGTACAAATCGAAAAGGGTATAAGTGCTGGCATCCTATTTCCAATGAATTTTTTGAAAGCACAGATGTTCAATTTTTTGATACTCCAATTGACCCCAAAGAAGCCGATTTCATGGATTGGGGTCTCCTTGTTTCTGACCCAACTCCTTCATTGATCGATGCTGAAGCTGATCGTTTGGCTCGCCTACATGCTGCTCCTGATCCACCTCAGTCCCCGATTCCTCCTGAGCCACAGATTCTTCGCCGCTCCCAACGCCAGTGCACACCCTAGTAGACGCTTGCTAGAAAGTCTTGAGACCAGTCTGGCTAAATGGGTTTGTCTGGCTACACATGATACTCCCTGCACTATTCATGAAGCCTTTCAAGGATCTGAAGGCCCACATTGGCGTGCAGCTGCTCAGGCAGAACTTCAATCTATGGCTAGTAATCATGTTTGGGATCTAGTTCCCCTTCCTCCAAACTGTCACACAGTGGATTCCAAATGGATTTTCTCAAAGAAGTATAAGGAAGATGGCTCTCTTGATCGCTACAAAGCTCGGTTAGTGGCCCGGGGCTTCACGCAGATCCACGGTGTGGATTATGATGAGACTTATTCCCCGGTCATTCACATGACTCATCTTCGTACCATTCTTGTTGTAGCAGCTAAAGAAGATTGGGATATCTTCCAGCTTGATGTCCAGACGGCATTTCTCCATGGTGATCTGCATGAAGAGCTCTTTATATGCAGCAGCCTCCTGGCTTCGAAGATTCCAGATTCCCTGATCATGTCTGCAAACTTCACAAGGCAATCTATGGGCTCAAGCAGGCATCTCGGGCATGGTTCCACAAGTTTGATATGGTTCTTCGTCAAATGGCTTCTCCAATTGATCCAAATGTTTACCGCCGCCAAACTGATACATGCATTATCCTGATTCTTCTTTATGTAGATGACTTACTCCTCATTGGCAATGATCTTGCAAGCCTCTCTGAAATTCGTCATCATCTCAGCCTCCAATTTTCCATGAAATTTTTGGGCAACGTTGCCTTCTTTTTGGGACTGTCAATCAGCCGAAATCGCTCTACCCGCAGCCTTCACATCAGCCAATCCTCTTATATTGCTGAACTCCTTGCCCGGTTTGGAATGCAAGATTGTCATCCTGCTACTACACCCATGGAAGTCAATCTCCGCCTGTTTGACTCTGAAATCAGTCCTGATTCCTCTCCAAATGTCCCCTACCGTTCTTTGATTGGATCTCTCATGTATCTCATGGTCTGTTCCCGCCCCGACATTTGCTACGTTGTTATAACTTTAAGTCAGTTTAACAATCGCTTTACCTCCCAGCATTGGACTCTTGCCAAACGCATCCTTCGCTACCTCCAAGGCACTTCCAAAATTGGTATCACCTTCTCCTCTTCTGCCTTCTCTGATCTCACCTTACTCGTTGATGCTAGTCATGGCACAAATGTTAAATCTCGCTCCACCACTGGTTGTTGCTTCCTTTACTATGGTGGCCTTATCGGTTGAATTTCGAAGAAATAGGCTGTAGTTGCCCGATCCTCAGCTGAAGCTGAAGCTGAATACTTGGCCCTATCTCATGGCACTCGGGATCTTGTCTCTTATGAACGTCTCCTTCACTTTGCTACTGTCCCTCCTATTCAACCTATACCAGTCCATGTAGATAACCAGAGTGCCATTAACATGGCTGTCAATCCTGCTTACCGCTCTCGCACCAATCACATTCCTATTCATTATCATTACGTGCGTCAATTGGTTGAAGACAAGTTTCTCCAAATTCACTATTTGCCCACTCATGAGATGCTTGCTGATGCCTTCACTAAAGCTTTGCCCGGACCACTGTTTCTGCACCATCGACTAGCTCTTGGTTTCTCTGAGCTTGCTGTCAAGCTTGAGGGGGAACTGATAGAAGTTCCAACCTCTGCCACAACCTCAGATACATGACAGGGACCGGTGGCTACACGATCCAACGGTCTTCTATTTATGGTTCCTAAATATAGTTCCACTAATTTCGGAACTGCTTGTATTTCAACACTTTAGTTATTTCAATACGATTGTTCAGTTGCATTTGTCTGCCTTTCTTGTTCTTGCTCTTTTGTCAAAAAGGTCTTTCTTGCTGTTTACTCTTAAAAATATTTTGTCATTCTTCCCCGTATATTCTGGTACAGATGAATGCAGCATGCATAACCGAAAAAGTTAAATGGGTCTGCAGAATTGGAAGTAATGAATCTAAGAACGATTTGGTGCATGTTGTGGAAGCAGAGGTTGATCAAAACTTTGTTGATCAAGAAACTCAAAGGAAGGCGCCCAACTACCAGATTGCGATGGACTGCAAGCACAGGCAGATACCCAACTGCCAGATTTGCTTCACATAGTTACTACCGGATTTGCTTCGCATGGTTTTGCTTCATACACTGTAGGACAACTGGAACTTTAAGATTTGATGGTAGCTAGACTACAATCCGGCCTGGTGATCCAACGATTGCTATAGCTGCAGCATGGACTTTTGAATGCTGCGTCACATTTTTTCCATGCCACGTCACAATTTTCATGCCACCCTGGATTTTCCACGTCACGGTATTGTGGAGACATATTTTTATGATATGAATTAATATATAATTTTGCGAAGCTATTGAATTTGAATCTTATCTCAATGTATACAGAATCTTATAGAAGCATGACAACACGGGGGACACGTTTACTGGTGATAAACACAAAATATATTGGTGATAGTTGTCATTAGACAATTTCAATAATAAAAATAATTACAAAAGCAAATCATGTCCGTTCTTGCCAGTATCAGCATGTTGTCGAAGAATTTCCACATATGGGTCAAGTAAAAACTCGTGCAAGGACATTAGCCCGGCAACGTCGGGCACCCGTTTACTAGTTGAATTTGAATCTTATCTCAACGTATATAATGCAGTTTGTTTTTTTTTTTTTATCTTTTGTTTTTGTTCTGCTCAAATCTTTCTGCGCCGCAATCTATCTTATCTTCTATATGACACATATCCTTGGACAAATCAAGTCTGTTAAATGCTAGTAAGGCAGTGTTGCAGGGGTGTTGCTCTGCCTTCAATAGTACTTTTAACCTCTGCGTGCTATGGCTAAAGCTTAAGCTTCTGCTTTGCTTTGCTACCCCTATGCTAGAGCCATTCCTAGAGATTTTAGAAAGAAGAAAGCTCTACATGTGACATTCCTCTAAAATATACGGTATAAATACATATATTTCTAGACCACGTCATCATACAAGCCGACTTTAGTAGCCTTGTATTCCGTATAAGTGTGGAAGGGAATATGGCTAATTATTCATATAACTTAGCCAACCTTAGGAATGGACCATTTTCCACATGGCCCCATCATATTGGGCACCTGCCATACGGACGCACCCAATTGGTGCCACATGGCATGACATGGAAACCCTAAACTATAAATGTCCAAACCCTAATCCTGGACCATTTTTTGGGCTCCCACAATCTTCGAACCTTGTTCGCGCTCAAAACTATGTTTCGAGAATCGTCTGCTGTGGCATTGCCTAACACAGTAGCCCCCTGAGCGTGTGCTCAACCGAAGGAGTGAGATCTACTTCGAATGCTTCGAAGAGCATGGAGACGCCGGGAGCAGGAGGGAGTTCTTTAAGAGCAGGTATTTGGAGTAGAGTCTTTGGTAGATCACTTGGAAGTTAGGGTTCCAGGCGGGTGTTAGCATTTCGTATCTCCAGTAGAGCCATTCTAGAACTTTCAATCTAGATCTTGAATCCTAATCAATGAACCCTAACTGTAAGTTAGATGCATGTGAGTAGGATTAGATGTTTTTTTCATTATTTATCATGTTATATAGATATATGCTTTTGGTTGATCATGTTTGCTCCTCTTGTATTGGGAAGGGGGGTAGAGACCTAGTGACCATTATCTAGATAATGCTCCTAGTTTAAATTCCTTAGTTCCTATTAGTTGCGACCTGTGCATAAGAACCCACCTGGCTACAGGGTCTATGGAGTGACTTAGCACCACATAATGAGGTTAGTGGCAAAGTGGAGGGAGGTCCTTGCTGAGTGCAGCTACTGGGGTTGATAGCGGGCTAGGCCTATAGTCGGTCACTTCGTGTGGGCCGGGTATGGGTCTGACACTTTCTGGATCAATGGTATTGGCTTGACTCTCAAGAGTTGTAGGTGTCGGCCTGGCTCTTGTTTTGGGGAGTTCAGTCAGGTAAGGACCTGTGTTACCACGAACCCTCTGGCTGGCCATGGAGCTACTAGTCCTTGGGAAGGAGAGATGCACCCTTCCTACCTCATCGGACTGGGAAGATGCAACACGGAGTAGCCCCAATGGGTGATACCATGAGGCTACGTCTCTAGCAGGTTATAGTCACGCCACAACCCGATTTAACCCATCTACAAGTATGCACAGGAGGGGCGGATGGAATGGTCAACCCTAGCCATTGTCTATAGCCAACCCCGCTATTGTTATATCTCGATCTGCTCTATATTGAGGTCCAGCCGTCTGTCTACTTCTTTTATGAGTCTGAGCCTAGGTAGGAGCTCTTATGTTTTACGGTATGTTGTTATCTTTGATGTATCTATGGATGTACGGATGCACTGCACTTCGAGGTAGTTGGATGGATTGTTATTGCTAGTGCTCACGTCATGTTATGCTTCCGCTGTTATAAGAGCCCATAGGGGAAGGGTGTGCAAGACACTTTCGTGTCCCCTTGCTGCACCTTGGTTATCTAGGTGCAGGATAGACGGAGGGCCCATGTGGCCGGAGGGCTGGATGGAGGATTTCCCACGAGATGTACAACGGGGCGTCGTATATTCTGTGGGATGGCATCACAATGATATCAGAGCAATGTTCTTGGTTGGCCAAGAGCTAGCACTGGCCATAACTCTGACTAAGTAGATTAACCGGCCTAGTCGAGCATGGAATTCTTCCCGTCTCCCTCGGAATCTACCGATGATCAAGGCTTGACGACCTGTTTGGCAAAGTGAGCTTCACAGGTGCTGGTAGGTCAGAATGGATCTGGCACAGGTGGAATGCGAGCTCTTGAGGCTGGAATCTAAAAGGGGCACTTTTAGGATTTCAGGTTCCTTTTATCATGATGCTTTAACGACATCTAGAGGATCATTTAGGGTTATTGCCAAGTGGCAATGGTTATAGGTATACGTTAATGGTTCCAATGATCATATTTCAGGGTAAGACTCTATACGGTTGCCGTATACATATCACTGGGTTGACGTGTACCAATGACATGGCGGCATAATATACGTATTCACACTGTATATCATGCTGGAACATCGCATTCTCTCCACAACATCATGTGTCTTCCCACCTTGGGAACCTGCATGATCTCTGTCGGATTTGTTTGATGTAATTTACAAAATTTACTATTATATTTTGATCATTTTAATATTAAAGTTTTACAAAATTATAGCAAGGGGATTGGCTACACCCTGCTTTAACATGTCCCTAAATGTAAGTGATCTGTAGCATATGAATTCTTTTCGTTTGCTTGTAGCATGCTGTGGAGATCCATGTGCTGCCATTCCTTCCGTAGTGCGACCCCACTTACCGTTGTTTTTCCTTTGAGTTCTATTGGCCTGCAGGTCCACATTACGTTAGCATGTTTTATTTTATATAAAGGTGGTTATTGACCCATCCATTTAATTACATTTAATTAACTAAATGAATGCAGGCATTGTGTCCCGACGTAGGAAGAGGATACTTCTTCCATCATGGTCGTGGAGACAAGCGTCCTATCATGCCTAATATGATTTTCAATGCCTACACCTGTCATGAACCTACTACCCTTTTGCATCCGTGTGATGACCATCTTTTGTACATAGGAGTATAATGTTCGTATGATACGAATATCCGTATGGTCGTCACAACACCTTTCATCACCCTTGACATGGAGGATGGCTTCTTTCTAATAATAACCATATACTAGAGGTGCTTTCCTATTATGCATGGTCCTATATGATCTCTTATCTCTCAAAATTGTCTACTCTCGTCTCATCGGAGAGTAGACTTTAGTCTATCTTCCACTCACCTACTGGTTCGGTGTCGACTATTTCTGTTACCAGTTGTCCTTTGCATTTCTCTATGAATTGTGGGTAATGCTTCTTGAGATCTGAGCAGCCCACCTTAGAGCAAGCTTCTTGCAATTCCCCATGCAAAGCTTCGCTTGTTTGACCTTTACCTTTGGCCAAACATTGTCTCCCACTTGGAATTCTCTTACTATTCTGTGCTTGTCAGCTATGTTCTTCTGCCAGCTTCTTGCTGCTAGGAGGTATCCTCTGACTTCTTCGACCAATTGTTGCATGTCGGCTAGCATCTGTTGACAGACTTCTACTTTAGGCATTGGGTTGTGCCATATATCTGGAATAAAACATTGGTAGCTATAATTGATCATGAATGGCGACATTTGAGATGACTGTTGCTTGGTGCTGTTATATACACACTCCACCAAGTGGATGTAGTCATCCCACTTTGATTGCTTGTTCCAGACATAGTTTCTCAATATATCTTCCAATATCCTGTTGGTTCGCTCCCTCTGCCCATGATTTGAGGATGATATGCTCTGCTCATGGACAACTTTGTCTGGATGGCATTGAAGAGGTCTTTCCAGAATGCGCTCAAGAACTTCGGGTCCCTGTCGGAGATGATCTCCCTTGGCATTCTGCAGAGTCTGAAAATCTCATTTGTGAAAAGAAAGGCGGTGTCTAGTGCCATGTCAGTGGTTCGACATGGTATAAAATGTGCCATCTTTTGACAACTTATCGACCATGATCATCAAAGCATCTTTGCCCCTTTGTGTTCTGAGAGCCCTGTTATGAAATCCATGCTTATCACCTCCCATTTGGCATTTGGGACTGCTAGAGGTTCTAACGCTTCTGGTATTCAAAGCTGTTCCACTTTTGTTTGTTGGCATAGCTGGCACTCGCAGATATATCTTGCTATCTATTTCTTCATACCGGGCCAATAATAGCTACTTCTTATCTTGAAGTAGGTTTTCATGAATCCCGCGTGGCTGGCTATTGGGCTATTGTGCATGTCATAGAAAATCAACTTTCTAACTCCGAATGACTTTGGTATGCACAATTTATTTTTATGATAGAGGAATTACCTTCTTTCTTGAAGTGTTTGAAGGTCTCTCTTTCTTTGTCTGTCCTTGCCTCTTTTGAAAGGCTTGCCTAGGCTTCCTTGAAGTTCAGTTGGCAATGTTTCTTCTATCTTCTTGTCAAACTCACTGGTGAGTGTTGATATAGCATTGCAATGGACTCTTGTTATCAAAGGTACCTTGAGAGGGCGTCTGCAACGACGTTAAGCTTTTCTGGTTTGTATACTATCTCAAAGTTGCACTCTTCTAGGAATTCCATCCATCTCTGTCTTAGGTTGAGGTGTTTTTGGGTGAAGACATACTGGAGACTTTGGTGGTCTGTTTCAAGATGGAATTTCCTCCCTAACAAGTAGTGTCTCCAGATTTTTAAAGCTCTTACAACTACCAGCAGTTCCTGATCATGGGTCGGGTAGCGTGTCTCGGCATCATTCATCTTCATTGAGTCATAGACCATGACCCTTTCTTCTTGCATTAGGACTGCTCCTATTGCAATTTTGCTAGTGTTTGTTGCGACCAACTTGTCTTTGTCTGATACTGGCAGTATTACGACTGGGGCAGTTTGGGCAGTTGTTAATGCTTTCTTTAATTTTTCAAATCTTGCTTGTGCTTTTTTGTGCCAATGCTCTACCCAGTCTTTCACCTTTTTCAGCTTTGGTGAAATCTGTCAATGGAGCTGCTATTTTGGCAAAGTGCTTGACGAATTTCCTGTAATATCCTGCTAAGCCCAAGAAGCTTCTCACCTTGTGGATGTTCGTCGGTGGTGGCCATTCAATTACAGCCTGAATCTTTGCAGAGTCAGTAGAGATGCCTTCTTTGGATATTATGTGCCCCAAATACTCAACCCTTGCGATAGTGAAGTGGCACTTAGACAACTTTCCGTAGAGTTGATGTCTCCTCAACTTCTCAAATACCTTAGTTGCAAGACGTGCTTCTCTAAGGACTTGCTGTACACCAAGATGTCATCGAAGAAAACGATGACAAATATGTCAACTCACAAAAGAGGTCATTCATGAGTCTCATGAAGGTTGCTGAGGCATTGGACAATCCAAATGGCATCACTCTAAATTCCTAGAGGCCTTATCTTGTTCTAAAGGCAGTTTTGTGGATGTCTTACGGAGCTGATCCATCAAGTCGTTTGACCTGGGTAAAGCATACTTGTTTTTGATGGTGTGCTTATTTAATTGACCATAGTCAATGCACATCCTCAAGCTTCCATCCTTTTTCTTAACGAATAAGATGGGTGCCTCGAATGGAAAGATATTAGGTCTTATGAACTCTAAATCTAATAGCTCTTGCAACTACATTTCTTTAATTTTGTCAGCTCCTGAGCTGCCATTCTATAGGGCACCTTACTTGTGGGTTTCGTGTCTGGTTCAAGTGCTATTTCACACTCGACTCCTCTACAAGGATGGAGTTTCTTGATCTCGTCAGGGAAAAGATCGTTGAATTCCTTCACTAGCTTGGATATTTGCTTCGGTAGTTTGCTCAATGTTTTGTCCCTTTTTTCCTCCTTTGACTCCGGTTCTTTGATTTCGAGCTTGAAGATGTAGGCTACTTCCTCACTTCTTAAGCTCTTAAGCAATTTCTACTGATTGGGGTGATCTTGTTATATGTTATTTCTATTTTGTTGCCATTGGGTGCTGTTAGTGTCACCTTCTACTTTTCGCAATCAATTATGGCACTAGTTGGGCCAAGATATTCCATGCCTATGATCAGGTCATACTTGCCAATGTTCATGACCTTTGCTCCCATTTCAATGTTGATACCTAGCAAGTCGATGTTGAAATTGATTCTTTTCCCTGCTGTGTGGCGAATTGCTCCGCTTGCCAAGACTACTGGCCTAGATTTCAACTTTAAGGCTTTCAACTTCAGCATTTCTACCATTCTGGGGGAGGCAAAGTTGTGAATGCTCCCCTGTCTATGATTACTATGAAGGATTTTTCTTTGACTTTTCCTACTATGGAGATGACTTGATACTGACTCTCAACATTCTCTGTACCAATGGTGGCATGGATATGGCACCCACCTTGGATGTAGTCGTGAGCTTCTTCGTCGTCATCTTCCGGTGGTGTCTCCCATCCTCCAAGCTCTACTAGCGCGGCATTCATCATATATGGACAGGTGTGCGTCCGATGTCCCGGCTGGAAATATCTGAAACACAATTGTTTTTCTATGCATTCCTACCGTTTCTCCTTTGGTATAGACTGAAGGAACTTCTTCACTGCTTTAGAGTAGTTAGACTCTCCCGGTTGGCCTTCTTAAAGCTCACACGTTTCTTCTCCTGCTTGCCATTGTTCATGTTGTATGGTGGTCTAACAGGTGTCGGGCTCGTTTCTTTGGGGCTATAGGCTCCTGAGCCCTTCCCCTTATCGTATACATATTGCTTCTGCCCACTATCTTGGGAGCCCGTCCCTTGCAAGCTTATTGCTTTGGACTTTGCTTCCGCGACTGTCCTTGGGTTAATTGCATGGACAAGTTTTCTGATCCCATCATTGAGCCCTTCAATGTATCCTTCAATGGCATGTCATTTGCTTAGCTTCGGCACATAGAGTCTTAGCCTCATGAATTCTTCGATGTATTTCTGCACCGGCTTGTTGTCATGTTCCAACCTGTAAAACTGTTGCATCATGTGACGTTTGTGTTCCCTGTGCACATAATGGCATTTAAACGCCTTGGTGAACTTTTTGAATCTGCAGCTGTTCCTGCTTAACCCATGTGCTTTGGCATATCCCTTCCACTATATTTTGGCATCTCTCGAGAGATTTGTTGTGGCCACTCTGCCCTTGTCCTTGTCCCTCATTCCATAGGCATTACCGTATTCTCTCTTTTCATCAAGCTATGCCTCAGTTCCATCCCTGATCTATTGTTGCATGTCGAGTTTTCGAGCTTTTCATACATTGCTTAGGGCTGAATCTACTTTCTTTTGGTAGTTTGCCCCTCTCACTGATCTATCCCTGTTCTGACATCGTCGGTGGTCGTGCTGAACTTCCACTTCTTCTTCCGATTCCGAATCGGAGTCAGAGCTGCCATTGGACGAGTATGTACTGGAGGATCTTCTTCTTCGACTCCTCTTCTTCCCCTTGTTCTTGGTCTGAGGTGGAGCTTGAGGCAACTAGCTGTTCTGTTCTGGTGTATTTGATGCTCGCTCTGCTAACAGTGCTCTTATTTCTTGTATTTCCGGGTCAGCATCTCATATTCTTCGAAGAGGTTGCGAGGTTGAAATTATCGGGTCGGTGTTCCTTCTGCCATACATTGGCGGTGTTGTTCAGCAGTTCTTGTTGTTCTAGCTGCATACATTGAATTATAAGCTTTACCACGAGTGTTTTTGTGGTTGCATATATTGTTTAATGATATAACTGTTTGGACAAAACACATAGCATTTTAATATTTGCAAGTCAAAGGAGCTTATATTATATTAATATCCGATAGATTATTTCAATACAAAATTTTGTGATAACAGTGATATGATCACTGATATTCTGGGTCATCCTCCAAGAATTTCTTAACCTGGGTTGTACCAATCATACTCTTGTATGGTCGCTACAAGCTCTTCGGCTCTCCTTTCAGTAGTGTGGGGAGTGGTGATTTCTAGCCTGCGAGATCGGTGGTACGGGACGACAAAGTCAAAGATACTCAGTGCTAGTGATCTCATGACCATGACATGATCCGTACTCTATTGAAGTCTTGCATGTCTACCGAAGCCTGAGAGTGCGATTATCATGAATACGACTTCTTCCCCCCACGAACTGAACTGTTGGTGGATGACTGCTATTCTTCTATCAGTGAGGAGAGGGAGGTAGTATCTTAGAGCTCTATCTTGTCCTTCTTGTCTGCCCTCTGTCTCTGTCTCTGTCTCCATATTTGACCTGTGTCTGTCAGTGTATTCATCTACCGGTATTGTAATCAGGTCCGTGTTATCGGCAAGTTGAGTTCTAAAATTAGTCAAGCTGACAGCTCCTACTCTGTAACTGGGGTTGGGTGTGGTGGAGGATAAATTCGGTTGAAACACACTTGTTGTCTTTCCTCTGATGCCCATTCGTTCCTGGATTGCTATGAACTCTTCTTCCGATGGTAGCTCTTGCTGGGCCATCATGTGCCTGATTCTACTGTAGGCTTGGAGTTCTGAGGTAGGCTAGCCTATGTATAAGACTGCTTTGCGGATGTCGAGTGGAAAATCCTGTGACTCTCGATCGATGAAGTCATCGAGGTCTGCTTGCTGTTGGGAAGAGATGGAGGAGCTCGTCCACTCTGTATTCCTAGTCTCTACATTCTGGTAGATTTTTGATGTCGTGGAGGAGGAGGTATTCTTCACCTCCCATGATGATGGGTGTTAGGCTTATGATGCCTAGCCCGAGTGTTAAAGATGCTCGAGTTGTCTGTAAGTCCATGTCAAACCTGTGGATCTCTTTCTCTGCTTGGCATTGTTCTTCCGCAGGGTCTACCTGGGTAATATCCTCGACATCTTCGTCCTCTGCATTCCCTCTTCCTCATCGTAGCCCTCACATTTGAGGAGTAGGCAATCTTCTGTAGAGCTAAGGGGTTCTATAGCCGGGGGCTGGACTGAGGGTTACCCTAATTGAGTTTGGGAGAGTCAATACTCAGTACTTGAATTAAATTAACTCAGTAGCACATTATTTCCATATGTCTACAACTTATGCATCCACTTTATTTAGTACTTTGTTTCCTTCAAATTGCTCTCTAAGAGCTAGATCTATTGAGATAAATCAAATCACCATTATAGTCAATCTTTCTAACTTCACCTTCGTATAAGAAACATGAATAATATGAATGAATGTTCAGCTATTAGTTGGTCATTGAGAACTTAAACAACAAAGAATAATTCAGAGAATATATCGAAACACTGTAGCTATGGGAATACTGAGATCACATTATTTTATCTACTGGTACCAACCTCTTGTTTCTCGATCAATCCCAACTGAATCATTATATATAAATTATCTATACATCTTACATTATTTATCAGCATCAGGTTCCGGCAGTTAAGCCTCACCATCATGCTCATCTGATCCATTCTGTCTTCTGTACATTGGACCGAAAATATGTATAAGGGAAGTTTCAAACCATTGGACCGAGTTTGAACCATATACCCCTTCAGGTCATACTTAACATATTAAGAATATGACCATTGAATCATGATGTTGTTTTTCTCATTATTTCTAAAATACTAGTGCTTCCCTAGATCATTAGTATTCATATTTATCATGCTTTTCATCAAATATGATAGTAACCATGATAACCATGACCAATGCAAATATCTTCTGTCTCCAAGTGTAAATGTTCAGAATAATAATTTAAGATTATGATGAACTCCAGATCCTTACATTCCCCCTTCAGATCATAATCTTATGATTTCTTTACAATTCAGCGAATCAATAAATTTTAACAGACATCCAACAGTCCGAGCTTACCGATGGATGCCCTGCACGAATATGTCAGCAAAAATAAAACACCACAAAACAACAACAATAACAACAACAACAACAACAACAACAACATTGTTCATTTTTGTAGATAAATAGGCTGATGTGTTTTTGTATCAACTACAGCAGCAGGAATTATTGATTTACTTTCAATAGCCCCATTTTAATATTAGCTTCATGGCTTAGTTGGTTACCACATTAGTTTTACACACTAAAAATTTCTAGTTCAAACTTGGATGAAACCATAATAATTCAAACACATTTTGTTGCCCATATTTGTCAGTTATTTTCGCAAAAATGGAGCCGATTTGCTAACGCGCCTTCGTCAAATCAAGGTCATAGGGGGTAAAAGTCTAATAATATATGAAGCCACAAAATTGGGATCGATGGTTCAAAAATATTGTATATACTATATGACCTGCCTTTACCTGCAAATCTAAGAAATATTCCTAGCCCCATATACACCATCAAACAAGGGTTTGCCTCTTCGAGCAACCCAAAAAATAGAGTTATCATAAAGCAACATAATGTGTAGAAAATGCAGAAGATTGTTGTGTCATTTTTTAGCAGGTGAAGAACCTATTAATTTACAAAAATAGCGATTCACTCTTCCATCCAGAATGTATTGATCTTGAAGAAGTATCTGAAGGGGACAATCATTGCCACCATTATCAAAGTAATTGACA
This sequence comes from Isoetes taiwanensis, assembly GCA_021234155.1. NCBI lineage: Eukaryota > Viridiplantae > Streptophyta > Lycopodiopsida > Isoetales > Isoetaceae > Isoetes > Isoetes taiwanensis. The sequence goes on along the minus strand of JAJEKV010000012.1, from coordinate 21,369,133 downwards.
TAGGCAACAAACCAGTAGTCCAAATAGCAAATGGTGCAAGTACATGACATAGCCAACATACCACTAGTTCAAATAGCAAATGGCACACTTAAACAATAAGATAGAATGGAATAAATTATTTTATATCTACAAAGGCCAATAGGTCATGGGATCTATACAATTGGGCTAATACAACCATTACTACTAGGATTAAAAGTACCCATGCTTGCAGTAATGCCAATACTAGAAAGTTAATAATAAACCAGTTTCTAAATGAAGAACATGACCAACCCATATAAATCAAGCCTATGTCTCAAATTTGGGATAAGAGAAAACTTGCATATATTTATGCATAACTCGTTTGCATAAACAAGCTTTCATGAGAGGCATCCCATAGCTAGTTTCCATATAAATGAATACCTAGTTTTCAGAGGCATTACAACTTTTTGGTAAACTTTGAATGGCATGCAGTATTTCGTCCACCTTGGGAAGTCGTTTTGCCTATAGCAAAACACTAAAATTAGATAAGCTTCTAGTGCAGATGCCTGATATAAATGTAAAATATGGAACACCTTTAATTTGGAGAAAAGTGTGTATCCAGAAGATGCCACCTCAAACGAACCTTGCCTAAGCCAATTCAATTTAATTCGTTAAAATTTGTTTGAAAAAGCATCGGATCACATTAGTGGCAAATTTCTAAATGCACTAAGCTAGAAACATGCCAAAAAAAGAGCCCCAAACTGTTTCCCTTTGTAATATATTATAGCCTTCCATTATATTATTTGTTAATCTTCGACATCTAGTGTGTTCTTTATTTGGGTACCATAAGTATTTTTGATGTCCGTGGACGAAAAGATCCAATTCAATTCAATTCAACTATATTTTGTTATATACCAAAAAAAAAAATGCATATCGTATATGAATTTAGAAATTCGAAACTTGAGTACATTTAGTCTTGTAGTATTACATTAGACACAAATTAGTGGTGTGTATGGTGATTTGGAGTAGAGCAACGTTTGTGTTGTGATGGTTAAATGTTGGTATTGTGTGTTCATCTCATAAATTATTTGGTCTCAACTCGATTTAAATGTATGCTCATTTGATCTCAAGTTGATGTAGAGAAAAGTTGGTTGCTATCTATTATTAGAAGAAGTATTATAAGCAATAAGAAAAAATAGACTAGATAAATAAAATTGTCATGGTAAAAGGGTTATAATTGGAGCTTGAAAGGCCGAGGACATGCTATTATTGCAACAATATTTTGCGGACTAGTTCATGACAATAATTCTTGGTCAAATATTACTACAATGCCATATTACAATATTACTGAAAAATAAATTAATCCATATTGGCAAACATCTAGAAAGTGGCAACATTTCTAATCCCATAGTGGACATATTTATCTAAAAGAGAATTGACTAGAACGATTATAGAATTGACTAGAGTATTTACTAAAGTCAAATGTCGGGTGCGTACCTTGGTTGGATGCTATCAGGATTTCCCGATACCACAAATTCAGGATAAGCATCCTCTACATGAGCAAGTGTTGATTTTAGAAATGCATAAATAAGCGAAAGCCTATGCTTGCATAGTCTAGTATAAACCGTCTAAGTATGGCAAATGCTACTAGAGTTTTTCCATTTTATATGAATAAACATAAAGTTAGCTCATGCACTCGATATGCTATTTTGCACAATTACACCAACTCTTATTTTCTTTATGCTGAGGCAGAAGTCCAGACAATGGAGTCAGAGTTACAGCCCCAGAGAAAATACTGTGTTTAGACGGAAGTCTAGACACCAGAGTCGGAGTTGCAACTATGGGAAAACCAATATGTTGAGGAGGAAGTCCGAACATTTCCTCCATGCACAATGGAGCCACCACCCCAGGATGCCTTAGTGTCTAACACCAAAATATTGAATCTACACATCATAGGGATCTTAGGGACATAGACAAAGGGTCAAACAGATTTGGATATAGCTATATATTTCTTTACTGATGTTATGCATATCCTTGCTGATGGAGTTGTGTCTGCCACTAGGGTGGGACTCATCCTCGCCACATTTTAATTTGGTTTCAGGATGCCTAAGTCGACTACATATTCTTTAACATGGAAACCCACCTTAAAGGCACTAGCTTTTAAGTCCAAGAGGATCTTTTTCCTATTCAGTTATGTGAGCATAGGGAAGAGCTTCGCAAAGTGACGGCAGCATGCCAACAAAATAAATGGGCAATTTATAGGGGAGATCCAACAATTATTCTAGACCAACGGGTCATGTTTTTGCAATTATACATGTAATTCCTTGAAATGTGGAATAAAGTTTGACCACGTCCTTGAAAAAAAAAAAAAAAAACACTAGACGAATAGCCTTCGAACCGCTGAATTGGATTGCTATATCTAGACAATTTAAATAGCACAATATTATCATTAACATTATCTTTATCTGTATTAGATCTTTGTAGTTTTGGACTTTCATTCTCCTTCTGTTATTTGGGTCCCATGGTTGGTCCGTCTATCTATCTATCTATCTATCTATCTATCTATCTATCTATCTATCTATCTATCTATCTATCTATCTATCTATCTATCTATCTATCTATCTATCTATCTATCTATCTATCTATCTATCTATCTATCTATCTATCTATCTATCTATCTATCTATCTATCTATCTATCTATCTATCTATCTATCTATCTATCTATCTAATATGTGCCAAATTTCTTCCTACTTAAATGTCCCACACTACTCTGAGCACTAAATTGAAGGTACTTCTGAATGTCAGTGGATGTGAAAAGTGCTTTCTTGAATGGATGTTCAGAATTCTCTCTCCCTCCCTCCCTCTATTTCACTTCCAAACTCTTATATTTAGTCAGTTTTGAACATTCATGCATCATGTAAATGGATAAAGATTCGGCTACGTCTAATGAAAAAGAGCTTGATAATTAAAAACTCTAAGCAAAAGCTACTTATCTCAAGTTTTCCATGCCACAAAAGATAAAGGAAAGGAATGAAAATCACTCTACCTATTTCATTTGCAAGCTTGATAAAGTGCTCTGTGTTATCAACATGCTCTTCATACTCCACAATCACCTGAACAATAATAGAGTAGAGTAGAGCAGAGTAGAGTAGAAAAGAAAAGGTACACAAGTGGAGAATAAGCTAAAAAGGCATGACACACCTCTTGGGGAGGTCCAGTTCCAGGTCCGGCACAACAAGAGAGTGGACGACGGCTTATGTTCCTGCAAAGAAGAGCTTGCGCCATAGCACGCCGCATTAGCCCGGCCATTCTTTGGCCACAAAAGGATGCACTTCTCATTATCATCGTGTGGGTATATAAGCAATTCTTGAAAAGAAGCATTGGATAGGATTGCAACTAGAACCATGGACCGAGGAAGTGTGGGGTCAAGCAAGTATTTGCTTGCTTTGCAAAAATACCCAATTTAAGTCCAATAATTTGTGGCCTAGGTATTAGTCAGATAAGTGGCTCTCCATTTTTGTTCGTGGCTATGGCTGCTGCGTGCCGGACTGTATGCTCCACCTCGGCCTCTTCCTTTTTCTGCTCCTTCAGGAGAGGAATTGGGCCACTTGATTTATCGAGGAGACCGGGATTTGACGATGTTCTGATATGCAGAAATAGTTCCAAGTTCTTACCTTTGTGCTTCGTTAAAGAGGGCCCTTCTTGTATCTTCGTCGGCCCGCTAGAGACTGCCGACCGAGATCGTCTTGAAGCCCTTTATAAGCAGGTTTTTAGCATTAATTCTTCTTGTTCTTTGTCGAGGAAGTTATATTTTCATACAATTTATTTATTTTCTTATGTTTTCAGGCTCGTGATTCGTACTATAGCGGCTGTCCTCTAATTATGGATGATATGTTCGACAAAGTGGAGGTATAGTATTAAGGATCCTTTCGTGATTATAACAAACGAATGGTCATTATTTTTCCTAAAAATTAAATGCTGATTATAGCGAGACATTGTATCATGATTTATGGAGATAAATACATCCCGGAAAGACAGTCAATGACAAAGAAACTTATGACATGTTTGGATCAGTCCTGTTGGCAGTTTAGACTCCATTTTCCCTTCCATATAAAATCTCTACGGAAGATGGCAAGACTGCCAGGTCCAGAAGAACGTAATAGTGTTCCTTCATATAGAAACGGCGACACCATGGACGCTGTAAATCTACTCCGAGATGTGGTAAACCCGGACACAATGTCCGGGTTAACCACTATCTGTCCGAGCTAACCACTGTTTTTGTCCGAGCTAACCACCATTTTTTGGCCGGGATAACCATGCGATAAACTGAGCTCGAAACTGTGTTCTGACATGCTGATCTTGGAATAGAGCTTGTAATCTGCTCTTTCAACGGTTTAATCCGGTTCAAACACCAATAGAATCATCTTGCCAGCCCCTAAAAACCTCATTCATTTAAGAGAGCAAGGGATTTGAGCACCGATCAAGCAAGATCAGTGAAAAAACATGCAAAAACCCTTGTTTTTTGTGCTTGAAACTGAGCACCAGTGGTAAACCCGGACATCCCGGAGTAGATTTACGGCCATCCGACACTATGTAGTTTTGAGCTTGGTACAGATTACAGAGAAAAGATTTCAAGACCTACGTAGTTGCTATAGATGTTATTGATAAGAGAAGTGCAAAACCAGTCGAACATGTAGAGATGAACCTGGTTATCCTTGCCACTGTATCGATTATATTATTCTGAAATTAGTTACACATTAGTATTTCTCTTGCTCATGTCATCATTTTTAGCAAGATTTTGTTGTAATTTTACAGATTCCTAATCATGCCTTTGGTTTTTTTTGGCTGTAGGTGCAATTACGTTGGCAGGGTTCAAAATCTGTCCTTAAATATCCACGCTGCAGTTTGAGGCGTCACTCTGTTTATGCAGATGCCGAGGTCAGACCTGAAACATTCCTTAAACATATATTTGAATGCATATTGATAAATACAGCAAACCATTTTTAAATTGGTCGCACAATTGACAGTGTGATTTTTTGAGACTATTCTTCGGGCATTGGATATAGTCATGTGATTTTTTACAGGCCAAGCCTAAGAATTATCGAATTATAGCTTCTCTGGCTAAAAGTTTTTCTCTTCTGTGCCATCTTGGTTGGTAAAATTCTGAGAGATTGCTTCTTGTGGTCTGGAGGGAGGACGAACAGATTGACGTCACACAAACATGGACTTTGGCAACTCTATGGTCTGCACTCCTTGGGTTTGGTGTTGTAATAGCGGGTGGACCACTTGCCTGTGCTTTCAATAAGGCCTGTACAGATTCTATGCATGCACGATTCGGCATGCATGAACCCGACATTGTGACTGAAGAAAATATAGCAACAATTGGTCTGATTGGAATGACTCTCTGCCTCGTGCTTGGTGCTCAGATTGGAACAGCCGCAGGTAGTTTTTATGTTCTCTCTAGGTTGCATGAGTTAATAATATCATGGCAGGCACACCTTACCGCTACATGTTGCAGTCCACACTATTGGATTGTGGCAGCATTTTCACAGTCCATTTACCAGTAGTAAGGAGCACCAGATGTTGTTTTTTAATCCTTAATGAATAGGAGAAATGTAGATGACTTGCCTTTGCAATCCAGGAGCACGGATTTAAATTTGCAGTAATTGTTTATTTGTTCAGTACAGTCATTACTTGTTCTATGGAAGGGTGGCCTTGTAGCTGTGAAAGGATCATGTCCGAATTGTTCTGAAGAGGTGAGTCAGGTCTTTTGGCCTTCAGTTTTTGGTTTCCTAAATATCTAAGAATGAAGATTCTTGTATCTATGTGGAATGTTGAAATGATATGTGGAGGTGTGAAAAATCTTTTGGCTTATAATTATGCTGCAAGTGATAGTGGCCTCTTAGCCAAACCATTTATACTTTTGAGGTGTATACTAAGAAAAGAAATAGCAGAATTGATGCGAAATGGTTTTGCTTAGTTGAAGAATATTGATCTCTCAAATGTCATGGGCATGTCTTATAGGTGTATGCCTTTGTGGCAGCTGACAAACCTAGTCTCGTCCACAAGACAGAGTGCCATGTGTGTGGACGTCCGTTGGCATTTAAAGTGAAGGTCACGGTATGATCTAGATTCACTCTTTATTTTAGGGGACGACAATTCTCAAACTTTGGCAAGCTTTCAGAAATCAAGGACGCCACGCGAGAGGCCAAAGGTATATGGGAGAGTCTACCTTGCAACACGCACTGCGGATTTGCTGCCCAAAATTTGATATCACAGCCGTATTTTTTGATGGCTGGTCATTTTGGAAATATAAGGATTGTAATGGTGGCTGGTCATTTTGGAAATATAAGGATTGTAATTTCAGCTTGGCCATGATGCCTTTATTGGAAAGGCAGCGTGCCTTTATGAAAAGGCAACGTAGGCGCCTTTACCCTTTACCTTTTTTTCGTTGACGTACTTTTATGTATACAGGAAAGGCATGTAGATCGCCTTTCTTGTAACGTGGAAGACAGTAAAGAAGCATTCTGCGGCAAGTGAAAACTCTGGAATGCTTGGTAGATTCTTGGAATGCATGGTAAAAGCTCCGGAATGATGGGTAAATCGTGAGGATGTTAGATAGAAAGGCCGGAACAGCCGGCCTTGCAGTTCGTCGCAGAACAAAAATTTTTCAATGACATTCTTGGATTTGAAACATGCCACGTGGCGCGGCGCCATTAGAGGATAAAGCAGAATGCTTCTTAACTGTCTTTTACGATACCTATAAATGTAACACATATCATTCAATATACATTCTTCTGTGTGGTGCATCTCTCTCTCTTTTGTGTTTTTATATTATAGTAAACTAGCAAGTTTAACATGGTTTAGAGCATACATTTGGTTTTGGAGCGATTGTGAATTTTCGAGGGCTCACTGGAACGAAAACTTTGTATGTCTTCTCTGGAGCTTGTCCTACAAAGCGAAAAGCTTTTCGAAATTGTGATTGGGAATAGCCTTCTTCCAGCGGGTTGATGCAACTGGCAATCTTATTTTGAATGGCATCCCAATATGTAGCATAATAACAGGGGGTTTTCTTTGTGTTTTTATACGTTTTTCACAAAGGTTTTCCTAAGATTTCATGGCGTATTCGAATAGATGTACTAATGCGTACATCTAGAGTGCGCCATTTCTTAGTCGTTGATTTAGCTTTTTTTTTTCAATGGTCCAACATCCAAGGGCTCACAACAAAAGTCCTCTTTTGATTTTAGGGGCTGAACATGCAAGCCTCCTGATTGCATTTTAGGGCATTCTGGCTATGGCGCCTTCTGGAGCTTTGCAAAATCGGCCAGTAAATTCGGAAGTTCACATTTGAATTGATTTGCATGTAGCAAGTAGGGGTAGAGCAACTCGTGCTTGGGGATTGCAAACTTTAGGGCTTTAGGGTTTGTGTAGGATCCAATAGAGGTTCGTTCGGTGGTCTTCTGTGTACTTTCTATTGTTCATAGTGGGCCGGAATGGGCATCTGACTATCCGGAAAAAGCAAGGCAAGCAGGCAAAAGTTGATTCGAAATGGCATATGTAAAATCGCACAGAGGTAAAGATATTGCTGCGATTTCTGGCATGAGACAGTGGAATTGCACATAGGTAACTCAGATTGCTGTTGCAATTCGTTTTTGGATTGGTTGTTTGTATAAGGAATTGAAATTGAAAAGGTCTTTAGATTCCGGAAAAGTGGGATCCGAGCTTCATATTTCTTCATTTTCTAAGACTTAGGGTCAAGTGATCCTTCTCTCGCCGTTTATGCTCAAATTGCCTTGCGGTGTGCTTTTTAGATATGCTCATACTAGCATCAGGTTATCAATCTACTGGAGATCCAGTTTTATGGCAGCCTCAAAGCGTGAAAAGGGCATTTGAATGGGCCACCATGTTTGAAGATCTCATGGCAAAATTTCCTGCGACCAAAGAGGGTGAAACGTCTAAGGAAGCCTTTGATCTGGCTCTCTTAGATCTCATGGATGCCACTCCTCACCCTCCAGGATTGCCAGTCTTGTCATCTTCCCTGCTCGCCTGTAGGGGCCTCAAACTTCTTGTAAGTGCTCTTACTTGGTGCATTTGGAATTGGCAATGGACAGGCTTGTTCCTGTTATTGTGCTAGCCTCGAGAATTACACAAAAGAGAGCACTTGGCAGTAGAATGTCCACATGCAAACCAAATGCAGCGCAGAAGCGGTCTTTGATGAAATGGAAGACGAAAAGGCCGAGAATCTACCAAATAGGGTAATGGTTGATAAATTTGAAGAAGGAATAAAAGGCGCTTATTCTCCTTGGTAGTGCAACAATTGAAGGATAGATATTCTTGTAAGACATTGGTGGAGTCCCTCAGTCGGGACTTAGAAATAACTGGAAGTTCTCTTGCCAAATGCAGCACAAGTGTTAAGGATTCTATGGATATTTGGAAGAGATCAGAAAGCTAGCTGGAGACAAATGCAAAACAAGGTACTTAATTTCTTACATTCTTATCCAGTTTTATCATCACAAAACCAATTGTCACGTTACTTTGATGATGGTGGGAAATATTTGCTAGGTCACTTGAGATCAAAAGAGGGTTTGTGCTGGAATTTGCCACCAATCATTGCAGCATTTGCTTTGAGACATGGCACATTAGCTGAACATTATATCAGGGAGATTGAGAAACATGCGATTGAGAAAGAAAGCTCAGGCCTGTGCTCGTGCCACTCATGTTGTAATACCCTATGTTGTAAATACTTTATGAATGCTTTGCTATTTTGTCTTGATGTTATTTGCTTTTTAGTAATTAATATTTAGGCCCATTTTTACCTATGTTTGTTTTAGTTAGGGCCCGAAGGGCCCAAAATTTTTTTTGATATAACAATCAACACACAACTACCATTAACATTATTAACACAAACCATTGCATTTAACACATTTAAATTAAAATCCCCCTTAAACCCCCTTTGGTTTGGGTGCATATTCACACGGGGGGTTACGTAGGGCAGCGAGAGCTTCAAAAATATATTTACAATACATGTACAAAATTAACACCATTAAGTATATTCTCTCAAACCTTATAGTATTTTGCAAACTTTAATATACAGTATACAAAAACTTGTACATGCATACCCCACAAACGAGGATCGCTATGTACGGTCCAGATCTTGGAATAAAGGGCAAATATGCACATCCGACAGCTCTCGTTGCCCGGAGTAACCCCCCGTGTGAATATGCACCCAAACCAAAGGGGGTTTAAGGGGGATTTTAATTTAAATGTGTTAAATGCAATGGTTTGTGTTAATAATGTTAATGGTAGTTGTGTGTATGATGCTTGGGTTAAAATATAGATGATTGGAAAGAAAAAGACCAATCAGCTCAAACGCTTATTTTTTATGCTCTCAAAGAATCCATTTTAGTGGATGCTGATGATTTTATTACTTCTAGTGAGTTTTGAAGTATTTAGAAGAAACTTACGTGAAGAATTGACCCTACTTCAGTTTGCACCAGAATGAATGGTCATGAAGTGTTGTTTCATGACCATTCATTCTGGTACCGCCCACTTATGGTTCAAAAACTTGTGTAACTTGGTCACAACAATGAATGGTCATGAAGTGTTGTTTCATGACCATTCATTCTAGTACCACCCACTTATGGTTCAAAAACTTGTGTAACTTGGTCACAACACAATCCATGAGGTCAAAGGCATTGGAGATCTTCATATTGATACTCCTAATAGTGTACAAGTCTTGCATGGTGTTTTACATATACATAATTTATGCCGCATTCTTATTTCAGTGTCTGACATGCTGATGTTGGTCTCTCCATATAGTTTGATAGACGGTTGTGTAGATTCCTTTAAGATGGATTTGTACTTGGGGTTGCTCCGAGAGAGGGTCATCTCTATGAGCTTAAATTGACTAATGATTTTGTGAACCTTACGATTGCCTGTAGAGATGAATCTAGTACACTTTAGCATCGTCGTTTTACACTGTTAACTTCCAACAGTTGGCATGGAACTGTTGATGTTCTATCATTGAGTAGCACTTATCAATGGGTGTATATGAGGCATATGCTATTGGAAAGTAACATCTTTGTTCTCTCAGTGCGAAAGTAAATATGCAACTCAGCTTTTGGAGCATGTGCATGCTGATATATGTGGCTACTACCTTATGGTTTGAGTGGTGCAGGTTATTCCATATTGTTTATAGATGATTTTTCCCATAAAGCTTTTGTATACTTTATCTCTACAAAATCCCAAGTCTTCACCAAGTTTCAAGTGTAAAAGTATGGTGGAGACTCGAACTGGCAAAGTGATCAAGAGATTACTTACAGACAATGGTGAGGAATTTACATCTACTCAATTCAAATGCTTTTGCGAAGAGCATGATATAGCTCGTGAGTGTACCATTCTTTATTCCCCTCAGCAAAATGGTGTTGCTGAGCATAAGAATCGTGTGGTAATCAATGTTGTTCGATGTATGCGTATCCATGCTGGTTTGGGTAAGTCATTTTACGCAGAAACTGTGGCTACTGCTGTTTATGTGAAAAAACAAACAACTATTTCTTCTCTAAAGAGCATAACTCCTTTGCAATTTTGGATGACAGTCAAACCAAATGTTGAAAATTTGCAAGTTTTTATTTGTCTAGCCTATGTTCATGTTCCAAAAGAGAAGAGGAAGAAGCTTGATCCAGTCAGCCTTAAAGCCATTTTATTGGCTATACTATAGAGGAACTGAGATAATTATGATACTGCCACGTGAAGAATCATTACTAGTCGTGATGCAGTGTATGATGAGTCTACTATAGCTCACATGATTTCTCCTCGTCATGACCTTAATGCTATTCTTAGTGACTTTCAATTACTTGATAAGGGAGCTAATTCCTAATTTGGAACAAAAGTCGCTGAATCCTAATGTGGATAATGGCCTCCTCATCCTCAACTTGTGAATCCTAATGTGGATAATGCACCTCCAAATCCCTATGTTGTAAATCCTAATGTGCATAATGGGCCTCTACATCCTCACATCTTAAATGAGTCTGTAAATCCTGAAGTGGATGATGATTTCATACAGGAATTTGAATCGCATCATGGTGCGGATGAGGATTATGATGGCATACTTAATGTTGATGTTGGAGTTCCTAATGATGTGACTCCAGCACGAAGGCAAACGAACCAAAGGGATCTTAAGAGTATTATGCTGCTTTAGCTTACTTCATCAGCTAGAACAGTGGGCACACTTGCTAGCGTAGACACGCATAACTATGATCAAAAAACAACTGTAGAACCAGGTAAAGCCTTATCAAACCAGGTTGCTAAATGGACTCGAGTAAACCAAAATGGCAGTATTAGAAGACTCCAGAAGAAAAGAAATCTCAGGGCCAGTATTTTAGAAAATTCTTCTGACCAAAACAAGAGTGAAATCTTTCAAGAGAAAGAAATGGCGAATACTATTTCAGTATTGAACAGGGGCTTAACTATTGGAACATAAAAGAAGTCTATTGTATTAGTGTTGAAAGATATAAAATTAAAGGAAAAGCTCCCTTAAGTTCAGATAGTCTGTCTAAGGAGAAAAGCTTATAAGAGGAATTCCAGTAAATATACGATGGGAAATATTTGACGGATGGTTTTAATTATTCTTTAGGTTCTATTCTTCGGAATGGATCCTTGAGTAATAAGATCATGCTCTACTCTTCTCGGTCAAAGAAGAATCTAGAAGAAAATTATATTTATAAAACCTACTCTACACAGGTTAAGAATTCAAGCAGAGCAAAGTCAGTTACTTCAAGTATGTCTACTCATCCCTCCTCAAGGGGTAAGAGAGATTCTATAATTTTGGAAATACAACAAAATGTAGCAATGAACCTGGTAATGCTATTCGTAAATCAAATGAAGATGCTACAGAAAATTCAAATTTCAAGGTCAATTCGAATGGGAAATTTGAACCTGCTAAAGAGGTCTCTAATGGTTTGGTTTGTTCTAATACCTTTAATGTTCTTGCTAATATTTATGAAAAGGTAACAGATTCCATTGCAGTTAATGAAGCATCAATTCAACCTCTTGCCTCCCCTATTCCCTTGCATATTCCTAGTCAAGTTGACCTTCTTTCTGACTCTGATCATGGAAACTTCTTTACCAATGACTTAATTGACCTCTCCTCTCCCATAGAAACTCATACTCCATAGGCCCAATATGGATAGTGGGACAGTAACAGCTTGAGTGAATTAGCAGAATTGGACTGTGAATTTGTCTTGGATACTCCTGAGAGAATCTGTAATAGTGACGTGCTGAAGGACATTGCAAATGTGGAGTCTTCACCTCTGCAAAGGCAAGTTTTCACACCCAACCCTATTGTGAATAAAGTTTCTGATAATATTACTATGGCTAATAAGGAGTTAAATGTTAATAATTTATTTGAGTTTGTCCCTGGGAAACATGACTTTTCTGATGGTGAAGGCATTCTGAATGTGTCGTGCTATTCCTAATTCTTCTCTTTCTGACAAAGAAAATTGGGATAATGATCTCTATCTCCTTAAACCTTCCTCTGTTAGATCTGACAAAAAGGTTAAAGAGTAGAGGCAAAAAGAAAGATTACAAGAGTTCTTTGAAAGAGAATACTCCTGAGGGGAACTTATCTAAGCCTTCTTCTTGCCTTTGCTTCTCTCCTACCTCCTTAATGAAGATCCTCTCCTGGAATCTTAGGGGTATTAAAGGTGCCCTTAAAAGAAGAAGGACTATCTCCCAGATAATGCAGATATTATTATGCTTCAAGAGCTTAGATTACCCTCCTTTGAAATTGCTAATCTGCTGATTGGATTTATCCTGGTAGCTCCTCTATTTGGAACGAGGCAAATGGAACCTCTGGTGGCCTCTGCATTATCTGAAAATCTATCTCTCATAAATATTTTTATAATAGCAAAATGTGGCAAGCAGTCATTTTTTAGATAAATAATGTCTCCTTTGGGTTGATCAATATTTATGTTTCTACTAATTCTGTTGTTAGAAGTGTTCTATGGGCTGAAATTTAAGGATAATTATCTTTGCAAAGTATTTCTGATTGGATAATTGGTGGAGATTTCAACAATACCCCTAATTGGGATCAAAAGCTTGGTAACAAATTGAATATGAATTCCTCTGAGAGATCAAATTGGGATTCTCTTCTTTCTAATCATTCTCTTCACTTGGTCCCTTCTTCAAATGCCAAGTTTACATGGTCAAACAAGAGATCTAATCAGGATAGAGTATTTTGCGCCCTTGACAGATTTTACTTATCTAATCCTAATGGTGCCTTCTAGGACAACTGTTATGTCTCAAGTGATGAATCAACCTCAATCTCGGATCACCAGCCTTAGTTTTTTATTTCTGCAGCTATCATTAAAGCTCCAAGATCTGCCAATACTCCCTTTCAATTTAATTTGTTTCTGCTTGATCAGCCTCTTTCTGTAAAGAATTCAAAAAGTTCTACTTGGATCTTCTTAGAGTCCAAATTAGGAATTCAATGAAAGGGTTTTATGCTAACATTAAATCTATCAAACATTGGATCAAAGGATGGTCAAAAGCTAAGAATCAAGCTAAGGTGAATGAAAAAAGGGAGCTTCTCAATCACATGAAGTCAATCAGATCTGCTCTCCAATCTGATCCTTTAAATATAAATTTGCATCTCGAGGAGGATAGGCTTGAGAAAATTATTAAAAACATTGAAGAAATTGAAGCCAAGTTTGCTGCCTAAGTATATTAAAGATCTCGATCATGGTAATTCTAAATTCTTTTTCAGAGTTGCAAAAAATAGAATACTAAAAAAGAGTTTTTCTCAGCTCCAAGATGACAATGACTTTCCTATTTCCTCCCAGGATCAAATCTCCTCTTTCTCCCATTTCAAATATAAAGATTTGTTCTCTTCTCATCCTAATTCCACCATTTTTATAGCCAATGTTGAAAGGTTTATCTCTCTTATCAATAATATGGATGGTCTCAATTTCTCCTTGGATGACAATATTGTGTCTATTCCCTCTGCAGATGAAGTCTTAAGAGTTATTCGTAGCTTTGCTAGTGGCAAATCCCCTGGGCTTGATGGTCTCCCTCCTGAATTTTACCTTCACTTCTGGGAGATCATGAAGGATGACTTTATGAAATTTATCAATGGTTTCTGGGCTACTAATCATTTATATACCTCCATCTCTAGTGGCCTTATTTCCCTAATTCCAAAATTGGATTTTCCATCACATTTCTCTGATTGGAGACCTATCTCTTTTTGTGATGCTTCCTATAAAATCTGTGCTAAAATTATTGCTCTGAGACTCAAGCCCTATCTTCAATCTCATATCACTCTGAATCAATCTGCTTTTCTCTCGAATAGGTACATTTTAAAAAACTATATCTGTGCTATGGAAGGTCTTCATTGGAATAAAATTGTGGTCAAAATTGTGTGCTTCTTAAATTGGATTTCGAAAGAGCCTTTGACACTATCTCTTGGGATTTTCTTGATTTTGCTATGACTAAGTTTGGCTTTCCAGTTAAGCTTAGACAATTCATAATGGACCTCAACTCCAAGGCCAGTTCTGATGTTCTCATTAATGGCTCCTCCTCCTGTTTCTTCCCTCTCCAAAAGGTGTTAGGCAGGGCTGCCCCTTAGCCCCCTATCTTTTCCTAGTTGTGGGTGAGCTTCTGACAAAAGCTGTGTTTTATAATAAGGATCAAGGAAATATTGTTTGCCTGAATTTACCTAATAGTGACAAAAGTCTATCTATCCTTCAACATGTTGATGATATACCTTCTGCTTCCTAAAGGCGGATGATAATAATATCTCTTTCTTTCTTGATATTTTAGGTCTTCTGATGCCTCAGGGATTTTTTTTTTTAAATCAGCAAAGGAGTGTCATTATTGAAGATTCTGATCTGAACTTTATTGCGGGCATTGAGGTGATTAAAACTAATGTTGCTTCTAAATTGTTAGGCATGCCTTTGTCTTTTGATCCTAATATCAAAGGTCTTTGGTCTCTCATTATTGAGAAAATTAGAAAAAAGCTAAATCTATATAAGGGTTGTCTGAGCCTTGCTGGAAGAAGTATTATTGCTAACTTAGTTCTTGCCCGTTCTCATATCTATTATTCCTTAGCTATGATTGCCCCTAAGATTGTCTATAATGAAATTGAGAAGATTATCAGGAACTTTATTTGGAACGATAGTCATCTTGTTAGTTGGAAGACTATGACTAAAAATAAGAAAAATGGTGGTCTTGCCTGCAAAAATCTTTATCTTCAAGCCTGTGCTCTTGGGGGGAAATTTATTTGGAGATCCTTGAGATCTCCCAATCAACCTATGTCCTCATTTTTCACCTATTGGCCGAGTAAAAGCCGTATAGTTGGTCACCCTTCTATTGAGCACTTCATGCCTGACTCTATTTTTAATCCCATCCTGGAATCTTGTTCATCCGATCTTTAATTACTCCAAGATTGATGATTTGCATCAACATATGTCTATCTTTTAGAATCCTCTTTTCAAAAATCATCATTCTCATTGTTTGGCAGTCAAACACCCCAAAATCTACAAAAAATGGACCAGTAAAGGTATCTCTACTGTGGGAGATCTCTGGATAAATGGCAGATAGATGTCTTGGATAGTTCTTAGGAGATTAGTTGATGGTACTTCTACTGATAAGGCTATTTTTATGCATGTGAAGAATATCGTTCAAAATCATACCCCCATGGATACTAGGCTTAACACTTTTGATTGGAAAGTTGACACTAAATGTACTTATCGGGTGAAGAAAATTTATAACTTCCTCAATTCATCAATTGATCCAGCCAAAGGTGCCATTAAATGGAGAATATATAATGAAGACTTCCTGAAGTTGTTTTCAAATATCTGGAATTTCTACTGTCATCCAAAAGTCAGCTACTTTATGTGGATTGTTGGCAATCATAGCCTCATGAGTCCAGTCCTCTTGAATAAGAGAAATTCTACTCTCTTCCCCTTATGTCCTTTGAATTGCAATAATTTGGAGAGTATGGTTCATATCATCTTTTGTCCTAAACTCAATCATTGTGTCCTGGTTTTGTAGTAAATTTAATTTTCTCTATAATAACTCCTTATTAAGATGTATGCAAAATGAGGATACTTTTAAAAATACTATTATCTATCTTGCTTTGTGGAATATTTGGAAATAAAAAAATAGGGTGTTATATGGGAGAAATAATTTTTCTATGACGTGGATTAAATTGCATTGTCAATATGATCTGGAGTTGTTGGTTACTGCACACAAATGTGACCTTGAAGATAAGTATGACAAAAAATGGAATATGTATGGTAGCTTTGAAGGTTCTTTTCAATTATATAAATCCAACCTTAATGTCATTGGCACTAACACTAATTTCTTTGCTCATAGAATACCTGGATTTATGTAAAAACAAGGGGAAGCTGAACACTGAATTTTCATATCAGGAGGCCTCTCTCTTCAAGAATGATACAGTCTCTTGAGTATAGATTGGAAGACATGGATAAGGTCTTAGCTGACAGACTGAATGCAGAAGTTCAGTGGTAGAAAGAATTGATGTGGGCCAGAACTTTTTGTAGTAATTCTATAATGCCTTCTGCCTTTTCCATTTCTTGGCAAGATGGCACTCCAGATTATCTGACAGACAATTTGAAAGATTAAGGAATCTATATTATGTGAACAAAGGGCTTGCAGATGCCTATGGTGTAATGATGATTCTGAATGCTACTAATGACTTAGATTATTTGATAGACAGCTGTGGCAAAGATACTGAGGATTTTTAGCTTCAACTTGACTTTCCTAAACTGAGCTTCTTGGACAGTTCAATTGCATCTTCCTCTTCCTCTTCCTTTCCTCTTCCTCAAGGCATCTTATCTCTTACACGATTCCGATTTCATTCCATCTCTTCTACATTCCTGAACACTACTTTTGGTCTCTTGCTTGCTTCATTTCTTTCAATGGTTTTTGTTCTTTATCAGGTCTATTTAGCAGGAACTCGAGGAAGCTTGGAGGTTATAAGGAGGACATGTGCTGACTTCTTTACTATGAAGACCAAGTACCAAGTTTGGAAGATCATTCTGCAAAGCTTCTTCTTGTTCATAACTTGGACTTGATGATGCTGGATCAAGTTATCCAGCTAGACTTCTTGATTTTGGACTGCTACTTTTTGTTACTCTCTTCTCTCCTTTTATGGAGGAGGATTGTCTCTATGGTTACTTGCTGTATCTCTTTGCTGTTTTTCCATAATTAATGAATAGAAAACACTCTTGCGCTCAAAAAAAAAAAAAAAAAAAAAAAAAAATAAGTTAGTTCACATTGTGTGTTCAAAGTTAAAACTTATGGCTACTAGAAACATAAAAAATGAGATTAAAAGTTGTTTTGCAAACCTTGTAACTGTTTGAAGTAGGGGCAGTGGTTGTGATTTCCATTGAAGCCTATTTTTCTCAACTTGCATAGGGCATAATGAAAGCAATTTCAGTAAAATGAAATCGATAAGCTTTCTGATACCGACGACAATGAATGAAACCTCAGCCGTAAGGCGGTGGCATGTCAGGACTCAGAAATTGCAAATTGATTTCTGATTGAGCTCACTAATTCGTGAAAAGAGTAATTCCTGTTGTGATCCTTAAAATTTGGCTGGATCCATAAACCAGTCAAATTATTTTGGATATCATGATGAGGATTTGTTTACATACCATTTGTCTTCTTAGGCAACACAGTGATGACCTAAAGTTGAGAATAGCTTCAGCAATGGTTTTTCTTTCACAATTACTCAGGTGTGGACGTGCTCTTGATCTTCGATTGGCCATCTTATACAGTCTTTTCTTAGATATGCTCACCTCCTGTTTCAAAATATATGGTTCATTTTTCACAATCATCTCCTTGACTGCCACCACTAGTCTGGAAATGAAAACATTGTCAACAAGGACCAATGCTATTGGCCATCGCACCAGATCATGCATTTCGGCATTTCTGTGCATGCTTGACACCCATTGTAATCTTGGCAGGCATTGGAAACGGGCCCATTATGGTAGCTGCTAACTATTCATCTCTCAATTTCATGTCACCTACAACATGGTTTGGATCCGTAAAAATGATGACGTCAGTTGTGTATGCCAGATTGCACTTGCAGTATGTTGGTCTCTTCTGTTTTAGACGCATCCTTTCCTCTGTCTTGCCAATTTACATGCTTAATTAGTGCCAGAGGGGTGCAAACCTCATTTGTCTCACTCAAATGACCCTTGATATTTTTCTTTTGCCAAAGAATAAAGACACCCACAGCCTCACAAAGCATCTCCATCTCTACCTCAGGATATGGCAGAGGAATCTGCCCATCAAAGACATTTTGAAGAGAAACAACCAGTCCCTCTGGTACAGGAACATTGTGATGGTGCATAAAATTGTGTGCTCTGCCATTTACTACCTTCTTACTCTTGATGCGAAGTTTCACAAGTTCTCCCATTAATTACTCGTCAAAATTGCAGCGGCAATACTCGCAACCAAATATTAAACTTTCCATTAAGTGCACACTCTATGAAGGCTCAATTTAATGTTGAACAGGATCACGAAGGCAATGTTTGTTAGCATTATACTACAACCCTAGTCATCAAACGTACACCTATGCTGAATAAATTACACTTACTGAATAAAAGCAAAGTGATGAAAATGATCGCTGCGGTGTTCCCTTCGAGCTCGCAATCTGGACCCTCTGGAAAATGGGTGGAGCATGTACTGAAGATATGCAATGAAGCCATCAAACATCATAATAACGAAAAGTGGTTGAAGTATTGATATGAACGAAAATTATATTCTTGACAAGAAGGCATGAGAAATAGAACATCAGAAGTATTAAGGTGTTGCATCAGTTGCTAGTAGCAACTACAGGGTTAGAAATCGAGCCTATCCAACAAAGGGTGCGTGTATCTATTAAGAAACATGTTACAAATGTCCTAGCTTGTAAATTAAAGCATCACATATTGATATTTGAGACAACAATTACCAAGCGCTTTGTACTTATGTGTTGCGACTTGAATTTGGAGCTGCAATTTCGAGTCGCCTTGTTTCGCTTTGAAGGCGCCTTCAACTTCGAA
This sequence comes from Isoetes taiwanensis, assembly GCA_021234155.1. Lineage (NCBI taxonomy): Eukaryota > Viridiplantae > Streptophyta > Lycopodiopsida > Isoetales > Isoetaceae > Isoetes > Isoetes taiwanensis. Next base: position 21,350,104 of record JAJEKV010000012.1, on the reverse strand, counting down.
GGGATCTGCCTTGGCGATCTACAATTCTCATTCAAACCTTTTGCGCTTGTCTAGCGCCTTCAGAGATCGAACAATTCCGAACAGCTAGATATTGAATGTTATGCTGTCCCATCCTGTCCGTAATTTCAGTGTCAGTCTGTGGCATAAAGGATGGTACATTATTCCGTGGGTGATTTATGGTGCGAGTGGTCATTAATGGAGGTTGTTAGACGTCACTCTTTTGGATTGAAATTTCTCTCTCAGACATCCACCTTGTGCTAGAACTCCGCCTGGAAAAGTAAACTTTTTGGGTCGATAGTACAACCACCATGACGTCGTCGATCATTATGGCCACTGTCATTATGGTCGTCGGTTATTATGGCCGTCTATCATTATTACAGTGCATTTAAAAATGCCGGCGCGGTTTATCGATAAAATTCTTATTCTCTCAAATTTCTGGAGGAAAATCATAGCGCCTTAGACTGCCCGTCTTGCGCCTTCATCGTCTACGAATGTTTTCCACATTTTTGAACATCCTGCGTGCCCACGATCCATGGCAAGAAGAGAATCACTTAAAGAAGGTTAGAGACAAGCTTCATAGAGGTTCATAGAATTAATGTATACTCGACAAGGCTGAAAACCAAATTTAAGGTTAGGTTAAAGGAAGATCACGAGAGACTATGTCCAAAGAATCGTGGTTGCGATTCCTTAGCGCACAACAAACAAAAAAGGGAGAATGGTACTAACATAGAACAAGGCGAAGCTAAGCAAAATCGCGACCGCGTTCCTAGCGAGCAGTGGCCAGACAAGTAAAGCATTAGAGTAAAGAGAATGTTTGACCACTGTTCGCCAGGAACGCGGCTGCGATGTTGCTAAGCATTCTCTTCAGTGTAATGTTAAAACTTTGCGATCACTGCTCGCCAGCATGGTGGCCGTGATCCTAGCGAAGATAGAGGTTGCTATCCTATACAATGATTTGCTCATTAAGATCGTGGCCCTACTGCTAAGGCGCATATTAAGTCACCTGAATGGGAGAAGACGGTTGAGGAGAACACTGCAACTACAAGCACGCAAAATGAGGAAGATTATGATCTTGACCTTTGACTTGTTGTGTGCAATATTTTTAATGTTATCATTAACTTATCATCCAAAACTGACATTGAAAATTCAATTTAATACTATTATTATTTATTCATCATATGGTATTTTTTAGGTCTTGCTTTCATAGATTACATAGTCAGCTATTAATTTTGCTCTTTTCAGCTAACAAGCACATAAAAAACAATGCCCACATCCTCCTTAAAATACCCCCTTTTGGAAATGGAGAATTGAGGAGCAAAGGATAATCTTCTGTGAAGAAGGGAATTCTAGTTCTATGTTAGGGGTAGTACTGAGGGAGTAACGGGGGGATTGCAATTTCGAACATGGGGATTTTTTGTAAAAAATGAAGAATGGGGGATGAGGAGAAATAGGGTAATCAAGGGTATTAGAGGTAATGAGGGAGTAGTAAGGGGATTACAAGTTAGAACATGGGAATTTCTACTAAAAAAATGAAGAATGGGGGATGAGGAGAAATGGGGTAGTCATGGTTAGTAGGGTTAATGAGGGAGTAATGAAGGATTGCAATTTAGAGCATGGCGATTTTCTGTATAAAATGAAGAATGGAGGATGAGGAGAAATGGGGTAATCAGGGGTATTATGAGTAATTAAGGGAGTAATAGGGGGATTGCAATCTAGAACATGGTGATTTCTACAAAAAAAATGGAGAAGGGGGGATGACGAGAAATGGGGTAGTCATGGTTAGTAGGGGTAATGAGGGAGTAATGGGGAATTGTAATTTAGAACATAGGGATGTCTACAAAAAAAAATGAGGAATGGTAGATGACGAGAAATGGGGTAGTCAAGGTTAGTAGGGGTAATGAGGGAGTAATGGGGGATTGCAATTTAGAACGCGAGATGAGAAGAAATAGGGTAGTAGGTTTAATAGGGGTAATGATGGCGTAATCGAGGGATTGCAATTTAGAATGGGGGATGAGGAGAAAGGGGGTAATCAGAGTTCCCTCTGGAGATCATTTCGATGGGAAGTCAGTCCGTTGGGCTGTTGCCTGCGCTAAACCAGAACCAGCAATGGATCCTTGACACTTCTACACAATTTGCCCTATGTTAATCCGACCCTTATCATCTTCTTTATGCTCAAATCACTTACCTTCATGCTCTATCTGAATTTCCGGCCAAGCTTATGAGGAGCCGCAGCTTCACCCTATAGATTTTGGAACTGCCCTTATAGGGTTTCATATATAGTATCTTAGAATTTCATCGTTGAATATTAAAAGAATCATTAACTTTACGTGTTTTTTAATGCTTGGTGAGTTGGTTAAGCCCTTTATTTGTGAATTGAATGGCGAGGATTCAATTCTTTTTGCTAACAGTTATGCCTTCATAAGATCTCTTTTTAATGGTTAAGCCTTTTATTTGTAAATTGAATGGCAAGGGTTCAATTCCTCTTGCTAACAATTATGTCTTCATAAGATTTCCTTTTAATAGTGAGGATGGTTATCTTCAGAAATGTATTTCGATCATAAGATTCTCTCGAAATTAGCATTTTTGTAGAAATACCTACAATCCTTCATGTTCCTGCCCTGGATCGCACCTTGGTCTGCCCACAACTCTCCGGGGAGAATAAGCAAAAACTGAGGCCACGAGTGTCAAGCACTCAACACTAGTGAGTGGGCACTGATGAAGCTCGCTAGTGCAGACTCGATGTTGGTCACGTCGAGTTGCTTCCAGATGAAGGGTTATTCCCCTGAGCTAGAGACCCGTAGCTTAGGGGAACGTAACATATTATTAGGGGTTTGGGGACGACGTGTAGGTTCTGCACCCATGGGATCTTGAGCTTTGTGTGAAGTAATTCAGTAACGATCGGTGTTGACGAAGGACCGTCACAAAATTGACATCAGAGCCAATCACGGGTTGAACCTAGTTATTGTTTTTTTTTTCTAAAAAAAAGGGGAACTATTTCTTCTTTCCTAAATGGAGCACTTTCTATTATAGAACTTGAGGTAGAGACACACAGTAGTAACATGTCTGAATATGGTTCTGGAGTATCCTATAGTCTAGTATAGGTAGGTGCAATTCATAAAGCATAATGGTTATTTCTAGCTTCACAAATGAGGTTATGTTGGGGTTACGATCGTATCAAGAATCCTGAGATAAGGCACCGCATAGCAAGGAATAGTAACATGTTAAGAATAGATTTAGATTAGTTATGGGTAGAGCTTGTGTCATTACTACTTGTGTTAGGGTCTTTATCCATTTCCTTTTGACATCTAGTACTTTGTGATATGGAGCATGCTAGGGGGAGTGGTCCAATAGTTAAGGCAATAGGGCAAAGGAAACCAGTGGTTTAAGAGGCAAGGGATTATACCCAAACATTACAAGCAAAAGAGAAATATCCTAAAAAAATAAGGAAAGCTTCATGCAAAGTTACATGCAACTAAAATTATCAAAAAGGGGCCGATTTTGTGGTAAGCAGAATAGCACGTTATTTTTATTAGAGGAAGGGGCCGAACTGTAAAAGCAGAAGTGGTAGATACAAATGAAGGATGCGGTTGGTATAGCTAAAGGTGGCGGAAGACTCCTGTTAGGAATCCGGCACTAATAAGAATCTAGCACCAGTAATACAGATTTCGAGTTGTTATCAGAAGGGGGGGGATTCGCACCAAAGAACGGGCTTCTGGTTAGCTAATCCGGCATCTGGAAATCGGCCTGGCATCGTGGCTTCCTATCCGGCCCAAAGAGTTGTGTTCCTGTTTGTAGGTTCCAGATTCGATTCTATTAGCAGGTGTCAGCAGAGATTGGAGTTCTTTTGCTCAGTCCTGATAATTGTCTCCTATAAGGAGCCTGAGACTAGTTTCATTTCCTTACCATTGGTGGCTGCACATTTAAACCCATTGCTGTTGTAAGAACGGATAGATCTAGTGCTGAAGTTGAGTAGGCCTTGGTCAATTTCGTCGCCCTGAAGCCCTTGGAAATTGCCTTAATCTTTGGATACGATTGGGTGGAAACTGGATGCTCCTTGGCTTGGTTGTGGAGACCAAGTTCCCTTGTTCTTGAATAGAACTGTTGAAAGACTCTGAGAATTATTTCTTTTGGTTTTCTATTTGTCTAACTGTTGAACAAAGTGGATAACATCTTTATAAATCATTAAACCATATCAAGTGGTATCAGAGCGAGCCAATCCTCATACCTGATCAATGGCCCAACGCTTCAATGTTACTGAAGCACAGTACCAGCAAGCCTTATCTAATGCTAGCTACATTGCATCCCAGATAGCATTGCCTATGCCTAGTAATCAGCAAGAATATGACAGGCAAGTGGAATTGCTGTCTATTCTGTATCGCTTCCTTCCAGATATTTATCTGCAACCTTCGCAACCACCTCCTTTGCCTAATGGTCCTCCTCCAGTAACTCCTCCACCGCCACCTAAGCTGAGGAAATAGTTAGAGAAAGCAGACATGCCGTCTTTTAAAGGGGGAAAGACAAAGCCTGTCAAGGTTGTCAGTTTCATAAGCCAGTGGGAAACGTTTTGTGAACGTGTGCAGGCAACAAATGTGGAAAGACTGCAAGCCATGGACACCTACTTAAAAGATCAAGCCCAAGCATGGTGGCAAGGCAGACGAGAATGTGATCCCAGGATCACTGATTGGGAAAGTTTCAAAACGGCATTTGAAGCACATTATTTGCCCTCTAACTATCACAGTGAGCTGCGTAGGGAATGGGATCGTCTGAAACAGGAGGAAACCGAGAGTATTTAGTCCTACACTTCCAAATTCACTCATTTAGCAGCACTAATAAGGAATCTGGATGGGAAAGAGCTTCTGAGAAAATATGTCAGCGGATGTAGGGATGATATCTATGCGGAGATGGAGATATTTCACCCCAAAGATTTAAATGAAGCCATAAAACTAGCATCTGCAGTGGAACGAAAAATAGATCCCAAAACTAGGAAATTTGATTTCTGGGATGAAGACACTTCAGATGATCAAGAGGATAAAAAGAGTACCAAAGAGAAGAATGGAAGTAAGGAGTCTTCCAGAAGCTTCAAAAAGAGGAAAAATAACGGCAACGGTAATGGTTCTGAAAAGAAGCGGGAAGAGGGAAGTCAAGGTAGACAGCGGAAGGAAATTAAGGAGCCAAAGGGAGGTTGCTATAGATGCGGAGGAAAGCATTTCTTACGGGATTGTCCGTTTGGAGAAGGAGGGATCACAAAAGTTGAGACACCTAAACCTCAAAGGGGTGTACAAATGCATGCTATTGAAGGTCCCAAACTGGAGGATATACCTGAGACCTCTAAAGCTGCTGATGAGCGGAAGAAAGGTGTAAGCTTCCAAGATGAGGAACGAGCAAAGGCTAATGCGAAAGAACGGTGATGGCTCCAAATGGGAACTCTGGGGTAAACATAGTTAAAATTTAATATACCTTTAGGGTAAGATTTGCAAGATTTGATTTGCAAGATTTGATTTGTATGATGAATTTCGTGTGGAATGAAAATTAAACTATTACGTAAGCATGGTGCATTAGATGTAAATTTTGAAGAATGGAAATTGTAGTTGTAGCAATAGGCCTGACAAAATTTACATCAGTATCGCGGAGATATAACGATTGGGTATCGTGGAGATACTGTATCATGGAGATACAACCAAGTAGTACCGCAGAGGTACAAGGATATATCGTACTACGGATGTACGCGGATATCCATAACTCTTTCTTAAGTTTGCAGGACTAAAGAACCCTTCGATGCAACTTGATTCAGGAGCAATCACCTTGAGAAGGGATGGACCCATTTCGAGTGCATTCGACTATTACTATTCTGAATCATCAGAACCAGCAGAAGGCGCTCCAGAGATCCTTTCGATCATGAACATTTGATGCTCTCTATTCCATATAAGATGGATGATAACATCGAAGGGATCAGGATAATGGCGAGGATTGAGAGCAACAGTGGTGAGCCAGTCTTCAAGCGGTATATCTCGCTCGCGGCACCGCTTGAAGTCCTCATGATTCATCTTGCAAGTGATAGAATCACGTTCAGGACCAGAATGCGTCATAGTTAGACGGAGGCCAATGTTGCTGCACTCGGCAATTTGATGAAAATTATTGATAGTATATACCCACCAAAATTATTGATGGTATATACATAGAAATTATTGGATCATGTACATACTTGTATGGTACTCGTGTAATGACAATGAACACCAATAATTCACATCAATAATTTTACTTCACTATAAAAGCAGCTCCATTCGGTGGTAGAGGTCATTCATCTCCCATGGCTTCCTTGCCTCCTCGTCCGGAGCACATCCGAACCATCAAGTGCTACATGAGCTACAATGATCTCTGTCAATGCGTGATGAATGGTGTCAAACTTGATCCATGGCTGCAATCCAAAGCTGATGGTCCTGAGATTCGTTGCCTCGAGCTCACTCGTGTTGTGATCCACCTATATTGGCTTCCTGATCAGGAGATCTATGAGCTGAATGCCATCACCTCAGCAGGTGTTGATGATGAGTGAATGAGTGATGATCTGTATACCTGTTAAGGATATAATAATATAAGCACTTATGATTTGTGTATCTATTAAGGATATATATAATATAAGCATAGTGAATATTAGTTGATGTATAGAATCTGAGTAATTAAATATTTCATACTTGTACGAGTACATAATACTTGTACACGCTCAATAATGGCGCTACAGTCTACCCCAATAATTCACATCAATAATTTTACTTCACTATAAAAACAACTCCATTCGGGGCTAGATGTCATTCATCTCCCATGGATTATTCGCCTTCTTCTGTTCACCACATCGAGGCGATCAAGTGCTCAATGAACTACACTGATCTTGTGGGTTGCAGTGATAGGGGTATTCTTCTTGATCCCTATCTGCAATCCAAAGCCAATGGTGCTGAGATTCGTTGCCCCGGGCTGATTCGTGTTATGATCCACCTCATTTGGCTTCCCGAGCGCAATAGCTATGAGATAAGTGGGATCACCACAGCAGATAATGATGATGAGTGAATCACCATATAAGCACTTCTGACCATCTTATCTATGAATCATGTATGCATTTATATATTAAAGATGTAAGCAGTTATATATGATCTACATTATAGTAATGTACAAGATCTTATGTATTAAGATGAAAGATATGTATTACAAGTACAAGATCTCATGTATTAAGATGAACAATGTGCTATGTCTTTCCACATGTCTACAATATATTTCGGAATTTGGACTGTTTTCGGCCTCTTGCCATTGGCATCCCAAGCATAATGAATAGCATCTAAATTTTCGTACCTTGAAGGATCGGAAGGATTAGGCCGCCAACGCTTAGTTAAGCAGTCTTTGTAGTCCCCTCCAGTAGGCTTCCACCACGATACAAAAATATGGCCAAAATATGTAGATTCTGGATCAAGAACATCATTCTCCTCTGCATATCCTAACCAAGTGGCAGTGTTATCATCTCCAGGTCTGACTAGAACAAACATGCTCTTTGTCACATGTACGTGAGGATCAAACTCTTCAAGAGGCAACACTGGACGGCCATCTGACGGGCCACAATAAGATGGTAAAGGTCGCGTGACCAAGGCAGATACGTCGACCTCTGGAACAAATGCTGTTTGTTCTAGAGGAGCTTGTCTTGTTTGAGGCCAAAATGCATCATTTTGAGGACGTCCTGGAGCAACATCCTCCAAAGAGATAAGAAGCTGGCTCCAATACTCAACACTTGCCATGTATTGCCTTGCAAACAAGCTAGTTTCTTGATTCTTACATATGTCCTTCCATAGTGAGATGTATTTGTTGATGCTATCCTTCAACCCTGGAAGATCTTTCAATGTTGGTCTAGGAGGAATATTTTGTGGCACACCACTTGGTATCATTGGCTGACCATGTTCATCCTCTTTCCACATTCGAACTCCTGGAGAATCTGCTGGAAGCCACTCTTTATGTGTAGGACGCATTTTGTATTGCATAACAGGCCAATCTCCTGCCATCTTAAATTTGAAGAGCAAGGGTTCAGTATGCCCAACCAGGCGTTGGCCCTTATCAGGGATGAATCCCTTCACAAAAGCCTTCCAATTCGGAACTTCATCAATAAAGTATGGAATTGGAGATTTTGCATTGCACTTGCTGAACAAGTAAAGCAGCTCTGGTAGTGTCAAAGCATCTGACGAACTCATCAAGGTTGAAAAATTTCCAAATAAAGCATCAATATCATCATGGGTATGGCCGACCATCATAAAGCCCACTTGGATCTCATCAAAGACCTTAAGCCAAGTCAAATAAGATAAGTATGAAAAGACATACCTATTTTTGTTTTGGCCTGATGCATTATCAAGTTGCAAATAGAGATTTCGAGGAAGAGGGTTGAACACCTCAGGATTCGTTGTAGTTGTACTTGGCAATACTTCTGCCATGGAAGCAAGTTTGTTCTTCAAAGGATTGATGTCCTTGATTGCTTGCATCCATTTGCAATCTGCAGGCTTACTTCCACATAAGTCACCTATCTTGTCCTCTTGCACCAATTCCAAGTTATGCAATATTCTAGAAAGTGAACCAATGTGGAAGTTTGAATCATCTTTCCATAAATCAAGTGAAAAATGACCATAGGCACGACCACCATGCCCATGAGTCAAAGCTCCTGTCAAACTGCTCTTCAAGCGATCACCTCTCCATACAGATTTTGCTAGATGATGACTTCTAGGCACTAAAGTCTTAACTTGATCCATCTTATCATGTATTATACATAGATGATTTTCAGGAGACCGCTGTGACAATGCTCTCCAATGCCAATATTGACTTCTGCAAGAGCGTTGCTCTAGCATATGAGACCGACGTTGAATTGCAAGGTCTCGTCTCTCTCCTGTATCTTTTGTTTTTTCCAGCTTCTGCTTAATTACCACGCAGATGTTGCATTTAGAGAAGACTGTATTTTTTGCAATGCTAACATCTAGAAATTCTCTTTTCCATATACTATAAAAAGAGTTCAAGGCTACAGTTGTTCCTCTTCAACGACTGCACCAACTTCTTTATGTATAAGCTTCTTATTAAGAATGGAAGGAAGCTTGCGTACATTTTCTCTTACATCATCTCTACCTCTTTTGCTCCTATGGGGAATACTTTCAGCATTCTCCTGAATGAATCTGTCTAGCACACATTCGGTGGCCAATGTAGAAGATCTAGGCTTCTCGAGCCAAGATACCATGTTCACTACCTTTCCACCTGCTTCAAATCTGTTTCTCCAATTGTAAAATGTTGACCGACCGATACCTAAAGCCATGCGCCACCCAAAATGCATTGCATTCCATCCCTTGAGCACTATCCCGTCTTTTCCTTCTCCTGTAAGTCACACTCAACACGCCAAAAAATACGTAACCCTTGCATTGTATGGTTGAGATAAAAAATTTTTTTCTTAATTCACGCACTTGATGCTTGGTAAGTTTCTTGTTGCAAGTATTTTTGCAGCAAATTGACTTCATGAACTTATTGATTGAAGTTGTGGAGCATAGCCTTTCCTCTTTGCTCTTTTTCCTTGGGCTATCTTAGAATTCTATTTGTGTAAGTATACTTCCTTTTTCGCTTGAATTGAGCTCTAATGTTGTCCTCAAATGATTCTATTTCCATATCCTCATTTTCTTTTTAGCTTCTCGAGCTTGCGATGTTGTGAGACAATCCTTCCATCCCGCAAAGATGACATCGCTATTTTCCCATTGTACAAGTGCATTTTCTCACTGGCCTTTCAAGCACAAGCATGACATTTGAGATCCTCGTAATTAGTGCGGGAAGGATCTTTCCCCACACGAGCCCCACCTTTGAGTCTCCTAAAATTCATCGCCAACAAAGATCCCGGGGATCACTGAAGACAATTATGGCCTCTGCATATTTACTTCGGTCACATGCATGAAGAATGTGGCAATGCTTATCCAAGAGATCAGTTCTTGAGAAACTAGGTGGTGGTTCATCATCATCTGATGCTATCCTGCGAGGAAAACGAGTACCTAGATCCACTGTAGGATCAATTTCTTCATCTGCATCTGACACTGCCTCTACAGATTCTACATTCGAGGTCAGTGATGGAGTAGATAAATCAATGGCATGATATCTTATATCCTGCCGAGGCCATTCGATAAACGTGCCCACAGCCTCTTCAATGTTGTCAGCGCCATCACATGGAATCGGAAGGATGTGGGTAGGCACTACAGCCTCGGTAACTTGCACTGCTACGTTGAGTGCGTCAACATTCTTCCCATGGATGCAAGTTCTATTCACCCAGACACCCTTACCAACCATAGTATTCACCATATTCTCTGTGCTGCTTACTGTTTGAAGGAGCGGAGCGGTCGACACTGAGTCTGATGATGTTGTGGAGGGACTACTAGCCAAGTTGGGGGTTTCAGTATCAGACGTTCCCGATGACACAGGTGAGGCAGTTTCACAGTATTTTACTTGATTTCGAGGCCATTCGATAAATGTCCCCACGGCTTCAGCAATGTTATCTGCTCCCTCACATGGAATGGGAAGCACATGGGTGGGCACTATGGCTTCAGTGACCTCCACGACCACATTGCACCATGCAATGTTCCTACCATGCAGATGGCCTCTATGCAATTCATGTCCCCTGGCAACTACCACATCCCCATGGACAAGGTCACGCAGGGGCCTTTTGTTGTAAGAATCAATACACAGACATACTTGTTAAAGACATGCAACCCTCGATGACATATACTAAGTAAAAATAGCGCAAAAATTTGGAAGAAATTAGACGACATGGCACAAATGGCGCAGCTGCTCCATTTATTTAAATGGTCACAAGATTTACCTTTTAAATGGCGCATTGCGCCATTTACTCAATAATGGGTACATTGCGCCATTTTCCTTTAAATGGAGCAGCTGCGCCATTTAAAGAAAAATGGCGCAGCTGCGCCATCTAAAGGAAAATGGCGCAGCTGTTCCATTTACAGGTAAATGGCGCAGCTACCCCATTTACAGGTAAATGGCAGGCAGCTGCTCCATTTAAAGGAAAATGGCCCATTGACAGGTAAATGGCATCTTTAATCTAAATGCTATATCTAATAACTAGAGTCATGGATTCCTATTAGTACAAGATTCAGCAAGACATCAATTGTTGAGAACTTATCTACTGAGCAAGATAGAGAAGATCTACCCTTAAACACTGTAAAGAATTCTCATTAAATACACACCATCAACCCATGCAATCTACCATCTCCAGTTCCATCCTACATTTAACATATTAAAACAGTTAACATACTAGAACTGAATAGCCTCTAACCTGGAGGTCATTGACGATTCCCATCGCCATATCGTAGAATGCGCTCAAGAATCGGACAAGCCAAGAATGAAGCGAAATACCAAGAATGAAGACAAGGGCTAAGCGGCCGCAAAGAAAGACAAGCGCCAAGCCGGGCGATCGCTTTATCGACTAAGGAACCAACGTCTAAGACGGAATAAACGTCGGAGAAGCGTCCTACTTTGTCGATCAAGTGATCTCAGGCGCAAATACCTACGAATATTAAAACGAGGACGAGGTGCATAAAATCGCAACCTACGGAGTCGATCGCCTCTGACGGCCAGACAACGAAGCCCCCATTATGAAGTGGACGGGCGCGCAAATTCAAAGTTCAAAATACGGGCGGGCAAATTCAAATTTCAAATTTGAGCGGGCGGGGCGATAAATGTAAGACGGTGGGTGGGCGGGGCGGAATGACTCAAACTTTTAAAATTTAGACGCCAGAATCCAAGGGAAAATTCAAATTTTAAAATTTGAGACTGACGGCGGAAGGGAAAATTCAAATTTTTCAAAATTTGAGAGACGGACGGGCAAATTTGGAGAGGCGCGGACGGGCGGGTAAAATTGGTTTTCTTTTCCCCCGACTTATCTTTTTTTTTCCGTCCTTTACTTTTTGCACCTACCTCCCCCTCCCGCCTACACGCCTTCATGATTACCTAGCACCTTGGGACTCTCTCTCCTATTCAAACATTTTCTCTCTCTAGCTGTTGATCCGGGGCGCTTAGGAAAAAAAAAGTGGAGTAGGATTTATATGGTCCCCGTACTTTTATACTTTTTATACAATGGCGCAATCTTAGCTCAAAATCTGGGAGCCGGGCTTCGGGTTAGTATCTGTTGTTTCTATTCTTATCGATTTGTAGTAGCTTAGGTAATCTTGGCGCCGGACGCCATTTCGATAGGAGAGGGAAGGCTTGTAGCCGCCCTTCCTCGTATAGTTTATGAAATGGCGCAGTTGCGCCATTTCTAGAATGTCTATTGATCTTCTTCTAGAAGCGGACCCATAGAAGAGCAAATGGCGCACCGCCATTCCGTTAATAACTTATGTGTGTCCGGTGTTAGCGAGGTGCATGTGTCCGGTGTTAGCGAGGTGCATGCCATTCTAAGCCATGCACCTCGGTAACACCAGAGACCCATAAGCACAACGAGAATGGTGCAGCTGCGCCATTTAGTGCAATTTGCTCTAAATGGCGCAGGTGCGCCATTTAGACTAAATTGCACTGATGCGCCATTTGCTTCTAGAAGGGGACCCATAAAAGAGCAAATGGCGCAGGTGCGCCATTTAGTCACCTGCGCCATTTAGAGCAAATGGCGCACCTGCGCCAAGAAAATGCCGTTTGCTGTTTTATCTTTCTAGCACATGTCATTTTTCTCACCATGCTTACCTTGCAGCGGCTAGTGCGCCGAAGAAATGGAACGTGGTGACTTCGAGGAGCATAGTCCTGACTGGAAGATCTTGGTGTATGGAGATTGTTAGAGCCATACCCTTGACTGAAGGCGTGGTAAGGTTTTGACTATATTATTCTATGGTTAAGAAATGGTAGGCCTCTTGTAAGGTAATCCTAGGACCTGGCCATGGAATAGATAGCATTGCTAATCGTAGTTTGGCTGGCCATTTTTCAAATCGTTATGCCAGGAGGTTGTAACCTAACTAGCAAAACCATGGTACTAATTTTTTTTTCCAAAAAAAATCAAATTGGCCACATTTGTAGACAAAAGCACAAATGGTTTCGGTGGGGTAAATCTCATCCAACACCATTTGGAAACTAACCTTGATTTGATTTGGGAAGATGAAGAGCAAATTCGGGTTGGATGATGAAGAGCAAATTTGGGATGCAAATTGCAAATCGAACAAAAAAATTGAATCAAGTCATCAGAAGCAAAAATACTGTATTCACAGAAGGTCCCAACACGACTGTATTAGTATTAGGGCAAAACCCAAAAGATAATTGAAAACAAGATATACACACTCTATTGTCTAAGGATCCACCTCTGTTGCTGCTGCGATCCTGGGATATGGGTGATAAACAAAAGGAGGAATGTTGGCCCTACTTCTAGGCAATGGCGCGAGCTAATTCTAGCTCTTAAGGTGATTATGTGGCCGAAATTTAGAAGCGTATATTTCTAACCTAAGGTTTGCAATGGTGAGTATTAGTATTCGTATGGAAAAAGGGTATGTTAGTGATGGTGGCACTGTGGATTCCAAACTTTGGAATCTAGGGCGAGCATCTGTTGCTCGGTTGGCTGGAAGTCTTAGTCCTCACGTGGTCTGCTCCATAGATGGCGGAGATGGCGAGGGCGGCGGTTGTTATGTGTCTTGGTTGTGGGCTTCTTTCTGTTTTGCGGTTTAGGATAAGGAGGGGTCGGGTTCCGTGGTCGGGAGCGGAGCTGGAGTCTTGTGCAAGGGGATTTCTGTCAAAGGTAAGCCAGCTGTGTTCATGTTGTTTTGTTTATAATGTCTTTGAAGAGGGCAGCGAGGAAAGGGAAGATTGTTGCTTGCTCTGTCCCTGCTTCTTTGAGTTGTTTAGACCTCGGTTCCTCTGATTCTCAAGAGCATGAGACTGGGGGACATGCTGGTTGTTCTCTTGGGCAGGATTATAGACGTGAGTGCGACCTTAGGTTTGTCTGGGCAAGATGTGCCCATGAGTTTTTATGATGCTCTTGTGGGGTTTTGCAATCGGAGGTGTGTGGCTGGAGCTGTGGCCATGGAACGTGGTGCAAGTGTAGATCACTTGCATTGTCAGGCTGTTTTTAGAGCCCGATTCAAGAGTCCCAGGGCCATGAATGATGCCATAAAAAGAGATTTCAATTGGGTTTCAAAGCCTCCTGGTGTGATATTGGTATGCAAAGCCCTTAAAAACACTCGCCTTCCTTGTTTTGAGGGCATGATTGGGTACTGTATGAAGGATGTTGGAAAAGTTCATTATGTCTGCCATCTTCATAATGTGAGTGAGTCTGCTATCGAGAACGGAAAGGATTTGTATTTGAGATGGGGAGCTGGTGACGCGAAAAATTTAGTTAATAAAAACCTGTTGAATCGAGCTGCCCATTTTGTGAATTACCATGGGAACCGTAGATTGACTGCTAGTTTGTTGTATACGTTGGCCAGGATGATTCATTCTGGAAAATTTACCTTGTCTAGTTCTTAGATTATCCCTTCAAACACTGCCCATATCAATGAGCACCGTGTCCGGGCTGCATGGAGAGTCCTGCTCAATCCTAGCCACTGCATGCCGTTGGATATGAGAACCATCTTGTTTGACTTGCCAGCAGGTTTTGTACCTGTGGAAAGGAATGGGCCTGGGCGGAGGCGGTGTTGGGATGATGCTATTCCTGCTGATGAGCAAGATAATAACTTCGAGGATATTCATGATGCTTTATAGTGCGCATTGTGCCCGATGTTGTGATACTTGAGCCTAGTGTAGATTACATCCCTGTGCACAAGGGTGATCGTACCATGGCTGTTGGCTGATGAACTTGGATGGGTGTTGGTTGTACAGTTGGGTTTCTTTGTTTTCATGGTTTTGTTTGTTTTATAGTTGCAGGAGTTATGGAGACCGACGGGGGCGCTTGTTGGCGTGGAGCAACTCATTGTGTCTTTGCCCAATCTTTCATTTCATCTTCGGCCAGAGGCATCCCATCCCTAACCTGTTGTGTTTTGAGTCAACCGAGGCATTTTCCGGGCCGAGTTCGTGAATAATGTTATCCAGGTTGGGACTGAGGCGCATAGGATTGCGGCATTTCTGCGCATGCTTAGGCGGCAGCTTAGAGGGTTCTATGTGTCCATTGACAATGCCATATCTGTTATGGAGTGGGAGCATTTGGGTGTGCCCGTTTCTGAATTGCACATATTACGTTCTCATATGAGCCTTGCGAGGGCATTACTTGTGCAGGAAATACGGCAACTAGATGCAGTCATTAGGCATGCACAAAGTGGCTCAGCTATGAACTGATTTATTTACACGTTCTTGTTTTGTTAGCTTGTGATTTTGTATGTGGAGTTCATGAAACTTGATCTGGATTTATATTGTAGTGCTTGCAGGAGCACCTTCATGTGGGGAGCTCAACTTCGGTCAGCTGGTTGAGTGTCCTTCAACATTGTGAACTTTCTTTTGAGTTGTTAATGTATAGGTATGGTTTGCTGGTTATGGGAAATGCTTATTCATAATTGTGAGGAGGCTGAAATTGGTTAAATAGGTATGGTTTGCTGGTTATGGGAAATGCTTATTCATAATTGTGAGGAAGCTGAAATTGGTTAAGGGAACTGTGTGATGAGCTGGATTGTTAAAGTAATGGGACTAATTTCTTTGCTATGTTAGGTCGTTGTGGGGTGCTTATTAATAACTGTGAGGAGGCTGAAATTGGTTAAGGGAATTATGTCATGGGCTGGATTGTTGTTCACATTTCATTCTATAAAATAATTGTGTGCTATGTTAGTGGGCTTCGGCCCCTGGGCACACCAGGCATCCCTCTTGTGGGATACCTAGTATGCTTGGATGAGCGTCAGAGCTTATACTGGGGTTCGACTCCCCAGGCTCATTGTTTATTTGGCCCAAATTTGAAAAGTTGTATTTGTAGCCCGAGGCTTTCAATGGTTTGCATGGCTCATAGGGGTAAGTCAAATACAAGGGATTTGACCCCATCTTGACTTGAATTCCAAGGCTGGAATTTGATGAGGTGGCATATGTTGTGGAATATGCTTGCATCTAATGGCGCTCCCCAACTGCAAGACAATGGCGCTTCTCTATTCTAAGAGCCCATTCGTTACACTGTATGTTATGGATGTCGACCATAAAAACTATGCATTTTAAGACGCTACCCATGAATAGTATATCTGCTTTTAATCCACTTCTAACCTTATATTTCTTAATTGCCTTTAAAGAAAAACCCAACTGGATGTAAAAAAGAGGTTGTATCACCTCCAAGGTTGATACCGTGTCCCTCCAATGTTGGCTACTAATGTATAAGATTCCAAAGAATCTTATAAAATTTAAATGCCATGAATGAAAGAAACGAAAATGGTGATAGAGAATACAATGATATCCACTAGCCTGTTAGTTGTTATCAGCAACATTGGAGATCAACAATAGGAAATGCAATAATTCCACCCCCAAGAGTTTATTGTTTCTTCAATCCAAAATCTGTCAAGCAAATGCATTTTTCTGCAACTTGGAAAGCAATTTTTCTGCAACTTGGAAAGCGACTTTGGGACCATATATGGGGAAGATAATCTGGCAATTTCCATAGACGAAAATGGATGACAATGGAGTGAAACACGGGCTTAATACAAACAAAGTGCTTAAAATGGTCAATGGACGCGGTTCCTCTAGGATTTTGGCAAAGCCCAATACTACACCTCAATGACCTCATACCATGACTGACAATACAAAACGTAAAGATTGATTGCATACATGTCATAAGAAAGAGCCAGGAATAAAATTGGATAAGAGAGATTTGTTGGAAGATAAGAGTCAATACCCGAACCACAAGCCTTGCACGGTGGTAAACAAACTAACAGGTCAAAAATGAAGGGGGGGCATGATGTGGATGTTTTACCACTAGGCAAGGCAACGTTGGAGGTGCGTTCTTGACTTCTTCTCCTTCAAATGTAGTCTTGATTTGCTGTCTCTTAATCTTCTTCATCTTCAAGATGATGGTGATGTAGTATTGACTCAAACGTACCACAGTGGCAGTTTGCAAAGTGGACATCTCCCCATAAATCAGACATCTTCACAGCCCAGCGCACTCTTGATGCGCTGCACAGTGCAGGAAATGAGGCTGTTTACAGTCGTCACAGATTCCAGGTTGAGCTTTGCCGTTGGAACATTACTGACCAAGATTTGAAAGGCTACTGTGAGCAGACAACCCCTGGAAGGAACCGAATCATCCAAATGCGAGGGGCTCGAGGACAGCCCATCAGGCAGAATTGCAAATCCCGACGGCAGCAGAGCCACATAGCCAGGATCTCCTCCTTGTATTACCAGATTCATGGCCGGAATGTCCACTGGTGCATACACAACCAAAGAGCCGGATGAATCCCAGCAACTCTCCTGGAGTATCAGCATGTTGTTCTGCGACGTGTTCATGGCCTGCACACATTGGCATGGTAAAAATCAAACTCCGTATGATTCGATAGCAGAAACCCAATTTGTTAAGGAACAAGTAACTCCATCTGAGTAGAAATTTTACTCCAGCAAAAACCCAACTCGGGATAGGACAAAAAAACCCACCTTGGTAGGCTCCATATGATCCAACAGGTTAAAACCCATATGGGACAGAATGGAAAGGATCAAAAACTCCCATTTGGGTTGTAGTAAGTACTTACATTAACTTTCAAGAGTGCGACATTGTTGCCAGGGCTTTGGCCATTGGAGATGTGGGAAATTTCTTGAGCAACGCCTCCGTTGGAGAGGATGTCCCACTGCAGAGAAGGACCAGCATTATTAAATGTAAATTTTGGAAGGAAGAAAGGGAGGAGCCTACCTCGCTTCTGTTATGCTCGTCTCTGAGGAAATCAAAGAGTCTACGAGGAGCGACACGGAGCCAAAGGGATGTGGCCGCGCTGAGAACAATGCCATGTGGCTCGCCTGGATTGTTTATACTCTTGCGTGTCATCACTCTCACATCCTCCTCGCCTGTGCCTGACAGTGTGGTCCATGTATGGCTTGTGGAAGCGCTGATCCCACCACAGAAACTATCTGTCATCCTTTGAGCCAGCTTCAGCATACTCCTCCCTCCGTTTGCACTTGAAATCACTGCACCAGTGCACCAACATTTGGTAAGTTTATATGAATATATTACTGCATTTAGTTAATCTCTGAGTGATCACATAAATTCACACATATGATTCACTATCATGCGCGCGCTCTTACACACGCACTCTTTAGTTAATCTCTGAGTGATCACATAAATTAACAGCATAGATTCACACATGATACACCTGCCCCCCCCACACACACACCCACACACGAAGATACACTGCTCCTTTACAATAAACAAATCACCGTTTACCCATACACTGCCCCATCATGGCTCCTTTTCATGGCTCCCTTCCCAACTCCCTTGCATGCCAAAAGTCTGCCCCTACCCTCCTTTATTTACTCTTCCCAACACTACCATCCTTAGAATTTGAACCATTCTAGAACATGAAATAGAAGACACTGTCCTACTATTTTAGTCTATCCTCATGGGAGATTGAGCCACACATGACCTGATAGACAGACGTTGCAGTCCTTGTCTCTTGTGCAAGAAAATAGTGTTATGATTATAAGTCAAACAAGGAGGCATTTGGTTAATGATTTAGAAAGGATTGGCATGTAACTTGCCTCCCAGGTCTCTTGTCGACAGATTGGTGGCCATAGCGCTGGATAACCGCTCGCATTGCCTCTGCAAGATGGCGAGCCATCTTTGTGCTCCGAATGCAAGTCCAGCAGCTACCATTTGCCTGAACATTGGGTGGACTTCCCGTTCCTCATACTCTGTATGTTCAACTATGGTTACCTGCCAACCAATTTTGAAAACTTGTAGTTTTCCTAAGCATGAGAAGAAGGAAAAGTAGGAGTTCTAAGCAACAATACCTAACATGACATACTTACAATTGCCTGGGGCAAACTGATAACTTGGATTAAAGAATTAGGTACCAACAGTAGGAAAGCGAGATCCAGTTACATCTATAAATACAACATTGCTTCAGATACCTTGAATAGCCATTGGGCATCTCTTTGAACCAGGAACTGAAGGTCTCCTCCTGCATTTTGTGACCGGAAAGAGGGTTTCTCCTGAAGCCTACCGAGGGACACATCAACAATGGCCCATAATCCTTCAGAGTGCTGCTTGCAATATCTCAAAAAATAGACTTGTCTAGTGGAACAATGGGAGAAGGCATCTGCAGCCTCTGCATACATCTGCAACAGAATACACCAATACTTAACATAGACGTAAACCTTACAAAAGACCTCATTTAATGCCAGTAATATTAAAAGAGCTTCAGTCTCACCAGTTGCAATGCGTTGTTCCAGCTGCCAGAAGTTGTACCCATATTTGATAGACTGCGGCCAGTGCTTTGAAACTATAAGTGAATATTTCTATCCATTTTGTCTGCAATAAAGCACATAATTCTAGTGGGTATACTTATACTACTCAAACAAAAGCTCAGCAATAAATGAATCTGATATAAGATTAAAGATGATATGACATATTACACATGATCCATGACACTTCTAAATCCAAGGAAGGTGTTCATCATAACTAGCCGGTGGCAACAGTAGCTTCAGTTTTAGTCCAACATGCCTTTGGTCCCCGCCTCTAGAATAATGTGCTGTGTATTCATCATAATTCATTGTGTCTCTTGATCTTTGAGAAGTCCACAGGATTCATCTGCCTGTGTAACAGCAAAAACCTCCATTGCAACAATAGCTAATTCTGCCATCAAAGGTTTTATCTGTTTGATATGTGTGACCATGATTAGAGATGGCCTCTGATGGCAGACTGTCATGCTGCCGGGTCTGGGTACCTGACAAACTGGCGGTGAAATTGAAACCTGCTGAGGTGCTGAAACAATAGGATTTGTGGTCCTTGCTAAGTAATTTGATGCCAATGCTGTTATTCTATCTAGCTGCAATAACATCAATTTATAGTTATACGCTGCTGCTGCTCTTGCTGCTGCTTCTTTTGCTTTTTCGTTTAATGCTTGATGAAGAAGAGATAAAAGGAGTTGTTTTAACAACTATATATAAGTTGAAGGAAGGAAGAAGGCCTGACCTCGTCTCGAAGACGCGCATTTTCTAGGCGAAGCTGTTGTTCTATAAATGATAAATCTCCAAGAGATATTTGGCCACCACAGTTCTGGCAGCAAGCAGTCTTCAATGCCTCGCGCATTGTAATGTTCTCAGCTCTTAACTTATCATTCTCAGCTCTAAGGACCGAGTTTTCTACCTTCTCATGCTGGGCCTGAGCAACCAAATTGGTCAAAAACAATAGACAAAAAGATGGACTTCAGATCTACATACCATTTACCTTCAACTGAGTTCTTCTATTCTGGAACCAAAATTTAACTTGTCTAGGCTCTAGGCCCAGTTCTCGGCTTAACTCCAGACGCTGTTTCTCATCAGGATGGGGGCATTCCTTGAACACCCTGAGCAGGAGAAATATGAACAATTGTGAGAAACACAATGAGTGTGTGAGGTGAATAGCCTTACTGTAGATAAGTATAACTAATCTTACATCTCCATCTCCTGAATTTGTTTGGCCGTATGGCGGTGATATCGCTTCTTACGGGAAGGCTGATCTTGATCTTGCTCATCACAGGAGCCTCCCTCCATATGATCACTGCCAGACTTGCTCTCATAATCCTCGTCTTTTCCTCGCGAAAAATGTGTTGCGTCTTTGAAAGGACCCAAATCTTCAGCTCCAGCTCCTTTCTGCTGCATCACTCACAAGTATATATAACTCAGAACATCCAGGTTTGGGGTCCTATGGGCACGCATGAATGTGAGGAAACAACAAGTGTTGCAACCTCCTGTGGTCTAAACTAACCATGCCAAGACAGCTCCCTCCTGCTGAAGAAGAAGAAGAATAATAACGAGGATGATCCCTGGGTGCAATTTGCGAAGAGAACAGTGGTGGCAGCATCAGACTTGTAGGCATTCTGATTATTCAAACCATTCATTCACCAAACTGAAAGCTCAAGTATTTCTGCTAAAAGTTATATGTTACATTCTTCAACAATTTCTCTCCTCCTTCTTCTTCTTTGACACACAAAACAAAGACAAAGTAAGAGCGGGATGTAAAAGTCCAAAAATGTATCAGGCAGAAGTCCACAGACTGACCGTAAGATGCGGAGAGAAGATTCATATATACTAGGGGCTTGTTTGCTGTACTCTCATCATATCAACACAATATTTAAGTAAGTAGTCTTTAAGAAGAAACAAAGTGGAGCATATAAGTATTGGGCGGTAGCTCTTCCTCTTTAAGTCTGCCTCTGCAGTCAGAAGATTACATGAGTAAGGACCAAATTGTTGCCTTGTAAGGCCATACTAAGGAATCCAACAGAGAACAAAATAACAAGAAAACAAGGGAAGCAAACCAGACACTTTTGATTAAAATGTAGAGATATGAATGCAGTTTGAGATCCAGAAAAATGAAGGACAAAGTCCATAAATTAGACTAGTTATTCAACCTTCCTTTGCTTTAAAAGGTGAAAGAAGACATATGTGTCGCCTTCACAGAATTAGAGTAAATGCTTGAGTTATGGAAAAGAATGTGTGGTTTTTTGTGTAAAATGTCGGCCAGGGCCAAAAAGGTGAGGCTAATTTTTTTTAACTAGAAGAAGAAGAAGGGAAGTTGAAGAGATGGGCACCTTGCTGTCGTCAGGTGCGCTTTGTCTTCATCTTCCATGCATGAAATTGACCACTCACCTCGCTTACTACCCAGATCCCAATTAAGAGCTCGATATTTTAATATCTTTCTGCATGTCAGAATCGTGCATAGGTACCAAACCAGAGTAAATTATGATGTTCGTCTTAAAGACCTTTTTTCTCCTCCTTAAAGTCCCATATGAATGCTTTATATCCCATTAGGATAATGGTACAGGATCACAGTTCCTTCTGCACCACAGTTCCATCGGTTTGTCTTGGTCGTGCATGGATCGTGCCTCATGGATGCCATAATTTACTCTGTTCCATGTACCTACGTGCTAATTTAATATATTTTCACAGGGGCTCCAGATGCAGGGGCTATTGCAGGTGGCCCTGTCATGTTTAGTTCCACGAAAAAAAAAAAATCTGCAGCATTCTTCTTCTTTTTGCTCCCCCTTTTTTTTTTGCAGTGATGTGGATCTGAAAGCCATATAGCAGTAGAGACGAGATCTGACTTTGGGTGCTAACCTTTTGCTCTGGCCAAGGATTGTCTTCTTGCATAAAGGCCTCTGTGTCTTTGTTTTCTTTGTTTTGGAGGCCATGGCATGCCAGACAAATAAGTATGACCGCTTTCTTTTTCTTTTCGTCAAAGGGGCCCTGAACCCTTCCATAGATCTTGTCCTTGCTCAGGACGTGTATACGAGTGCATGAGGTGGGCAGTTCTGCTGCTGCTTCTCGGCGATCACGGGTTCCTGTAACTCTGGCCCCCCATATAGTTGCCCTAATTTCTCATCAAGCCCATTCATTTATTCATTACTTTTTAAGTCTTTTCTTTCTCCACTCCATACTCCAGCAAGTACCTAGTTGCTTTTAGGGGAAAACTACAAAATACCCCTACCTTTTTAAGTCTTTCTTCTCCACCCATACTCCAGCAAGTACCTAGTTGCTTTAGGGGAAAACTACAAAATACCCCTACCTTTTTGCAAAATTATTAATGCCCCTATCTTCTAAAATTCATAAAATGCCTTAATAGTGCAAAATTCACACTGCGCAATAAGTCTATTTAGGGCATTTTGTGAATTTTGTTAGGGTATTTCTTGTGAATTTTGCAAAAGTTAGGGTATATTGTAGCTTTTCCTTGCTTTGTATTTCTTTTACTTCCTCTCTCTGGCCTCCCTCACTGCTACTTTCATCGGGTTGCTTGGCCGATATGGTGAGCTTTTACTACGCCACTTTGGCAGCGATCCCTGCGAAGACAGAGACCGATTTTTCTCGCGGATTTCTACCGGAATCTAAAGTGCTTTATCTGGTTGGCTATTGGTTGTTTATAGCGCATCTCGCATTTTACGAAATCTAAAGTTTAATAACTGGGTACTACACCGCTGTGTGGGCTGATGGAAACAGGGAGATGATTCCAATCCCATGACGGGCCGGGTAAAATGGAGTGGGTCCTGAATCAACGACTGCTTCGGCCCCCACAACATGGCAACTGGGAGGATGCACTTGATCCATGCACTGTTTTTGACCTCGTTGAGCTGACCAAGCTCGGCTTAAGCATTCCCGGAGGTCATCGGGCTCCCATTGCCATGTTGGTTAATTACATATTAATCATATTCAAATGTATTGCATTTATAGATAGGTATAATTTCAATGTCCATGGAGTATCTCGCATGTAATGGATGGGTTTTGGATTTTAACGCCCCACTCTAAGACCTCGACAAGGCCATAAGCTGTGGTTTTTTCCGGGCTTTTGGTCGTGAAACCCACAATAATATGTAGTTGTTGGTTAATGATTAATGACATATAAATATCATATTTCGACGGACGGACGGACGGACAGACATTATTATTCTAATGTCCAGACCGACAGCCATGGATAAAGTGGTCTTTTTGGGCGGGGAGGGGGGATTTTAACGTCCACGAAGACCGGACAGGGCCATGGTAGGGGTTCTTTTCTGGGGTTTTGGTCGACAACTAGAAAGCCAAATGATATGTAGCCGTTGGTTCACGTAGACCAGATAGGACCATGGTATGGGGTTTTTCTGGGGTTTTGGTGGACATCCAAAAGCCAATAATCAGTGGCCATGCTTAATAACATATGAATCATATTTCAAACAGATAGATGGATAGGTAATCTGAGGCCATTAGCAAAAGACAAATAAATCATATTCCAATAGCCAGATAGGTGGACAAAACTATACATAGTGTGACTCTGGCAGTTAATTTAACATCCATGAAGACTACACAGGGTGGACAAAACTATACATAGTATGACTCTGGCAGTCTCGAACTCAAGAAATAGCTATTCTAGGACCAATGCGTTACCACTAGACCAAGGGCCCAGGCACAATGGAAACCCAATACTATAAATATTTTTTATCATATGCCGCATGCCAAGGAACACGCCACATGTGCATGCCCAAGTGTTCAGTTAAAAATGCATACTGCATGCACTGGACAAAATTGGTGAGCCTTCTTGGAAACCATGGTCCACATGGATTGGAAAAAAAGGGGGCCTTTTTTATTTTCTGGTGTTTTTAGCCACCAAAAGGAAAGTAAAAAACATCAATTACCATTTACCTATCTATCTAGTGATATATATGCAATTGTACATATTTAGCAATATAGATTTATTACCATCTCTTTTAAGAATGTAGATTGTACATGCTTATAGATTCATTGCCACCCAGTTCATTATGTTGGTTCAACTCTACAACATGGCCTCCTGCTTGTGACCACATCAGATGAGTATGACCACACTTATAATCACATCCAATGACCACTCATTTGACTGTTCTTTCATCGATCCACGTGCTTCAGCATGGATCTTGTTAAGCTAGTTCCATACACCTGCTTTTCTACACTATTTGTACCTTGACTTTGTATCCCCTTAATTGGTATGCTTTTCTATTTTGTATTTGACTTTTGTTCCTCTGGTTGCATTGTTCAATTTGGTGGGCTCACATATTCTAGAAAGTGATATTCCATACTCCTTAGATGTAAACATTATAGCCCCTTCTTCTAGACTTCTCTTCGTGAAATAAATGAATATCTCCATTTGTATCATGAGTTCGAGAAAATATTGCACTTCTATAACCTCCAAGCTATTCATAAATGTTGATTTAATTTTGATAGTAATTTATGCCATGTGGACATTAAAATTAATTCAACATTTCATGATTATACATAAACTTAACCATTCGTAAAAGTTACATGCAGTTAATAGAATAGAATAGAATAGAATAGAATAGA
Source organism: Isoetes taiwanensis (assembly GCA_021234155.1). Classification (NCBI taxonomy): domain Eukaryota; kingdom Viridiplantae; phylum Streptophyta; class Lycopodiopsida; order Isoetales; family Isoetaceae; genus Isoetes; species Isoetes taiwanensis. Next base: position 21,325,150 of record JAJEKV010000012.1, on the reverse strand, counting down.
ATAGAATAGAATAGAATAGAATATAATCTAATATAATATAATAGATTTTTTATTGTCTACGGAGACCAATTGGCCTATGGGACCCAAACAAAGAGAATAGTGTGACATCGCCGTGATTAAAACCTCACCAAGGTTTTCAAGAAAACCCTTAGCACTACTAATAAGCATGTCGGGTACACCGCATGCTTATATAAGACAATTCATCGTCGGAGGAGACAACTGAAATTCATGTATCCATGTGACGGCCCGGGTGCCACATATATGTGTCCATCATGTCCTCGCTGTGGTCCAGCTGCTTCTGCTCACATAATCAGACGATCCACATAGGCATATCCTATGTGTTTACAATGCCTACTGTCAATGGCAGGCATCCTATGGTATTTTTAATGTCAGCTATAATTTGTCCTTTACATACCAATATTGCAAGTCCACGTACATACAATCATTAACCCCAAGTTAGTTACAATGGAAAAATTAGAGATTATATCATGGTCCTCCATCATGGTTGGGAAGCAATTGTTATGAGCGTATCAATGGTATAGGAATGTTTTTTTAGTACTGAATTTCTAACTTTATCTATATATCAATATACAGGCCTTCAATTAAAAAAAAAAGAATATTGTGGCGTGTACATACCCTAACATAAGATAGTTTATTGCCTTGCTTAACCATTATTCATTAAGCAAATTGACACTATCTATTTCATCACTTCTAACCTATTGTAACTAATAGAAAAATAGTGGATTGCTATATTTATATGACAAGAGGATTCTAGGTTGAGAGTTCCAACTCCCAGTTGCATTGTGAATTCCTCAAGGAGGTGACAAAGTGATATGGTTTAATGATTTGTAAAGATGTTATCCACTTTGTTCAACAGTTAGACAAATAGAAAACCAAAAGAAATAATTCTCAGAGTCTTTCAACAGTTCTATTCAAGAACAAGGGAACTTGGTCTCCACAACTGCCAAGGAGCACTAGCTTCCACCCAACCGGATCCAAAGATTAAGGCAATTTCAAGGGCTTCGTATGCACGCGAATTGACCAAGGCCTACTAACTTCAAAGACAAGATCTATCCGCTCTTACAAATGTAACAAAGAATGGGTTTAAATGTGCAGCCACCAATGGTAAGGAAATGGAACTAGTCTCGTGCTCCTTATAGGAGACCAAGCATCGTGACTGAGCAAAAGAACTCCAATCTCTACTAACACCGCCAGAATCGAACTGAACCTACAAAAGGTAGTTTCATTAAAGTTGGAAATTTCGCGGATTCCAATTTCTCGCGGAAATCGGGCCCCGCTTTACTGGGCTACCATTTGGCGGATAGATGTGGGTACCCATTTACTTAAAAAGAAACTAGTTGTCATGCAAAACCGCTACATTTAATATAAAACAACGCCGGTTTTAGCTACGAAGAGAAGTATGGCCATTTACTTAGAAAGTATGAGAAAAGCTACCAGAACCCTTCTTCAAAAGCGTGAGCATTAAATTGCCAAAAGCTACCGCAACAAAATGCTGGCCGCCTTTAGCCTAAAATATCTGACATAAAGCAAATAGCTTAAAATGCGCTTTATTTGCTTTTTAACGTGAAAGCAAGCAACGCGTGCGCTTATTTGCTTTAATTTGGAAGCAAGCAAATAGTGCAGCTGCCATTTGCTTTAACGCGGTAGAGCTGAGTAATAGTGCGCGCTACGCATTTGGTTCTAACGAAGACCAATCAAATAGTGCTCGCCCATTTTGCTATACATAAATACATATTTCTTCGTAATAACCATGTAGATATATATTAATAGAAATATTATGTAAAATACAATTTTTCAAAAGAGATAGAATTTTTTTAATAGCTCCTTTGGTCAAGGTTCATCATCGACTTTCTCATAGTCGCGATGGTTAATTTTATCAGCGTCAATTTGTTCCTGCCGTGGTTTCCACCTTGGCCCGAGCGTTCACCTTTCTCTATATGCTGCTTCTTTCATCTGCCCCTTCCGAGATTCACCATCTTTCAAAGTCAAGATCTCGCTACAATGGTTTTGTGGTCAAGCTGTGGGTACATGACGCTTCTCGACTCTCGCCGTAACGCCCCATGCATTTCATCTTCCTCCGGTCATACTCATATATCGTGACTGATTCTTCCTACATGAAGGATGCCCTAGAGAAGGTCTCCACCAGAAGAAATCTAGTACGATGTTACCCCGGAGGGCGAGCTTATCAACAAGGTAGAACGCTAGCCAGGACCACCGCTTTATGCACCGACATTCTCCTCCATACCGCCAACTCCATTTAAACCGTCTTGCAAGGAGTTTTTAGCCATAACATCTCCCTCACTTCCTCGATGGCTTCCTTTAGGAATAGGAGGAATTTCATGTGGAGCTTTCGAGATCATCGCCATATAGCCTCGAGATCCGTAAGCCTCATCAGCTCTGCCTCAGGCTAAAAATCCTCAGAGGCAAGAACGAGCTTGTGGCTCTTTATTCCCTCGACCACCCGTGAGCTCCAAATTTCTTCTTCATAGATTCCTGCTGTAAAACACTCTTGATGTGACGCTTCCAAGTATTTATACTCTGTAATGGTATCATATTGACATCGCCACTCGGTATGGATACCACCGAGGTATGATAAATTTAGGGGTTGGCTACAATGGATTTTAATTAGCTATGTTAAATTAACTATAAAGGATAATTATCTAAATAATTTGCTATTAAGTCACCTTAATGGTGCTGGCCTAATTGGCATAACCTCGAGTGGCCGATGGGGGTTTCTAACGAGCCACCAAAGGCAAATAACACCCCATCTCGGTGGCCCCCAATTTCCACCCGTACCAAAGACTAAAGAAATTTGCCGTATACGCTTGTTGAACATCTTCCAATCGCCAAGACAATTCTAATTGGCCGCTACCCCAAGATGTTACTCATGGAAGCACTCCCTTGACAATCCAGTCCAAAATTAAACTCGGGTTAGTGGTAGTTTAACTTTGCAAATTCTGTAGGAATAATAATTTCTAGTATTCTTTTCTCAAGGGGTTTTGGTTGAGATTAACCTCTTTGGTACCAGGTCACTTTCTCAGCCTGTAAATGATGCCTTGCGGGATGGTCGATGTCTCTATGAGTTAGTTTAGTGGGTTCCAAAGAAATGTGGATTAAAAGGGGTAGAGGCCTGAGCTTGAGTATAGAATGCCCTAGTAATTCGCTAACACCCTATTTCAGTTTTACCGCGGCACAAGAACCCACCGTCATCATAGATTCTGGCGGTCCGGGCTTAGCACCGCATACAAGGGACAATAAAGGGGGAAGTAGGTGGGTCTTGCATGAGCATAAAAGGCTCCCGAGACTCCTACAGCAATAGACCTCGATATTTGGCCACGGAGGGCCTGCATGGGTCCGACACTTCGGGTGCAAAGCAGCACCCATGGGGCAATCTGCCATGCACTTTGAGTAGATTTAGTGTTGGGCACGGGATGCTGGCCGACGCCGCACGCCGCTCTCTAGCTCACCGGAACCACTGTGGATCCCGAAGGGGACGCCTCTCGACCGCTTCACCTGGGACACTGTGTAATGAACCCGAGTAGGCTCGGCGTAATACCTAGAGTCTACGTTCCTGGCTAAGCAGCTGCCATAGCTGAATCGCACCTATCCGCAAAGTGCGCCGTGAGGGGCGGATGGAGTGGACAACCCTAGCCGACGCTCTATGCCAGCCAAGTATGCCAAGACTCGCCCGTTGATCTCTCGAGACCTGTACCGCCGGCCAAGCCCTAACTCACAGAATAGGGCGCTATTGTCGGGCTTTTGTCACTTGTAGACTATCGATTTTTTCAGAGAACCCATTAAAAATAGATTCATAAAAATGATTAAAATTGGTGACTTATAGATCAGCCAGCTTTTGTCATTTTTTTGGCAATTTTGACACATCATTTGTCATCTCTTTTTATAGCATTTTTGTCACTCTTTTTGGGCATTTCTTTGACATCTATATTGTCACATTTGTGCAAATTTTTGACACCCCATTTGTCATCTTTGTAGCATTTTTTGTCACTTTTGGGCAATTCTTTTGACATCTATATTGTCATATTCAGGGTTGTTTTTGACAATTTAGTGTCATCTAGAGGTCATATTTTATATCTATTTTGTCACTTTTTGGCAATTTTTGGCACCCCACTGTAATAATTTCGCATGAGTTTTTGTCACTTTTTTGGCAAGTCTTTGGCACCTATTTTGTCACATTTTAAGTTGTCTGGCACCTTTTTGACACCTATTTTAACATCTTTTAGGCCATGTTTGTCACTTTTTTGGCAAATGTTTTGACATATATTTGGTCATATTCTCTTGTTAGGTTAAATTATGAAATTATAGCTTAAAAGAAGATAGGGCGACCGGAGGGCCCAAGATTGGAAGAGATGTAAATATCCGTAGTCAAAAGACGAGAAGGGTGGTTCCATTAGATCTAACCGTAATTGCTCCCTAGAACCGCCGCCTCCATGCTAAAATGGTCGTAAGGGCGGGCCCCTAACCAACTCATGCCGCTTGCTTCTATCGCCTTTGCGTCACTTCAAGAAAGAGTCGAAAAATGCAAAATGGGCTCCTAATCGCATTGCATCGGAGTCGGAACGCGCCCCAGGTCAACTCGGTTTACCCATCCCCCACGAGGCTTAACGCAGCCGCTTCCAATCGCATGCCTCACGCATTTCCCCGCAGATAATTATTTCTTATAATAACCAAATTAAAAAAGTTAATGGGGCGAAAATTTAAATTTCAAAAGTTAATTGGCGCTCAAAAATTCTTTTGTTGTCTTATCTAGCTTCCCGCTTCTCTCACCCGCCGCACCGCCATCTGCCGACCGTGACCGACTGCCACCGGCTCCCAGAACCCCACGCCTCGTCGGGCCAGCCACATCGTCACCAGACGGTACTGCCGCCTATGGCTACTGTACCAAGAGCTGGACTTTTCTGCACTTTAAGCATAGTGGAGATTTATGCCATGATCTCTGACATATGCACTGCCATCGGCTATCCTTTGATGAGCAGGAACTGCTTATAACGATAGGATCCCCTATCCCATCTATCACTTCTGAAGCCTTCTCGATCCCACAATCTTCGCCTCTTATACCATTATCGAAAGCAACATGACATGGTCATGATGCCGACTGCCCTATCCTCCGGAACAAGAGGGGCATACCGAGAGGAGACATCAGTAAAGGCGGTTAACGCGACGTAGGCTGGGCCAAGGAGGATGACCACGGAGACAGAGCCGGGCGTGATACGGCGTGCTCGTGAAGAGAGCACCAAGATTTCTGGACGCCGCTGGCAGATGGTGGCAATTGAGGTTCTGCTATCGCTGATGAGATAACCACAGCCTTTATATGGGGAAATCGGATATCAGCATGATTATCCGGACAAACCATTCAGGATGGATATGGCTCGCCTTTCGCGTGGGTACAAGTTAAACTACCGGTTAGCAAAATTTCAACATTTTGCTCGTGTCTTGCGATTCGAGGAGAGCCCCGGAGAACGGAGAATCTCTTGAACAGAGGAGAGGGCTCGGCAGGACCAGCGAACTCGCCAGGTGTGAGACCGGAGCGGGTCGACCATTACTCCACCGAAAGCAATACCCACCATTAAGCAATCGTGAAGAAGTTGCCGTGAGCCTGAAAATCCGCGTACTAATACAAAGATAAATAAAGATCCGCCGGAAAGCTGGCAAGAATGACGCCCAGCCGAGACAAGAAAGGGAAATAACTCCCGACCGGGTCAATAAGACGGTAAGCCAAAGACCGGCGTCGCCTACAAACCCTCGCCCCACAAAGGAAGGCCCCATCGTACCGAATTCGCACCGCGGGCCTGGCGAGAAATCCGGGCAGTTCTAAGTCCACCATTTGATACCGAAGCTTCCTTCCAGAGGTTGGTCCGAGATTGCTCGAGTCCAAGACCGACCGCCTGCATCTTTGCCATTTTGGCACTTCCAAGAGGTCATGGAGTTTACCCGTGGCACCTCGCGACGCCAATCTTTGCGCGATCCACGCGAAAGAGGTAACCACGTTTGGCGATTTAGCCCTCACCGCAGGGATTCTCCGGGAGCATCCTTAGCATATTTGTCGGGTCTACATTGTAAATATTTTCTTTGGTATTTACTAAAACTTTTTATTTTGTATTAAAACTTATTTACTTTGTATTAAATATGAAAAAAATGCCGACGTCACTTTTAAATAAAAGGAGGTTAAAAGAACTTTTAAAAAAGTTCATTTCATTATTAGATTTATTTTTCTCTCCCTTCTAGCCATGGCAAAATGACCTTCTTGCATGGTATCAAGATGGAGAACACCGATCCGCTAAGTCCTTTTCGGTTCGGCTATGCACTCTCGACTCCTTATCAACAACATGCAGCCGCACCTTATTATGCCGATTGACTTTACATGGAGGAGATGCTCCTCTCTGCATTCTCTTCTTGGGGATCCTCCCTAACCGTGACTGAGCTGGAGGTAGTTCTAGAGGGAGCTAGGGAGACACCCATGCCAAGTGATGTATTAGTCCGGGAAGCCCGATGGCAAACACCGCTCAAGAAAAGATCGTATGGCAAGATCTTGAGGTTGCCTTCGCCTAGCCATCCCTCACATGGACCAATACGCCCAGGATGAAACCTCGCTCTAGAGAAAGGCAACCGCCTCGAAGTCGCCCGAGGAGGGGAAGACGCACCGACATAGGCATGGGCTTACTACCGCTGGTCAGCCTACGGAAAGGCCATCACAGCCGCGAGCAAGTCAGAGGCTTGTCGTAGCTTCGGATGCTCTCCGGGTTATTTATCACCGTAAGGGCAAGAATATCTTCTCTTGATGATATTATCTCGACTTATCACATGATGGTCGGATGACGCAGCTTTAAAGACCATGTGTTTTATGAGCTATGAGTATTGTACGGATCTACTTCATCGACCACTTTATTGAGTTTCTCCGAGGTGCAGTAGCGTCTTAGTTCACTAAGAGACTATAGAGCCGCTGAGACTTACTACGCTCTTCGAGCTGGTGATGGGTAGAGTTTTAGCTTCTCTCGGCCACCGTGATGCCACGGGCAGGACCTCATGTCCCAAACATCAATATGGTTGAGGTTCCTCCTCCGGTTCGGGGATGATCTAGGAGAGGATTTGTACCATAATCCTACTCATTTGAAGGAGGAGCACAGAACTTCTAAGGAAGAAGAAGTTCTATGGATTTGGATAAAGAAGTCGCCACGCCGTAGACCCCACAAGGGAAGGTATTGGGGAACCACCTACCCGGGCTTCTTATCAGCCTTTCGGCAGGGCTGCTCTTTATAGCCCCGAGATTTAGGGGGTCGAGGCTGAAGCTTCATGGTGGGATCCTTCGCGTTTCTCCACACACGGCACAAAGCTCCCCCATCGTGACGCTTTACTTATGTACTCATGTGCGGATCTTGCCCCTAACGCCCTCGGGCCGATATTGCACCGATGAGCATGAAGCCTCACGGCAGCCCCCATTGGCTGCTGCTTATCCACCGAGGTTGCATCTATTGCCATTGAGACCCCGGGTGACTTTGCCGCAACACCTAATCGCGTGCCACCACCTCCCAGCCTAGGCCTACGAATGAAGAGGGGAGGACCTAGTTCCTAAAAATAATTGTACCAATGCGATTTTGTATTGTGTATGATTGTAAAATTTTGGTTTGGCAAATTTTTAGCCATTTTATAATATAATATACCCCTTTTTTCTCATCAATTGTGATTACTGTTTGATGAATACAATTGAGAATTGTTCTTTTTCTATGATGTCTCTTCTAATTATTAGAGTTTAGACTATAATTTGAAACCATGCAACCCCTCTACATTTATTTCCATCGCCTCAAGAGACTCTTTGGGAAAATATGAGGAGAGGATTACGCATTACGATCCTGAGGAAGGATCCAAAGGCCTCCCAACAGACTGGCGGCCAAAGATATGGGGAATATCCAGAATGGGATGAAGGTTACGCAGATGGAACCCCCGCCACCGTGAGTAAACCCCATGATCCAAACAAAGGATGGAGATAGTTATCCCTCAGACAAAGCTTTGGACCCGAAGAAAACTTTGTGCCCATGGGACCATCGGAGCATGACCGCATGAAGCCTTCTCGAGGACGCTTAACCACCACCGCAACAACTTCTTCTATGCTTTGAGAAGGCTTTTAATCTTCTCATTATTAGCCCAACGTGGGAATAATAAATGCCATATTGTCCAGTTCCCGGCATACAAGCTCATAGGTGGCGCGGAGAGTGTTCGCTATTCAATTTCGTATTTGCGAACCCCCAGGCCTGGGTCTTTTCTAGTTTTTTTGTGTTAAGCTGTATGTGAGCTCAACTTAAGCTTCTGTATCATGTTGTCCTTGTGTATTACCTCCTCAGATCCACTTTTGACAAGCATCTAAGGTGTGAAACCTAATAGAAAAGTTTTCCTCTATAATAATAAATTTCCTATGTTATCTCTTCATCCCTTTGTCCTATTATGATAAAATTTGTAAGAATTTATGCGTGTTATGTTGCTTTTATACCTTTTCTATGCTCAATTTAGATCTGGCACGCAACGCCGCCTCAAGCACACCTTCAAATGCCGCGAGACCTCAATAACTTAACAGAACTAATGTTACACGAAAAGGGCCAGGCGGAAGTTACAAGTCTATGTGTTGCATGCCAACCCAATCAAAGAACCCAGAAGATGGACCGAGTTACCTCCGGCGACCACCGAGTCCACCACAACGTACCATCTCCCTCGAACCGTACCATGTACTGAAAATCGAAAGAGGCCTTACGCTACGCCAACCGAAGTTCCTCTCTAAGGATAGCCTACCTCCTCACACTCAACCACTTCTGTTCATTCATCGCAAGACGCTAGTGACCATGCAGCCACGATAAGGAATACCGGTGAAGACGGCTGATACGCCTATAACCAGTATATGGAAGAATAGGAAATTGGCCCGGGCTTTGATGGGAAATCCGTATATGCCTGAATGCGCAGAAATGTCCCGGCTGGACCTAAACGAAGAGGCGAAGTCTCTATGGTATGACGGAGAAGGATATGGTTGTTACCACTAACCTTACGTGAGCCCGCATTTGGTGGAAGGGTTATGCCAGGCCAAGCACCGACAGAGTGATGCAACTTCAAAGAAGTTTGCCAAGGCATTCAAGTCACATTATGTGCCTCATGCAAAATGCCAACAGATTCAGACCTTTTATAGGTTGGAGCAGTGGTATGACGGTTCAAAGCACGATGAGTTTGGCGCGCTTGAGGCCGCATCGCACGGTGCATGAATGAAAAGAGGAGTAGTAGGGTTATATTGGAAGGATTGGCCCCATCAATCAAACGGACGGTTAAAGCCATAGACCTGCAATCAGTTATGAGGCTGAGGCATTGAGCCTCGAGGAGGACACACTTCACTAAACCGTAAGATCAACGCCCCGCCCTTATTCGCGTACCACGACTTCATTACCCATAAACCTTCGCCGCTAAGTCCTGACCTCTCACCAGAACTCTTATGGTCGCCAGGAAAGAAAGTCACCTTCAGCACGGGCCGATAAGCAAACAATGTCGGAAGGGGAAGTTCAACCCTATGCCTATTCCCAAAGAGGCTCGAGAACAGTTCGGCCGATAAGGTGAAGCAAGCATGTGGGAGCAAGGCGTCTCTGGACACTTTGGCGTAATTGTTCTTATGTTTCACGCTAGACGTCACCGGTTATGGCCGACTCGACTGGACGCATCTTTGAGACAACACAACCTGTCACGAGGAGGGAGGGTCAGCGAGTACATTCACGGTCGCTCTTTATATCCGCTGCGGCTATAGAAACCCGGCAATGTCGGAAGTCACTGGCCGTTATTATTTCCTACATAGGTCAAGTGGAGACGTAAGCCTTTTGTAATTCTTATGGATACGGAAGTACACATAATTTGCTTCCCTAGGATGGCCCGGGGCTTCGGCTTGAACCATTAAGATCGACCCGGGCTTGTTACTCTAGCCGCTGGTAAGGTCGCATACTCATGGTCGCGGCATCAATCTTAAGATGCGGTTGCCGGAGGTGCACCGGTTGCTTTGGGTGCGGAACTGATGGATATTGGCAAATATGACCTCATTGTTGGAATGGAATTCTTGGCATCCGCAAAGCCAACATAATTTGCAAAGAAGAGAGAAGTTACCTTCAGCGCTTAATGGAGCCCACGTGACTAAAAGGTGAACCATTCAACCCTATCATGCGCCTATGTCCATCGAACCGATTAGCTAAAGCTATCACGCCAGAAAGCTCCTTTGCTGCGTCATTATGCTTGCTTCCATAGACTCGACATGCTACTTGAAGCAAGCACTGATACCTGCCGAGGGGATTATTTCTGATCTTCTCAGGGGAATTTGGTGACCTTTTCCCGTGATGAGATTCGGAAGCTTTCTCCTTTTAGAGGTTGGAATGTGAAATAGCTTTAGAGCCGCACCAAGCCTACCAGCAAGGCCCGTCTTGGCATGAGTCCTCAACAAAGTTTAAAATGAAACGACTTATTTGCTCCAAAGCGCTTTAAAAGGAATCTTTGAAAGATTCCTTAAAATTCCCTCAAAAAGGTCCCTTTTAGAGGTAAATTTGTGACAAGTGTGACAATTTGAATATTTTAGGTACTACTTTTGAGGGGCTAATTCAACTTAGCTTCCATGCAAAATTGTTTGGTACCCTTTTAGCCCCCTAGTTTAGCATGAAAAATAGTAGCAATTTTAGAGATAAAAAATAGACATTGAATCAAAAAACATCAAGTGCATTAGAGCGGCAAAAAAGGCTTTGCATTTAAAGTTTTTGAAATCACTACAAATTTTTTAACAAAATTGTAAAAATGTGTAGATTTTTCATTTTGAACAAAAGTTACACCGCTGCTAATTGAGTAATGCATGTTGTCGCCTCGACATGTTGAGACCATGGTCACTAGAGCTATTCGTGTCCTCCGCAATGAGTATAATTCCTCGGCATTGTCTACCAATGAAACCAAGAACCCTGATGCTAACCCCGGGACGTTGACTCACAACATGCAACTTGTTAGCTTCACTTAGAGTTGCTCCAAAATGTAATCACAACATGGCCGGGTAATCATACAACATGGTTGTTTCATAAAAGGTGTTTTTTTTTAGTGTTAGTTCTAAAGCTTTAATGTTCCCCGTTATTGGATCGGTATAAATTTATACCTAAGCGAGTTCAAACAATGCAACTTAATTTATCAAAACCAGTATAAATTTATACCATGTGAGCTCAAATTTCTACCACGTGAGCTCAAGCAGTATTACAGGAAAGAACTCGAGTGGTATAAATTTATACCGCCCGCTCAAGCGGTATAAGTTTATACCATCTCCCACATGAAAATCTTTGAGAGCGTTATAAATTTATACCCTAAATTTTAAAAAAAAGTCACGGCATAAATTTATACCATGAGATCTCTTGAAAAACATTTCCTTTAAATTCAATACATTATCTTGAAAAACATTTCATATAAATTCAATAACACAAGAAATTTCTTGTAAACGGAATTTTATTTATGGTTATAACTTGACCTTTCATGGATATAACATGATTTTACCCGCTAAAACATGGCGGATGCTTTTGACGGTATAAATTTATACCGAGGCTAGGAAAAATCGTGTGTTGGGAAAACTTTAGGGTTGTGATAATCGAATGATTTAGGTGTTTTATTGTTGCGCATCAGTTTTTAGTGATCACGGAAGGTTTGTTTCTTAGTCCGGAAGAAGCTTTAAAGAAGATTTTTTTGTTTTTTTAGGGTTTTAATCGCCCAAATCTTCGCCCAAGTTTTCTCGAGCTGATAAGGTCATTGAAGCTAATGAGATATACGAAAAATGAAGGATAGAGGTCATAAAGTAGAAACATTCACTTATGAGCAGCTTATAATGCGTGCAAACAATAGGATGAAAAATGCGGGGCGTAGTTTCCATGATCATGAAAGATATGGATGGTTTTTATCACGGGATGGCGCCAAGAACGTGTTGGAAAGCTGATATGATGTGAAGTGACAGAATTTTTAAGCTGGTCCCCGGACTTCAGCAATCTCAGCATGCAGATTTGAGTACAAAATATGGCCGTGCACGGAAGTAATCTCGGTTTGTAAGTCTTTAAATTATTTATGGTCAACAGTAAACTTCAGACTTATTTAAGCATTCAATTTGTCTATGGCTCCACATGCGAGAACTCCAAGATAGCATGTTCGGATAAGAACACCAAACTTTGTGTTGGGAACTCGCAAATGTTTGGTAGTGGAACCCGCAAACTATTTGTTGGTAATGGAACTTAATGCCTCTTTGATTGCTTCAACGGAAAGCAATGTTGGTTGGTATGTACATAAATCATGAAATAGTTAGGGTGAGGCGTACCAGCAACGGATGGTTTGATAATTGATGCAAACCATTCCCGCTTGATGGAGAAGCGTGGGCAAAAGAAATGGACACATGTGGAGATGGACAAAGACAAAAAGCAAGAAAGTTTATCTAGGGTCAAACGACTGGATGTTATACACGACGCGTTCCTTCTTTTCTACATATATTAAAATTCCTAAATGTATTTTGTGAAAACATAACATGAAGTTTGTACATGGCATTGGAATTTCCATCTTTGAAGTAAGCAAGTTAACAAGCAGATTCCAAAGCAAATCATGTTTGATGCAATATTATTCACATGTTAGTTATTGAGGAGGCCAATAGATTGACACAACAGGAAGGCAATCACCTTTTCAGCATGTTGGAAGCATGTGGCAGCACGGAGATCATGGAGGATGGAAGATGTATTTGTTTAGATTTGTTATTCCTCATTGTGATTTGAAATTGTAACTTATGCAAATTCCTAGGATGGGTCCTATGATACAACCAAGTGGCCGAAGTGAAGTGGTGTTCTCATTGAGCTTTGTAAAATCGTTGAGTACAAAATGATTCCCCTATTCGGGGTAGAACTTCTGAAAAAACTTGAAATTTAGGTGCTCCGAAACTAGACAATCATCGAGAGCACAATGAAACTAATGACTACAAGATAAAAGGTGATTCATCCGCCGCTTGGTCTATGCAAAACGAGACAAACTGGCGACCGCTTCTCACCGGGATGAAAAACCCCGCCTTTCGGGTTTTCGAGGAAAACCCTAATGAGAAACGGTCGTCAATGCTCTCGGAATACCACAAGCATAAATGCATCGCCGAGAAGTGAGGTGATAATACAACAAAGATGGCTCGACAACCGAGAACCGCTGAAAATGACCCTGCAATGAAACGTCCGAAAAGTCTAAAAAAGAATGACCCATTAGAAAGTTAAAGCTACGTAGAGCATAGGCACGCATCGGCGCAATAACAAGAATATAATAGCACTTGAGGCCCCAGGGCCACCGAGGAAGAAACACCTACCACGGGCCGGAACCGTCCGTGGAAAAAAGACCATCACGAAAAAACATCCACTAGTGTCAGCCGAGGCTACTTACGCCACCAGAAGAAAAATAAATATTAAATAATACTCGAGGCTACAACGCCAATGCCGAGAAAAGAAAATATGCGCATAAAGTTAATCCACCACAAAGCCATACTATAGATGGAACAACCCACCAATTGAAAAATGACTAGGAAAATACTATCCCTGAGGCCATAGGGCCACAACATATGGTATGATAAGAACATATGCACCTTCAAAAACATATAAAGAAAAACAATGAGAATATTGAGGTTGTACAAATAATGGAGAGGTGTAGGAAAAAAGACAACTATAACGCCGACCAGCCAACTAATAAGAAAATGAAGCAACTTCAATAATAGAAAGCAATATGAGAAGATGGGAAATCAAGCTCAGATATGATAGAGGAGAGGGGGCGGAAACTTGTGGAGCCAAAGATGAATGGAATAGAAAGGAGCTCAAGAGAACTGGCGATGATTGGAAAGAGGAAGAAGGCGGTATAAATAGGAGATCGTGGTATTTTTTAGTATTCCGGGCGGGGCCGGGGCCGGCCACATGGATTCATATTTTTTTCAGAAATGGTTGGCTACGCCAGAGTAGGATCGCTCATGCCCCGGCCAAGGGTAGTGGCCGATTCAAAACACGAATTTGTACATTTTACTGCTTTTAGTAGCCAATTATATTTACTAGAAAATTAAACTAGCTGCGGGGTGTGGCCAATTCAATTTTTTTGTACATGGGAAAAAAAACTTATCGAGGTAGCCAATAGAACCTAAGGTAAATTTTAATGGGTAAAAAGGGGTGGCCATATTACATCTCCGACCACATGTCCATCTAAGAATCGCCACTTATAGTCCCTCTAGGATTAGGGTTTCATATATATTTTTAATTTGACCGAACTAGCATCATAAAAACGCCTTTCATATAGGTTTAGTTTATTCTACCTTGTCGAACTGTGTTTTTCCTATTCTTCTCGTATGCATTTGTTTAGATTGTTCATGTGAATATAAATATAAATGGGATGTTAGTCTCTTAATATGAATGGGATGATAATTTTAATATTATATTTTATATTTTATTGTCATTTGCAGAGCACTCCCGATTTGTATTCACAATTTGGTTGAGATGGAGTCTACAATCTAAGCTTTAGCTTCATCAATTCAGGTTAGTTCTTACCCTATTCAATTGTGCAAAATTATTCAGATGTGCAAAAGTAGTTGTTGATGCCAATCATCAAATTTATGCAGCATGGAGGGAGCTTCACAAAAGAGAATAAATGAGCTCTTGGGACCTGCAGCATCAAGGACAAAGCGTCGCATCACTATATCATCATCTACGTCCACTTTCATAGGCCAAATTGAGGGTCTTGATGAAGGCTATGAATTTCTAGATGATAGGGACTATGATCCAAAGCAATTTGAATGTATTATTTGGGGAAGATGCCTAGATGGTTGTTGCCAACATCATGTTTTCACTACCAAAGCATGTTCCTATCTTAACCAACACAAATTTGCTCGTAGCCAATTTGTTAATGTAACAAAATAAAAATATCATAGTTGCTTCCGGTCGATTTCGCCATCTTAGCAAGAAGTGCAAAATATCGCCCGAACCAAACTACCAAGTTATTTATTCTACATGGCCAGTAGCCATTGTTTTTCGCCCCTATAAAACATAGGGCAAAAAAATACCCCTGGGAGATGCATGGTGGGCGTCCCATCCAGGAATGTTGGTTCTATTGCTATACGCAATAGAACCGCGCATTCTTAGATGGGTCCTATGATACAACCAAGTGCGATAGAAGAGGAATCTAACTCAAAAGGAATGGAGCAGCTAGGACAACTAGAGACAAAGGCACAAAGCACAGCCAGAGGAAGGAATGAAAAAGAAAAAGACGCCGGAACAGGTCCGCCAAGGAGGACAAAAAAGAAAGAAACAACATCAAAGCAAAGTTGATAGAGTAACGGAGGTAACCGTAACAAGGGGCAAACATGACTTATAGACATGAAGAGAGCAAGGAAAGCAAAGGCGAGATGAGGAGAGCAACAAGAGAAAGCTGAGGTCAAGACTCATAGCAAAAAAAGATATCAACAAGAGCCGAGGCGGAAAGGAATAAAGGGGAACATCAACTCATGGAACACTTATAGCAAAGAGAGCTAGATTGAGTAAAAAAACAATGGGATACATCAAGAACTAAATACGAAATGATGATAAAGGATCCTAGCAAAGCCGGATCGGCAATAGAGATAACGTAAATGGTGAGAGGTGTATGATAGGACACGCAAGACCAAGGAGCAAGAGAAGTGGGCTTAGGCAAATGAAATGAACATAGAACGTGGACCCAAAGGATCAATAGTCGATAGGTTATTGATGTAGGTGGAGCAAAAATAAATTAATAGTGCAAAAGGAGATAAAGGGAGCAAGAACATGATAAAGAGAACTAAATAAACTATAGAGCAAACGAGATATACAAGAATACTATAACATCAAAGGAATGAGAAATAAACGGGGCAATCAAAGGAAACAAAACAAAAGAAGATTAACGGAGTCAAGAGAAAGAACGCAATAAAGGAGCAAAAAATAAAACCCATGGCTGTAAAATGTACCAACAAAAATAGAGCAACCATCTGAAAGGGTAAGAAGAAACTAGATGGAGCACAGAGCAGGAAAAGAATTAGCCTGGCAAAATTGTGTGAACTGACAAATAGAGTGAACAAAAGAAAAAGAGCACAATGGAAACAAGGGAAAAGTAGCACAATGATAAGCCAAGAAAAAGGAGTAAATGAGACGAGGGGTACAAATGCAGGGGCAACCAAGAGAAATGGAACAAAGACGAAAAAGATGATAGGAGTTAATATGATGAGTGAAAAACTAAAAAATAGAAATAGAAATAAATAAATAAATCCAATGGATCAAAAGAACCACGAAGAACAAAATGAAAGTAAAAGAATAGATGAATTATAGATGCAACTGAGACAATAAAAGCTATAAGGAGCAATGAATTTAAAGAAGGGAACTGAGAAAGAAGAGATAAACACAATGGCAATCGTGCAGAAAACAACTGAAAGCTGTGGATCGAGAAAAAAAGAACATACCAACTATATATAAGGAATATCGACGAAAGCAGGACCTCAACAAATGTGATATATTAAGAATTAATTAAGCACGAAGAAGTTAAAACTATAAAATGGAAATCAATACAAAGAGAGGCCAAACACATAAAAAGACAGGATAACCATAACATAGACGAAAATAGACGTCAAACCATAAGAAAATGAGAAATTAAGTGAAGACATGCCACCATGAAACAATACGCAAATCAAGCTATTAAAAGATGCATGGAATCTCGACAATAATGGCCCTAATAGAGCAAATAAGTAAGAAAATGAATAGATAATAGCTAGAGAATAGACAAAACAAATGGGTCAAAAGAGAGAAACGTGATACGAGTAAAAGACCAAAGGAAAAAGTATGATATTTAGCGAGCAAACAACAAAAAAGAAAGCCAGAACTCGCGACGCAAAAAAGACTAAGGACATTAACTGGGCTAGTGGGCAAATCGGGTAAAAAGAAACGAGAACAACAAATGCAAATGAAGCAAAGACCCACAAGAACAAGTTCGTGAGAATGCGAGATGTACAAAGGAACATATCCAACATGAACGATAATAACAGAAATCCGAAAGTCCATGGAATATATATGAAGCAAAGGAGTACGCAAACACCTAACATCTTGTTCAGGAAGATACAAAACGTACATAGGGACTCATCTAGCATGAATGATAAGAACAGAAACTAATGGTCCAATAAATGGGGCAATGTCGGCAAAAGAACACATGGCCAAGAAAGCAAGAAAATTGACTGAACAACAGGACCAAAAAATGCAAAAAGAACAATGGCACTAAAGCAAAAAAGAACATCATGGAATATAGGAACAAATGATAGTATATGAATGAATAGAATGAGATAACATAAACATGATGGACGTGCAAGGACAAATAGAAGAACTAAGACGTTTCCAGCTAAGTTCGTACAATGCAAATGTCTAATAAGCCCTCAACGGCATTCATGAGAAAAAACTAAGAATACATGAGCAACAAACGTGCATAAGCCCTCAAATGCAGCCGCGAGAAACAACTGAGAACATAAGGAAAAGGACCATGTATGAACCTACGCCCACGAATAGAAGTAAGGCTCAAGAACTATCTAGAAATCTTAGATAAAAGGGGCAAATGAAATGGGCAGAAAAAATGGGCTCAAGAATAGAGGTACATAGCACAACTAGAAGATGAACAATAAACGAAGTGGACATCACGAGATACATGGAGTAAAAGAACCAATAGATCAACTGAGACCACCGAAGCAAAAAATGTTGAATGGGACGAGACACTTATGACAGATATAAATAGAAGAAGGGAGTTAGCAAGTGAAAGAGAAATCCGACGAAATAAGCAAACAAGATATAAATAGAAATCGAGAATAAGGAACAAAGTGAAAGAGCATAGTGAGACTGTGTACATGTCAAGAAAATGAAAAAATAAGATAGATAAAGGAATCGAGAATAGGGAACACAACGAAAGAACATAGTGAGATAGCGACATGCCAGGAAATGGAACAATAAGACCCATGGAATAAAACTTCTAACAAAAATTGCAACAAATGCGACCTATGGAACCTGACAGGATAATAAAGCACATGGCCAACGATGACCTGAAGAAAAACAGAATCAAAGGAGCAGTGGGAACAAAGAAACTTCTGTCGATGGTGCAAAAATGGGACAGATGGAATTAATGAAAACTTAGCAAGGGAACTTAAGCCATATTAGGATCATGCAACAAACATGTGCGACTAGCCAACCGACAGCTCTCAAGTAACATCATAACGATTGCAGCCATGATAACTATGCAAGAGGAGAAGAGACATATGCAATGCAATGCAATACCAAAACACGAACGATCTCTTAGACTGAAGCCCTTAGGACATAATAATCAAATCATGCAAAACAATCCAACCAATTAGCACCAAGCACATACCACTTGTATTGCGAGACTTGAACCCATGACCATGTGCGATAACGTATTGAGAGTCAGAGAAAATTGAATATGAAAACCCATGACTATGTAAGATAGTGTATTGAGAGCCAGACAAAATTGAACATGAATCGTCTATACAAAGATTTGGACCCAAACAATCGAATCCAAAAAAAAATTGCATAGAAAGTGACTTGAACCCATGACCTCGAAAGTGAAAACCATCTACCTATCCAACACATCACACCAAATTGTGTTTAAAACTTACACTGTTGATATGAGGTAAAATAGCACCGACAGAAACAAACTGACTTACAGGGAAAGGATTGTCGTGGGAGAGTAGCGGCAGCAATCGGAATCGGAGAGTAGCGGCAGCAATCGGAATCCCTGCAAAACGATCAAGGTCGCAACACAATCCAAGTTAAGCCTCGACTTTAACTTTAGACTCCAAGGATTAGATCCCAGCCTCTCCAAAGAGAGGTTTTCGGTTCATTCAACAAGTCATGCTGAAAGCATCGAAGAGAATAGCTTTTCAAAAACATAATGTATGAAACCGTCAAACTCTCTTAACCTGGACTCAATCTGAAAAGGAAGTTTTACCGCAGTAAACAACAGAACCGAAACTTGAGTTTGCTCACGGAGGATGAAGACCGAAGAACCATCTAAGATGTTGGACATGGACCGAATAAAAAGAGGACCCAGCAATCATCCAACCAAAACAACCAACAATCTAGAGATCTCCAGTACTCTCCTGCAACAAGCACATCATCCAGATGAACAGACTGCAAATCCAAGAGACTAATTGATTTGGCCCTTAAGAAACGAAGACGGATCCACCAAGCCATCCACAAACAAATGAAAAAACTAAGACCAAGCAAGCCAAGCAAGGCCCAAATCGAGTCCCTAAGCTGCAAAAGAAAACTAACTTAGGGCCACCACCGACATATCCAAATCGGAAGAATCTCTGATAAAAAAGATCCCAAAAGCATGAAACAAGAACCCCGAGAGCGGATAACCCAGCATCCTTGACGGAAAAAAAAAAAAAACATCTGAGTCTAAGATGGGGACACATTCATGATAACTTACCCACCGCCAAATTTTTGAAAGAAAAAAGGTGTGGCGGTTAGAAAGGACGTAAATCAAGGCAAAACCATTGTCGACATCAACGCCAAAACCCAAATCGGCCTCAAGTGGATTCCCCGCAAGACAATCACTACTAGAGAAAGAACAAAGTCGAAATAGAAGGAACGAGAAACCTAAATCCCGCACTACACAAGAAATTTCTGCCGAGAATAACTACTCCATGAACAACCCTCAGAGAAGGAGCCGGGCAGAGGGCCTATCATAGCAAAAAAAAAAGCGGATCGTTCACAACAAATCAGAAACTAATTAGGTAGGATAGAAGAAACTTGTGGAGCCAAAGATGAATGGAATAGAAAGGAGCTCAAGAGAACGCCGATGATTGGAAAAGAGGAAGAAGGCGGTATAAATAGGAGATGCATGGTGGGGCGTCCCCATCCAAGGAATGTCGGTTCTATTGCTATCGCAATAGAACCGTGGCATTATCAGTTGCAAAGCAAAAGAACACCACCACTTGCATACCTTGTACTCATCCAAAGGGCATGAGTTATCATGAGTGCAGCAACCTGGGAGCAGCTGGATTATTTCTGCTGCGTTTGCAAGGTTAAATATTTTCAACTTCTATTCAATGCTTGAGTTATTGCAACTTGCGTAGTCAATGTGGATCCAGAATTATTGCAAGCTCCACCTATATTTAGTACTATAGTTGGAGCATCAAAATCTGGAGTGATCTAACACTATATTTTTATTGACAACTTATCCTTCGTAACTACGGCAAGCCTTGCCACAATTATTAAACTTAGGGTGTCATTATGCATTCTTCTTATATACCATCGGTTCACTTTGTCTACAGAACGGAAGCTCATAAATAGTGGGAATGAAATCATGCTTCTGAATTCAAGAAGTTTGATAGGACAACAGGTTACCATGGGATATGCTTAACTGCTTGGATGGAATATTCAACTACGGATGTTCTCAACTCCTCAGTAGAAATTTATAGCCCATTGCCTCAATGAGATAAAATTGCAATCGTTGTTCGTAAAGATGGAGATTAAACATTGTGGGCCATGAATAGGTACAAAATTCTTGGTAGGTACGCTTACAAGCAGAGACACATGAAAGAAATGAGGAACACCTCAAATGCAATGAAACTTAAATTATTCGATTAGAATCAATGGAAAAAATGTACATAGTGTCTATGATGGAACCATAGATCTTATTGCTAGCACAAAGTTGTGTAATTGCCTGATGGGTATCTACCACTTCCCTGCGATTTGTACTTTTACCAAAACATGCTACGCCTAGTTAATTTATAAGACTTTGTTAGAATTTCTTCCTTCATATTCCGAGTTCTTCACAGATCTTCTCAAAGGTTGGGCGCTTAGAAGCTTTTTATGCCAACAAAGGCTTAATCAAGCTATCAAGTCTTCTTGAATAAAACTACTGAAGATTTAATAGGATTCTTCCATTGTAGTTTCTTGGTAAGCTCTTTTGTCGTCACAAGCTCCAAAAGTGCTAAATACAATGTTGGCTAATTGTTAAGATCAAGCTTGACGAGGCAACTCTAGTTTTGACATCAAGACATTGTGACTTGGACGCTATTATTACAATTTATGGTCAATACAATTTATGGTCAATACAAGCAGTCAAGTACTTCAAATTAATCAAACAAATGCATACGTAAGAACGATGCTTTGGAGAGATCAAGGAAAACAAAATCTCAAGGTGATGAGAGTCTTGTGGACCGGTGGACCCACCATGTGGTATAAATTTATACCGACGGGTTTTCATTTCAACCCGTCGGTATAAATTTATCCACATTACCACTATTTCTTTACTTGAAACATTCTCTCGCAAATTGGCCGTGACATGCCCCGTTATTTAAAGACCTTATACGATAGTGCTATGTAACAACTTTTGGTAACACTATTTAATATGAATACTTACTTCAATGCTTTCTTCTCCGTTAAAAGTTTAAAAGAATTTATTTACGCTAAACGATGTGTTCTCGGCTACCGCGAGAGTATTCATGCACGCTTTGCAACACAACCTACTTCAATTGCATGTATTTTGGCAATGGAAATTCTATGGCTCCCCGTGAAAATTCGCGCTTGACCCCCCTAAATGGCTTCCTTTTTTTTGGTCCTATGCTTTTAGAGTATTTTTTCTTCAAAAGTGTTGTTTTCATGGCTGGCTTTGCAAAAATCATATCCAAAAAACTTGAATGCCTCTATTTTTTGCTTTTTTAAAAATTTCTAATTTTTTGAGGGATCTTTCAAACGCACTTCTTAAATAAGTGCGTTTCATTTTAAACCTTGTTCCTCGACTTGGCGGAACTTAAAAAGCAACCGTGGAGCTACTAAACCTGGTTTCATCCACCTAGCGTTTACTTTTTGCCCCTATTCTCTTTATAAAGAAAAAGGACGGCTCACGAGGATGTGTATTGATTATCGGGCAACTCAACAAGCATACCATCAAGAATCGCTATGCTTTTGCCTCGGAGCCGATGACCTGATGGATCAGCTGCAAGGGGCTAAGTATTTCAAAGATTGATCTCGCCCGGATACCATCGATAAGGATCAAAGAGGAGGACATCCATAAAGTCCGCTTTTCTATAGGTATGGGCATTATGAATTTATAGTTATGCCCTTTGGATTAACTAATGCCCCAAAGAACGCTTATGCGACTAATGAATGATGTCTTCCGACAATACTTGGATGATTTTGTTGTTATTTTCTTCGACGACATTCTCATCTACAGTAAGACCCTCGAGGAGCATGAGAAACATCTTAGATTGGCCCTACAAAAGCTAAGGCGTCATCAGCTCTATGCTAAGTTCTCTAAGTGCAAGTTTGCCACTCCGAAGGTCGATTATTTGGGCCATATCATTTCGGCAGAGGGAATTGCTCTGACTCCAGCAAAGATAGAAGCCGTAAGAGAATGGCCTATTCCGGGAATGTTTCGGAAGTCCGGAGTTTCTTGGGATTAGCAGGCTACTATCAAAAATTTGTGAAGGATTTTGCGAAGATTGCAGCTCCTCTTACAAATCTTACAAAGCATGAGAAGGTGAAAGATTGGATGGACCACTGGAAGACAAAAGTTCAGGAAAGTTTCCAGCAGACTTAAGGATGCCTTAACATCAGCACCGGGGCTCACATTGCCCGATCCTCGACCGGGATAAACTGGTGGCGGCGGATGCCGCAAGATTGCCACCGGGGAGTCCTAATGCAGGGAGGGGAGAGTTATTGCCTATGACTCAAAGAAAATGAACAAAACAGAAAGCAAATATATCCTACCCATGATCGGAATTGTTAGCGTTGTCCGTGCTTTGCGGATATGGAGACACTACCTTCTTGGTAGAAGATTCCAGTTGGATACGGATCATCAAAGTCTCCGTTATTTATCCACCCAGCCAAATCTCAATCTCCGTCAAAGAAGATGGATGGAATTCTTGGAGGAGTATGATTTCGAGATTATGTATAAGCCGGGCAAGCACAATGTGGTTGCGGATGCATTGTCACGCCATCCCTTAGTGACCCGAACCCATTGTAATGCCATTTCTACGCTCACCAGTGAGTTTGAGAAACAGATAGAGCAGACCTTGGCCACAGATCCGGAGTTCTGTGACATGTGGAATAGTTTGGCTAAGGAAGCTCGCACCGATGCAGAGCGTGAGGTTTTTCGTGCCTATAAGAAAGAGGGCAACTTGTTATATCACAGGATAAGTTATGCGTGCCGAAGACTTCAGGAGTACGGAAGCTTATTCTTCATGACACACACAATAGCCCTATAGCTGGACACGCCGGTTTTATGAAGACCTACTTTAAGATCCGATCCAGCTATTTTTGGCCTTCCATGAAAAAGGACATTGCCACGTACATTAAGCAGTGTCAGGTGTGTCAGCAAACCAAAAGCGGCGATTCACAGTTCCGGCGAGCTGCAACCTTTGGATGTGCCCAATGCCAAATGGGAGGTGATAACCATGGATTTCATTGTGGGCCTTCCACGAACTCTCCGGGGGTATGACGCCTTGATGGTAGTCGTCGACAAATTGTCGAAAATGGCTCATTTCTTGCCATGTCGTACCACAGATACATCCTTCGATACTGCTCTGAGATCTTCAAACTACACGGAATGCCACGAGTTATTGTATCGGACAGAGATCCCAAGTTCGTAAATGGCGCGTTCCGAAAGATTTCTTTGCCACCATTCGCACCAAGCTTGCTATGAGTACGCATATCATCCTCAAACGGATGGTCGATCCGAAGCGTACCAATCGCATTATAGAGGATATGCTAAGGAGTTATGTGTGGAGTAAGCAATCACAATGGGCTGACTATATTTACCTGGTCGAGTTTGCCTACAACAGCATGAAACAGGAGTCTTCCAGAATGTCTCCCTTCATGATTAATTATGGTTATCAATGTCTTACTCGGACACTTTTGGCATAACCCCGTTTCTAAGGTGGAGGTTTCTCAACAACTCCTCTTGGAAATGCAAGCTCTAATCGAAGAAGTTCGTGATTACTTATTAGCTGCACGCAATGATGTAAGAGTGTAGCCGATAAGCCTGAACCCCACGCATTTTCCAGTGGGCTTAATCGGTTTGGCTTAAGATTAAGGTAAAGCAAGCCAAGCTTAAGATTGGCAACTGCAAAAAGTTGGCCCCCAGATGGGCTGGACCATTCAAGATTATTGAGCGCGTTGGAGAGCAGGCATATCGCTTGGAATTGCCGTCCCGCTTGAAGATCCACAAGGTCTTTCACGTGAGTCTTCTGAAGCAACACACCCCTGATCCAGAGGAGGTTTTGGATACCCCAACCCTCCTAGAAATGACAGAAGAGCAACTCGAAATAGTGCCTGAAGTTCTTCTTGACCGAGCTTACAAACAAACCAGAAGGACTCAACTGTTGCAATACTTGGTTAAGTGGAAACACTTACCAGTTGAGGATGCTACGTGGGTGATGAAGATAGACCTTGACAAGCATTATCCGGATTTCATGCGCGAATCTCAAGGCCGCACCATCAACGATGCTATCAACCCCGTAGTCGGCGGTAAGCTTAGAAGCTTGATTGTCAGAGGTAGCGCCGTAGAGGGCAAGATGCATCGTCAACTTGTTGCAGAGCATATAGTTGATAAGCCGCCTTCCTTTCGGCTACAATGGGAACTTGACCAATCCCTATGCTACAAGGAACTACAAACCATAGACATGATAGGTTCCCTGATAGATAGTATTTTCTTTTAATTATTATAAGGGGGTGGTCCCTTCAACCACAATTTCATCATATCTACTAATATACTGACATGTGCAGGCCAGTAAGCAGTGCGTGCCCTGCCCATGCTAGAGGGTTACTGATGACCCGAACTCTTCAGTTTTATTTTTGCCTACATGTTTTGTTTATTGTCCACTGATGTTGGTATTGGACTTCGGTCCTTGAACTTTTTGTTCTGATTATGATAATCATGTCGAATGCACCACGGTGCTTGAACTGTTTTACAAACTTTAAAGTTTTGAATATATGTATGACTTTTCGAAAAATAAGAAATTACCTTCCTTCGTAATGTATTTCTTCCTACATTCCTAACTAACCCCAATGCTGAGGACAACATTAATTCTAAGGAGGGGAGAATGTGACGTTCCAAGTATTTATACGGTGTACGTATAAATATATTGACACGTCACTCGGTATGGATACGCCACCTGAGGTATGATAACCTAGGGGGTTGGCCACAATGGATTTAATTAGCTATGTTAAATTAACTATAAAGGATAATTATCTAAATACTTGCTATTAAGTCACCTAATGGTGGGAAGGCGCCAATTGGCATAACCTGAGTGGCCCGGCATGGGGTTTCTAAAAGAGCCACCAAAGGGTAGGCCCACCCTGCAGGCCCCAATTTCGACCCGGCCCAAAGACCAAAGAGCGACTAAAGCTTCGAGCCGCACAGTTCTTGAACATCTTCCAATCGCCAAGACACCCTCTACACATGTTGCTACCAAGATAAACACTATGGAAGCACCCCTTGACAACGGGTCCAGCCGAAACTCTGGTTAGTGGTAGTTTAACTTGCAAATTCTAGAATAATACTCTAGTATTCTTTTCTGGCTAGTTTTGGTTGAGATTAACCCTTCTTTGGTAATTAGGAATACTTTTCGGTTGTAAATGATGCTCATTATGGGATGGTCGATGTCTCTATGAGTTAGTTTAGTGGTTCGATGCTTGAGGATTAAAAGGGGGTAGAGGCCTACGAGCTTGAGTATAGAATGCTCCTAGTACTTCCGTTAACACCTACTAGTTTCTACCGTGCACAAGAACCCACGGGATCATAGACGCTATGGTCTGGCTTAGCACCGCACAAAGGGACACAAGGGGGAAGTAGGGGTGGGGTCTTGCATGAGCATAAAAGGCTCCCCGAGACTCCTACGCTGGGCTAGGGCCTCGATAGCCGGTCACGTGGAGGGCGGGTATGGGTCTGACTCCGGTGCGCTGGTGTGGACCCGTATGGGGCACCATGCACTTTGAGTAGATTTAGGGTGAGTAAGTTGGGTACGGATGCGGGTCGGACGCTGCACGCCGTTCTCTAGCTCACCCGTGGAACCACCGCGGATCCCGAAGGGGACGCTTCCCACACGCCTCATCGGACCAGTGTAATGAACCCGGAGTAGGCTCGAAGGGTGATACCTAGAGTCTACGTCTCCCAAGGCTATAAGCGAAGCCATAGCGTGAATTGACCCATCCGCAAAAGTGTGCAATGGGAGGGGCGGATGGAGTGGACAACTCTAGCCGACGTTCTATGCCAATAACGCCATGCCAAGACTTCGGCCTCGCTGATCTCCTGAGACCCGGCCGTCGATGCTCTCCTCACTAGAGTCCGAGCGGGGTAGAACACGGGTTTTGGGTGTTTTCTTAGCTTAGATGCATATTACGTGCGTTGGTACTTGGATGGATGTGCCACCCCTCGTGGTGGCTATTTGTATATGATTTATCTTTGTGTGCTAACCCTTGTATTCATGCTTCCGTGGACGTAGGCCCATCGGCGTGGTAATGAATGACCCCTCCGTGTCCCTTCACTGGCGTCTCGTTACGAGCGGCCGGGTTAGATAGAGGGCCACTCGCCGCGGGCGGAGATGGTCGCCATGGGAGGGGAAAGTCCCGATGTATAATGACGGGGGGGCGATATATTCGAGGGAGCGTCATACTTGACACAGATTCCAGTCTTTCAAAGCATGGCAAATAGAAAGTTATGCTCGGCCGACGAAACATAGAATCCAAGATGTCTCTACATCCATCATTTGTGAGACGCCATCGAAGAATCACGATTCTGATCTCACTATTCCAAAACCAGTAAGCGCCTTGCATCTAAACATACCATCTTTGGCGTAGAATCGCATTTTCTTGGAATCCCCAAAGATGACATGTTCCACAAAATATCTTGGCGGTTCCTTTTCGTTTCGGTGAAGGATTTTTCGAATGGATCCGCCAAGGAGAATGGCATTTTACCATGAACTCCCTCTTTGAGTATTCCTTCTGACACCCACTTATGGTGGCATACTCCCCAAGCCGGAAGTGCATTATCGGGAAAAATGGTGGGTGGCCTTCCTTAGGTCCTCGAATTTCTTGTACTTAATGCCAATTTGATCTGCAATGAAGTGCAGTATCTCCTTCTTCATGTAAGCAAGTATTCTTAAGTTCTGCGCCCTCGTCTTGAAGAAATTCTCGCCTTTGTAATCTGAGGTGACTTTGACGTATATATCCCCGCTTAATGCTTCTTCGAGGACCTTTCGACAATCATCATAGCCCAAGCCCCTCATGCATCTAAGGTAGTTGTCACTGAAGTAATCTTTGTCTTTCGCAAAATTGATTACTATAGCTTGACCCCTATTGTCCTTTAGTTCTCCCTTCCTCCATTTGTTCCACATCTGGCGGAAGAGTGCATAGACATCATCTGGCATGAAGACAAACCGATTGATATCCTTCGTGTGTTTGCCCCTCAGAATCTTGTCTGCCATTTCTAGGTAGTGATGCAAGAGAACTGGCGATGTTAGAATTTCAACTGAAATGGCGCAGTTGCGCTTCCATCAAATGAAAGAATGCTTCAGGCGCAGCTTGATTAATGAGTAGGCATTTACATCAAATGACGCCAAGCCATTTGATGTAAATAGCGTAAATGGGCGCTTATTTGATGTAAATAGCGCCACAAGGCCATTTCGATAAATGTATGGAAACAGAGACGTAAACATAGCTTGTACTCGTCACTTCTTGATCGGCCCTTTACCAAATAGGAGCTGGTCTTCCGCCTCGATCTCGCTTTATGGAGATGGTGGATCTGATCCACATATGGTTCCTTGAAGACAATCTTTGCTACTATATCATTCACATCCACACTAAGCTGAAGAAGGTCCAGGTCACTGATCTCTCCAGAAAGAACTCTGCATATTCTGTAGCTATAGATCTTGCTGAGCTCAACTCTAGCATCTTCTGTCCCCAACTTACTGCACACGAGCTGAACAGCAGAGACCGAATATGATTACCATTGATAATATAAAATCTTTTCCGAATCAGATCAGATTCCTGCGGACTAAATTTCAAAGAACTCCTTTGTATCCGGATCAAAGGGCACCACATCTGCCGGAGGAGAATACCGGGTGTGTATCCTCGGTAAAGATTTATGTGAGCCTCCTAACATGCTCGGGGTTAATAACCCTGGCGGTCATATTAGGTGGGGCCTCTTCTAGATCCCAGATAGATATTCTTCTGGTGTATGTGACTCCGAGGGGGAACATGTGGCCGTGCTTTTGTATTTTCTTTAATGTTTCCTCTGCCATTTCTTCTTCGGCGTCACGGTCCATCTTTAGTTCCTCAGATCTGCAATCTTTTGCAATTTCCTAGCCCTTGTCTGGGCTTTGGTTTCTTTCTTTCTCTTTGCTGGAGTGCTATCTGCTGTGGATGCTACATTTCTTATGTGCTTTGTAGCCTCCTTATTGTCACTAATCGTGCGATCACTATCAGCAGGCTTCCCAGTGGACTTCACGGGAGATCCATGTTGGTGAGCATCAGCCTCATCCCTCTTCTCATCCTGATGCTCGTCCCCTTTCTCACCGTCTCGTCCTCCTTCTTGTTCTGTCTCCCTTTGTACTTCACCACCTCCACCTGTTTTTGCTCCTTTGCCAACTTTGGTGGCTGGTTTACTTTTTACACCTTTTCTCTGCATCTCTCCTAGCAGCCATCTGCTATCCATTACTACTGGCATGTTGCCTGAGAGCTTCGCTCTTACAATGTAGGACACAGAGTTTTTGGGCATGTCCATTGCCGGTCGCAGAATACCAAATCCTCTGAGGATCTCTATCGTGCCTTTGATATCTGCTTGCTCTCTGGACTCATAAGATGGCAGCAGCCAACCTTTCTTTTTGGCCGACAGTGCTTGGTCCTTTATGCTGGACTCCATCATTGCAGGCTCAGAGTACCGCCAATCCATGCGATGAGATCAATGCCGCCGGTGACCGATCTTCCATCGCGGCAACCAAGAAAGTCAAGTCTTCCTTGTTTCTTGACTCCCTCATGTTAACAATGATGCCCATCTGGGCCACGGCTGAAACTCCTTCTTCACCTGTACCTGATTTGACAAGGAGGCAAAGTTCTCGCCTCTTGTCTCCCTTGGTTGGGTCCACGCCTTCAGTCAAGGGTATGGCTCTAACAATCTCCATACACCAAGATCTTCCAGTCAGGACTATGCTCCTCGAAGTCACCACATTCCATTTCTTCGGCGCACTAGCCGCTGCAAGGTAAGCATGGTGAGAAAAATGACATGTGCTAGAAAGATAAAACAGAGAACGGCATTTTTCTCTAAATGGCTTGCGGTGCTTATTTAGACTAAATAAAGACCGGCTTATTTAGACTAAATAAGCACCTGCGCCATTTGCTCTTTTATGGGTCCCCTTCTAGAAGCAAATGGCGCATCAGTGCAATTTAGTCTAAATGGCGCAGCTGCACCATTCTCGTTGTGCTTATGGGTCTCTGGTGTTACCGAGGTGCATGGCTTAGAATGGCATGCACCTCGCTAACACCGGACACATGCACCTCGCTAACACCGGACACACATAAGCACAACGGGAATGGCGCAGCTGCGCCATTTGCTCTTCTATGGGTCCGCTTCTAGAAGAAGATCAATAGACATTCTAGAAATGGCGCAACTGCGCCATTTCATAAACTATACGAGGAAGGGTGGCTACAAGCCCACCCTCTCCTATCGAAAATGGCGGCGTCCGCCATTCTGCTTACCTAAGCTACTACAAATCGATAAGAATAGAAACAACAGATACTAACCTGAGCCTGGCTCCTGGATTTTGAGCGAAGATTGCGCCATTGTATAAAAGTATAAAAGTACAGGACCATATAAATCCTACTCCACTTTTTTTTTCCGAACGCTCCCGGATCAACAGGCGCTAGAGAGAGAAAATGTTTGAATAGGAGAGAGTCCGGCAAGGTGCTAGGGCGTCGGGCGGAGGCGGTAGGGCTGAAAGCGAGGCGGGAGGCGTAGGCGCCGTAATGAAATGAAAATTGGACTAAAAAGAAAAGATAAGTCTAAAAAGAAAACCAATTTTACCCTACCTGTCCCCGCTCTCTCCAAATTTGCCCACGCCCGTCCTGGCTCTCCAAATTTTGAAAAATTTGAATTTTTCCTACTACCGTCTGGCTCTCCAAATTTTAAAAATTTGAATTTTCCCTTTATTCACTGTCTAAATTTTAAAAGTTTGAGTCATTCCTTTGCCCACCCAATTGCCTTACATTTTTGTCGCCTGGCCAGCCCACTCACTCAAATTTGAAATTTGAATTTGCCGCCCTGTATTTTGAACTTTCAATTTGCCCGCCCGTCCACTTCATAATGGCGCTTTTCATTGTCTGGCCGCCGAGGCGTATATGGTCATTAGAAGGCTTATCGCCGACTCGAGGTTCGCGATTTTATGCACCTCGTCCTCGTTTCAATATTCAGGGTATTTGCGCTGAGATCACTTGATCGACAAAACAAGGCGCTTCTCCGACATCTATTCCGTCTTTAGACGCTGGTTCCTTAGTCGATAGCAGCCGCCAGCACCGCTTGTCTTTCTTTTGCAGCCGCTTAGCCCTTGTCTTCATTCTTCAGGTGCCCGACTTCATTCTTCAGGCGCTTCGCTTCATTTTAGTGGCGCTCGTCTTCATTTTTCAGGCGCTTGTCTAGATTCTTCAGGCGCTTGTCCAGACTTGTCCAGATTATTCAGCGCTTTGTCCGGATTCTTCAGCATTCTCCCTTCGATATGGCGATCCGAATCGTCCAATGACCTCCGTGTTAGAGGCTATTGGGTTCTAGTATGTTAAATGTTTTAATATGTTAAATGTAGGATGGAACTGGAGATGGTAGATTGCATGGGTTGATGGTGTGTATTTAATGAGAATTCTTTACGGTGTTTAAGGGTAGATCTTCTCTATCTTGCTCAGTAGATAAGTTCTCAACAATTGATGTCTTGCTGAATCTTGTACTAATAGGAATCCATAACTCTAGTTATTAGATATAGCATTTAGATTAAAGATGCCATTTACCTGTCAATGGGCCATTTTCCTTTAAATGGAGCGAAACATCACCATTTACGTAAATGGGGCAGCGGCGTTTATTTACTCAATGGGGTACCGCGCATTTTTTCCTTTAAATGGAGCATTTTCGTCGTAAAATGGCGCTTGCTCTATTTAAAAAATAAATGGCGTCCCTCGGCGCAAATCGCTCCATTTAAAGGAAAATGGCGCAATACGCCCCATTGATTCAGTAAATGGCGCGCTATTTTAACGGATAGATAAATCACACCTTGCACATACTTGTGCAGGTTTATTTCTTCCATTTTTTCTGCAGTTTTGTCAATTTTTTTCTTTTATGGCCACCCCTAGGGCCTTGCTTATTTCTTCCATTTTTTCTGCAGTTTTGTCAATTTTTTTCTTTTATGGCCACCCCTAGGGCCTTGCCCTTTCTTGCAAACCCTCGTGAAACAAACCACAGCGTTTGAAAATTCTCGTAATTTTTTGGCTCAGCAGTCTCTTGCCCGCTCCATTATCGAGTTCTTGCTCGTGATCTTGATAGTTCGCTTTGCCTTGGGATTGATTTGTTCTTGCTTGCACAAGCATTGTTGTTAACAATAGTACAACTCGCTGAAAGAAACCGAACAGTGTATTCCCGAATAAAACGACAAACATCTGCTACTAAAACGTACAAACACAAAAAGGCACCTAATTTCTTGAAAAAAGTACATTTGAGCTGCCATAAGACCAAAGTGTATTCCGGAATACACTGCCTTAACCTAAAAGCCAAAGTGTATTCCGGAATACATTCTGGCTTAACCTAAAAGCCAAAGTGTATTCTGAAATACACTCTCGCCTACCCTAAAAGCCAAAGTGTATTCCGGAATACACTTTGGCCTTTCGGTAGCAACTCAACTATATTCCGGATACACTTGGGTTACTACTAAAATGCCAAAGTGTATTTCGGAATACACTTTGGCTTTTAGGTTACGCAAAAGAGTATTCCAGAATACACTTCTGCAATCTGCTCTGTTTTCCACAAGCAGAAAAACATCCCAAAATACTTCCTCTCCTAGCATGGAGCACTGCTCTGATACCAAATGTTGACTAGTATGGATTTATACTCCTCATCCATTGCGTCCTTCCATTCCTTAGAATATCTAGCATCTTCAAATGAAATGGGTTCATAAATATTGAAAATGAAACTTGAAAAGGAGTCGCATTACCTTGAAGAAGGGTCGCCGTCAAAGGAGCAAACCTCTTCGTCTGCACAAGATTTTGCAATGTTCGTAGATGAAGTCGATCGTGTAAGATACAAGTCTGATAGTTGCGTTGCTTGTTTGGATAGTGGCTACTCGACTTATGTAATAGGTAATGAATCCCTTTTCTCAAAATACACAAGTTTCTTGCTCCTCTTTCGTTGCTTGCTGCGTCTCCTCCTCCGCTCAATGTTTTAGGTTAAGCGAAAATATATTCCAGAATACACTTCCGCTTAACCTAAAAGCCAAAGTATATTCTGAAATACACTTGGGCTACTACCAAAAGGCCAAAGTGTATTCCGAAATACACTTTGGCTACTATAGGAGCACCACATTTTCAAAAAGACCATACATGGTATTTTTTCCCCTTACCTCTCCATGACCAGGGAGGGAAGATTGAAGCTGGGATCTCAGATCCTCCAAGTGCTGCTTGTCTTGGAAATGAATCTGTTTACCCCAGATCTTGAGCCAATTCTTAACGCTCTTGGAAGTTTGCACCCACCAATCCATCCAACCAAACTGACAGGTTGGTTTAGGAATTCTGGTATAAATCTGCTCAAACTCGTTCAGAAAATTATCCTGATCAAGAATGGAGACATTCAACTTAAAATAAGAATTTGGAGCTTCCTCTAATCTCCAGCAGCTGAGGGAACTGATCAGAAATGGTGTAGCCATTTAAATTAGAAACCCTTCCACAATGATGCCAAATATTTTCACTTACATAAAATTTGTCATGAAGGCAGTAGATAGGGTCCCCTACTCTATGGTTGAACCAACTAAATGAATTAGGCTGGGTTCTAACTAACTTGAGATCATGCATGGAAATTAAATGACCCCAAGAGTTAGCTTCCTGATTACTTAGAGGCTTAAAATTTGTATTCCTCGTATATTCATGAGTGACCATATTAAAATCCCCAGCCATAATGCATTCATCATATGGAATATTAGCAAGGCTGTTCTTAATAGTATTCCACATGTAACTTCTCTGTCTAGGCTGGTGCTGAGCATAGATATTCACAAAAGCAAATCTCTTTTCCCCAATATTACCATGGAGAATTTGCCATCTGCCACTTCTAGCATGCATCATCTGAATGTTAATAATATCCAAACTTTTCAATATCTCAAAATATAAAGGAATCTATGGGAATCTAGCATAATTCCCATAAAATCTTTGGAAATCTAGGAGATTTTTGATGGAATCTTAGAGAATGTAGGCAAATTTTATAAAATGTAAGGAATCTAAGGGAATCTCATAAAATCTAATGAAATCTAAGGGAACCAAAAGGAATCTTTATAAAATCTTAGAGAATCTATGGGAATCTCCTTAGAATGTAAGGTAATCTCATAAAATATACGGGAGTCTAAGGAAATTATAAAATCTAAGGGGATCTAAGGGAATCTACGGGGATCTTCATAAGATCTTTGAGAATCTAGTGGAATCTTGACGTTGGTCCAAACTTGCGTCGCAGGAACTTGTGCCGCAAGACAAATTAAGTAACTTGCGATGTGTTCTAGGTTGTTCTGAAATGTTCTAGAAAGTTATACAATATTTTAGAATGTTCTAGATGTTCATGGCTAAGCATCTCAAATTAAAATAGAAAGTTTTTTTGACTTGGGTGTTCTAGAGCTCTGGATAATTCAAAAAGTTCTTGAATGTTCTTGATTGTTCTAGATAATCGTGGGTAAGCATCTAAAAATAGAAAGTTTTTTTTTTTTTTTATTTGTGAAAGTCAAAATAAAACGTTCTATAATCTTTTAGATAGTTTTAGAAAGTTCTTTAACGTTCTAGATGTGCATGGGTAAGCGGTTAATCTAAAATAGAAAGTTTATCATAAATATTGCAAAGAGCCAAAATAAAATATTTCGAAATGTTGTAGTATGTTCCAAATGCTTATCGGTAAGCGCCTCAGTTTAAAAATAGAGATTTTTTTTGAAACTTTGCGAAGAGCCAAAATAGAATGTTCTAGAACGTTTTGCATGCTCATCAGTAAGCACATTATCTAAAAATAGAAAGTTTTTCTAAAATTTACAAAGAGTAAAAATAGAATGTTCTAGATGTTCATGTTTGGAATGTTCTACAATGTTCCAGACGATCTTCTAGGAAACTCTAGAATGTTCTAAAAGCTCTAATTCTATGGTGCAATATTTTTATTTTAGCATGTTCCTACAGTGCAAATTCTTGTCAACGCATAAGATTCCCTTGAGATTTCTTTAGATTTTCAAAGGACTGCATTAGATTCCTTAAGGTTCTACTAGATTTTTTAAGATTCCTTTGAATTTTATTAGGTTCTTCTAAAATCCCCTAGGTCTTATGAGGATGACTTTAGATTATCTTAGATTTTATGGGATGCCCTTAGATTCCCTTAGATTTTATGGAGTGAGAACTTTAGAACATTTTAGAAATATCTATAATCTTCTAGAACTTTCCAGAAGACTCTAGAACTTTCTAGAGGATTTTAGAATCTTCTAGACAATTCTGCATCTACCCTGATGCATGGCATAAGCTGCAGAAATGAGCTTTTCATCTTGCGTGTGGCTGATTTTTATGGTCGATCTGGAAGAGAAGGAGGTTGTTTATCTTTAAGGGCATAAATACTGTAGATGAGATTCTTCTTTAGTGGATGCAAAGTAAAATTGTTATGGCTTATAATTATTCTTCTCTTGATCAGGAGAAGAAAGTATTGATTTCACATACTTACCTTCAGATTCATTCGTATGCATAGACAGGTAGTTGTGCTTAGTTGCATCAGTTTGTCCGTTGGAATTATAATCTTGTCTTTGCATTTTATGTGCCATGATAAAACAAGGTGGTTGGTTACAGGTTACGATTTAACAAAATGTTGGAAGAAACCAAAACAATAACCTGGAAAGAGAAGCAGCCACCGCATTTGCAGTCTGTCTTATTTGTAGAAATGATTAGCAAAAGGAAGAAAATAAATCTCCATCGGCGGATAGGGCAAGCAGAAAGAGAGGCAAATATAGAGAGAAGGGAAAAAATATTTTACACGAGGTTTAGTTTTTTTTAGTGCAATACCCCAACCCTCGATGACACATTAGGCTATCCACTTAAATTTCAATATGGACGTGACCTAGCCCTTAGTCTTCTTGATCGAGGAAAAAAGACGGATGAGAAAAATAACAAACCCTGCATGTTGCGGAATGATGTTACGACACCCTAACTCTCATCTCACCGATTCATGCTTTCAATCTGTTATCAATCCATTCTCAACTGCATTTTCTTACAGATTATGGTTCTTAGTCGACCTATGCCTTAACTTCTTGATGGTCGTGCTTGTTTTGACTGGCCTAGGTTCAATCCGCAAGGCCATGGCTGGCTGTATGACCGATCTCTGTTTCTGTCTTGCTATGGCGTAATCTCCTGGTGGCCCTGCAGAGCTTTTCATGGCAGAAATATACATAGATTACTTTAGGACATGATTCCATAGCCATAGCAGAGTTGGCCGCTACTGATATGGCTCTCCTTCACCAAAGCTAGGCCGACCTAGCTGAAGCACAAAGTCACCAAGCACGCCCACCTACCTGAAGCACAAGCAAACAAAGGTCAGATTCTTTGGCTTTATATTTGGGAAAAGGATCTAGAATCATTTGAGCTACAAATCATTCTTATAGCATTATTCAACCGGGTGGGTTTCTTCTTCTTTGGAGTTTAAGTGATGACTCTGGATCGCGCAAGCTGAAAACAATAGTTGGACAGGCATTGGATGGCAAAGGAAAAAACATATGATGTGGGCACAAGGGTTAGAAAGCTGGCAGTGGTAGAAAACCCAGATTGGAATTTGAAGGTGGCCAAAGCCAAAAAAAATCAATGGTAATGAATTGTTGTTTCTTGAGCAGATCTCTTCTGTGCAAGCAAATTATGAATATGGCTTCATCGCTTCTTTTTGTTTGAGCATGATTCTTCTGAGTTTGATACGTTCATAGATAGACAAATTAAGACATTACCAGTCTGGGAAGTCCATGAGCTGCCGCAAAGTGATTGGGTCCCTGAAAAGACTGTGCATGGTATGCTAAATAGTATGTTCTTCTGTTGGAAAAAATTCTTATGGAGCTGTCTGGCCCTTTTCCTTTGATTTTTAGCATTTTCTAAGGTCACCCCTTCTCCAACAAGCCTGAGAATAGTCTTCTGGATATGACCTCTCCAGCCTTTTGCATCTGCATCAAGCGCTTCTATTCTCTACCATTTGTTTTGATAGTGAGCTAGAACTCTAAAAAGTCCAGTAAAGTTATCCCATGAAAACTGTATTGGACTGCAATAATTTCTGGAGGCATATTTTCTAGGTGTCTTGGTTGGCCTGATATTTAAAGGAATATACATAAAAAGGCCAGAATTGGAGTGCCCTTGATATGCATCTAGAGTCTAGAGAAAGCAATAGCAAGCGGCATTCTAGAGATTGAAAAGACTTTAGTATAAAGGACAATTGTTATCAATAGCGGCTAATCTTGTTGAAAACTATGAAATTGGATATTCCAAGAAAGCCAGTTAGAGTGACTGAGCTTTTGGTTAAGTACGTATACCAGCGCATCTAAACCATATGATGCTTGTAGATATGGAGCTCCACATGAAACTTGTCTTCCTCTACATGCTCTAAATATGTTTTATTGCCAGGTCAAGTGAAGCCTTCCAGCTGTGCAATATAATCAACATTTCAGAGATAGCGGAGAAGGGGCTTTACCGTTTGAAACTCACCTCTAGATTTCTCTTTATTAAGGGTGGCACAAACATAAAGACCTCACCACAATCCAAGTAATGCACTTTCATTGTAGGCTTATTACAATGTATTATGTAATTAAGATGCTTCAGTCTTATATGCACCAGAGTGAACTTGATTCAGTTGCATGCTTTGCTATCTCATTTATATGCTACCTCTACAGTTCTGGTTGAATCACGTTAGAAGTTGCAGAACCAAGTTTATATACTTGGAATGCAATCATAGCAGCTGACAACAAGCATGGAGGTTGTGACCTTATACCCAATATACAACACGGACAGCATATACATCAGCAGATTGTTGAGACTGATTTTTGCACTAACACTATGTTAAGAAGTGCCTCGATTGATATGTATGTTAAATCTGATAAATGCCAAATCTTGATTCCTCGACTTGTTGTCAAATCTTGAGGTAGGATTGTAGTTTTAGGATGAATTCAGTATGGCAAATGAGTTCCTCGCCATAGATTGTTTTGAGAAGATGCAAAACTTGGGTCCTGATAAGGTAACACGTGCGAGCATTGTGGGCAGCATTATCCATGAGTGGATTATTTGAAAAGAGACTGCAATCTGATGTAACTCAATCTGCGAAACGAAGACCTGGGAGTAGATTTTACAGAAATATTCGTGATGCAATGACTTGGAGAGCAATGATTGCAGGATATGTGCAAGCTCTACATGTTTGAAAAGATGCAAAATCAAGGGATAAAACATGACATCTTAAAAGGCATGTGGAAATATTGGTGCCATAGGATATGGTAAATATTTTAGTTGCAGCATTATAAGCATATATGCTACATGTTTATACTTAGAACCAGCATGCAAAGTCTTTTAGAGCAAGAAATCTAGTGCCATA
Source organism: Isoetes taiwanensis (assembly GCA_021234155.1). NCBI lineage: Eukaryota > Viridiplantae > Streptophyta > Lycopodiopsida > Isoetales > Isoetaceae > Isoetes > Isoetes taiwanensis. The sequence goes on along the minus strand of JAJEKV010000012.1, from coordinate 21,287,230 downwards.
GTATGTTCTAATTGCATGATATGTTCAATGTAGACCTACTTGCTGGACACCCTTTTTTTACAACCAACATCCTGGAAAGGGAACAATCATATGGACCAGATGCTACATGTGCACAGGACCAAATTATAGATAAGTTACATTGCATCTTGCTGCTAGATAGATTTGACATTTGATGAGCAGAGAGCAACTTATCCCTTCTATAATTTCAACACTGTTGCAGCTCTGGGGAGGAAGACTAGGCCTACTACGTTGTATTGTTCGAAGCTGCCATGGCCAATAACATTCCTGGCCAAAAAGTTACAGCGATACGCAGTATTAGCAAACCTACTTCCTACCCTTCTAGATTCACAGAGATATTTGTCCCTACAGAGATATTTGTCTAGAAAGGTAAACCTTTAGCAAGCATTATGCATTATCTAACTACCCTGCCCGTGCAAGAATGTCAACTAGACAAAACTCTTCTATTTTAGAATTTTCAGATCTGGATTACAGTTTGTAAACAATTATTTATATCGTAGCTTGCGCATAACATGCTTCTGCCATGCTACATACCTACAAGATAACATTTCAGTGAATGAAGAGGGAAGAAAACTATAAACACTAACAAACAAAGCAACAACTAGGATCCTTGCATTTTCTTGACATTAGAAGCATGGAGTTGTCTAAGACTATTGCTTCACGACTTCTCTTTCGAGCTCATTATCTTGAAGCCTGACAAGCTTGGTATTCCCACTGCTTGTGACAAAACCAAGCAGATCAGTCTCATAACTTTTTTATTTCTTAAACTATTCATCTGTTAAGTTATGCTACAAAGTGATTTGCTTTCAATCTGTTAATATATTATTTGAATTTTGTGTATATCATCTGGTCTGTTAATAGCTTACATGTACATGCATACAACAAATGATTGTTTTTTAAACCGTATGTTTCTTTTGACTCGTCTGTTGTAAAGCTAATTCAGGAATGGCAAGTGTACCAGGGCATAAAAGCAAGAAGTAATTAATTAGAGAATTTCAGAATTCTCGTTTAGTATGAAATAGGTTCTTGGTTCTCTATAAAACTCCGTAAGTCGTCGCAACTGAGTAAAAGTTGCCGTTTATTTTGATGATTTTCTGCCACAACCAGCGATGTATCCGAATTCGACATTTATAAGGCCATCCCAAGCTCCTTTCGGAGTAGGGGGGGGGAGGGAGGGAGAGTACTATAGCTATTTCCAAGTTTAAACTATTTCCGAGTTTAATTCATTTTCCATATAATCATGAAGCAAAGTCGAAGTCTTGTTTTCTAGAATAAATGTTAATTTATGCATTATCTGCATCCAAGTTTTTTGAAACCTCCAACATGTTTAAAGCATTCAAATGGAGTCTGCATCAAGGAAGAGAAGACTTTGACTCTTGTTAAATAGAAATAAGGCATCTGATGGAGATCTACGGTATGTTTTGGGGGCCATCCTTCTTAGCACAAATTGTTGTTATCTGGAAACCCATCCAGTTTATCTTCAAGGAATTATCAACTCAACCAGGTTATGTAGCTTTTGCCCTTCATTAAGAGAATGTGTTAAATAGCATTACTAGAATTCCCCAACTTAAACCATTTTATTTTCCTTGGCACACTCCATTATCTAGAACAATTTTCTCATATGAAGCATAAGTTTAAGCTCAATATAAGTTTTGCAGGAACCCAACAAAGCAGTCCCTGCAGAGATATTTGTCTAGAAAGGTAAACCTTTAGCAAGCATTATGCATTATCTAACTACCCTGCCCGTGCAAGAATGTCAACTAGACAAAACTCTTCTATTTTAGAATTTTCAGATCTGGATTACAGTTTGTAAACAATTATTTATATCGTAGCTTGCGCATAACATGCTTCTGCCATGCTACATACCTACAAGATAACATTTCAGTGAATGAAGAGGGAAGAAAACTATAAACACTAACAAACAAAGCAACAACTAGGATCCTTGCATTTTCTTGACATTAGAAGCATGGAGTTGTCTAAGACTATTGCTTCACGACTTCTCTTTCGAGCTCATTATCTTGAAGCCTGACAAGCTTGGTATTCCCCCCGGGGGGTTCACTCATATATAAGGGGGGTATGCCATCTGCGTGCATGGGGTGGCGAAAAACCCCCTGTATACGGATTTTTAAAAGTAAAATTTGACCCCTTCCGAATAAAAATTACCTAGGCTAGTGCAAAATAAACCAGAAAAAGGACCCCCTACCGATCATATATGTACATAAATGGGTCGAAAAAACCCCCCTCCCGTGCATGCACATGCTTTATACGTAAAAAACGGTGAATCCCCCTTGGTATTCCCACTGCTTGTGACAAAACCAAGCAGATCAGTCTCATAACTTTTTTATTTCTTAAACTATTCATCTGTTAAGTTATGCTACAAAGTGATTTGCTTTCAATCTGTTAATATATTATTTGAATTTTGTGTATATCATCCAGTCTGCGTTAATAGCTTACATGTACATGCATACAACAAATGATTGTTTTTAAACCCGTATGTTTCTTTTGACTTTCGATGCGTTGTAAAAGCTAATTCGGGAAATGGCAAGTGTACCAGGGCATAAAAGCAAGAAGTAATTAATTAGAGAATTTCAGAATTCTCGTTTAGTATGAAATAGGTTCTTGGTTCTCTATAAAACTCCGTAAGTCGTCGCAACTGAGTAAAAGTTGCCGTTTATTTTGATGATTTTCTGCCACAACCAGCGATGTATCCGAATTCGACATTTATAAGGCCATCCCAAGCTCCTTTCGGAGTGGGGGGGGGGGGGGAGTACTATAGCTATTTCCAAGTTTAAACTATTTCCGAGTTTAATTCATTTTCCATATAATCATGAAGCAAAGTCGAAGTCTTGTTTTCTAGAATAAATGTTAATTTATGCATTATCTGCATCCAAGTTTTTTGAAACCTCCAACATGTTTAAAGCATTCAAATGGAGTCTGCATCAAGGAAGAGAAGACTTTGACTCTTGTTAAATAGAAATAAGGCATCTGATGGAGATCTACGGTATGTTTTGGGGGCCATCCTTCTTAGCACAAATTGTTGTTATCTGGAAACCCATCCAGTTCATCTTCAAGGAATTATCAACTCAACCAGGTTATGTAGCTTTTGCCCTTCATTAAGAGAACGTGTTAAATAGCATTACTAGAATTCCCCAACTTAAACCATTTTATTTTCCTTGGCACACTCCATTATCTAGAACAATTTTCTCATATGAAGCATAAGTTTAAGCTCAATATAAGTTTTGCAGGAACCCAACAAAGCAGTCCCTGCAGAGATATTTGTCTAGAAAGGTAAACCTTTAGCAAGCATTATGCATTATCTAACTACCCTGCCCGTGCAAGAATGTCAACTAGACAAAACTCTTCTATTTTAGAATTTTCAGATCTGGATTACAGTTTGTAAACAATTATTTATATCGTAGCTTGCGAATAACATGCTTCTGCCATGCTACATACCTACAAGATAACATTTCAGCAAACAAACACTAACAAACAAAGCAACAACTAGGATCCTTGCTTTTTCTTGACATTAGAAGCATGGAGTTGTCTAAGACTATTGCTTCACCTTCTTCTTTCGAGCTCATAATCTTGAAGCCCCGGCAAGCTTGGTATTCCCAATCGCCAGTGACAAAACCAAGCGGATCGGGTCTCATAACTTTTTATTTCTTAAACTATTCATCCGTTAAGTTATGCTACAAAGTGATTTGCTTTCAACTGTTAATATATTATTTGAATTTTGTGTATATCATCCTGTCCATTAATAGCTTACATGTACATGCATACAACAAATGATTGTTTTTTAAACCGTATGTTTCTTTTGACTCGTCTGTTGTAAAGCTAATTCAGGAATGGCAAGTGTACCAGGGCATAAAAGCAAGAATTAATTAATTAGAGAATTTCGGAATTCTCGTTTAGTATGAAATAGGTTCTTGGTTCTCTATAAAACTCCGTAAGTCGTTGCAACTGAGTAAAAGTTGCCGTTTATTTTGATGATTTTCTGCCACAACCAGCAATGTATCCGAATTCGACATTTATAAGGCCATCCCAAGCTCCTTTCAGAGTAAGGGCTGTCCATTAGAAAGAGTAAAAATACTCAGCAGGATCGCGACGGCGAAGATTTGAAGCTGCTTAGCTAATCCATAGATAGAAGATCACAAGTCCGTACAGGTCTAAATATGGATGGCAGACAAGAAAGTGATAGCAAAGATCGCGGCGGCGAACATTTTGAGTTGTTTATCTACCTCTTTTGATCCGAATTCTTAAGCTAGAGGAAAGTTTAGACAAGAAACAAAACTCTAAATAATAAAGAACATAAAATTGTGCAATTATTCAAACCCTTATAGATTATATTCCATAGAAATAACAGCGTACAATTGTTTGCCAGAGCGGCAGAATTTACTCCATCCGGGTTTTAATCTCGATTCGTGTACAACACCTAACTTCCAAGCAGATATCCTAGCAACATGTTCCCCGGCCCCTTCTTATAACCTCTGATGTGTCCATCTCATAGCATGTTACATCATGTCTCAGACATAGCCCGGACTTGGAGATGTGGATCGGGTTCTTCCGTCTCGATTATCCATTGGCGCTACCTTCCACCGATGCGGGATTTTGGACACCACAGTCGATTTCTGTTGTGTGGAAGAGCTTCTTTTTCTTGGTTACAACCTGGTGCTCTTGTGTACCACTTGGCTCACCCTCATGATGCGCAGGTTCCTCGTTGATTCCTATGTATTCGAAATTTGACCCGCCTGTCAGGAAAGGCATGTACGCATCAAATTTTTTGTTTAAAGCCCCCAATTTTTGAAACATAGGCTCTAGCGCATTAATACCTTTCTCTGTAGACTCTAAAAGTCTTTTCGTCTGCTGCATCCTTTGCTCGTAGCTCTGTGCATCCCTTTGATCTGAGATTTCATCAAGGTTAGATATATATGTTTTCTGGGTAATATTTATATTGATCTTGTCAGGATCATTTGCAGTGTCTGCTTTCTCCTCTTCATCTGACTCCCCAGTGCCCTGGCAAACCATTCTTTCAAGCTTATCCAAGAAAGCTCTAAGAAATCGGCATACTTTACCTTGGCTCTCGAATGCAATACTTTTCTTTCCTTGCATTAAGGCGACACGGGAAGCAGTACCAGCTGAGAAGAAATCAAGGACACAACCATCCTTGGGCACCAGCTGATCAACAATGTAGTAAGCATATGATGTCTTCAACTGGCACTTTAGCACATGATCACCTTCCATTCCGACAAACTTGTATCTTGCAAGGGAGATTCACCGTTTTTTTACGTATAAATCATGTGCATGCACGGGAGGGGGTTTTTTTTGACCCATTTATGTACATATACGATCGGTAGGGGGTCCTTTTTCTGGTTTATTTTGCACTAGCCTAGGTAATTTTTATTCAGAAGGGGTCAAATTTTACTTTTAAAAATCCGTATACAGGGGGTTTTTCGCCACCCTATGCACACAGATGGCATATCCCCCTTATATATGAGTGAACCCCCCGGGGTATCTTGGTTTACCCGTGAAGTGTGTCTGCCATTTTTTACTCATTTTCTCATCAGCTTCTTCATTTCCAGTGACAGACATTGGTGGCAAGGGGGTGTTCTTTGGTGCTGAGCTCACCGGTGTCAAACGAAGCTCCAGCTCAGGCAATATCAGCATTACCCTGGAGTCGCTTCTGTTAATGCACATATGGGTGATGTAATACTGATACTCCTTTACCCTTTTCTTGTTCACCCATCCTTGCTCGTCATACGTGCCTACAGAAATATGGGAGCCGCCTTGAATCTACTTTTGATTGTACAAGCAATCTGGCAAGTTCACAGACCGCATCAGAATAACCAGGTGATAAAGATTAGCAGTTGTCATGCTGGATACTCTTGTAAAGAGCTCCATGTACTTTTTGCAGTTCCATATTGTAGAGAACCCCCTGAAGTCAATGAACACCAGTGTTGCATTCTCAGGTACTGGAGTGGACGTAGGAATCCCTTCCTTTGTCACTGCGTGAACAACATTTTTTTTCTGTTTGATTTTGATAGCCTCTTCAGGTTTCAAAATCGATCTGATCGGCTCTAAAAATGCAACGGGCAAATTACCCACGACATGGTCTTTGTTGTAATTGGACTTCACGTATTCTGTATCCGAATCAGAAATATCAAGAATCCGCTGTTCAGTGAAGTCAGGAAACTCAGACAACAATTCTTCAAAAGAAGAGTATTCTTTCTGAAGCAAGCTGGAAGCATAGGACACAATCTCTCTGCGCATGAAGGTCAAGCTTCTAATGTCAATGGCGCGCTGCTTGCAATTATACCTGCCGTGATATCCCGCTTGCACCTTAAGGTACGTCTTTCCTTCCAAAATCTCATCAAGCAGCTGAGAAACCTCTGCATTAGACATTCCTCTAAGGAATCTTAGCCAAGTTTTGTTGAAGAAGTCCTTCGTTGGCCTGTCAAGTAGATCCCCATGTTCATCACAGAGTTTTCTGCTCATCCATTTGTTGGCCACTTCCATTAATTTTTTGAAGACGCCTCCATAAAAATGAACTGCTTTTCATCTTTTAGCTCCTTCACCTTCAATGTTGTAGTAGCTATCTCGTGGAAGTCCTGAAAAATAAATGGTCGATAATCAGCGGCCGATGTTGGTGAGCTAAAAATACAAAATACCTTCCATGCCGATGTTGTAGCAGTACCAATGGGCCCTTGCGGAGGACATCCATATGCCTTGTGTTGATGCCGTAGTTGTTGCAGCTTCTATCAAAGGCTCTCTGTATACGGTGTTTGCAATGACTTCATTGCACTGAATGCTCAATTCAATATATTCTCTATCTGACAAATTTCCATTCAGCACTCTGGTCCTTCTCCTGGCGTAGGCTTTAGCAAATTCAAGCCGTTGTTCCAGTTCATCAACAACACCGCAAAGCAATTGAGCTGCACATATACTATGGTTACCAGAAATTATCCAAAATTTTTTGCCCTTTAAATCAGCTTCTGTGCTCCAGGTGACCTTTCTCCTGAAATAATGCGGACCGATTAGATAAGAAGCCACAAAACAAATATGATGGATAATAACAATCACCTAGTAATTGGGTCAAAGGGGACAACGTCGGCCGGTGTGAGGACCTCTGTAGGATACGTCTTGAAGCTCTTCACTAGTGTTTGCACATGGTCGTTCGACCGCATTCGATGGGTGAGATTAGCAGGAGCTGGCTCGCAATAAAAAATAGATACCTTCATAAACCAGTTCACACCAAGCGGATAAAACCGCTTAAACTATTCAAGCTTCTGTGCGGTTTGCTCAGCCAACTTACGTTCTTCCTCGGGATTGAACTTAAGCTCAGTTGGCAGTTCAGGTATAACGGGCCATGCCAAGGTATTTGAAGAAGATAAACCTGTGACAGAAGGAGGCGTGCGAGATGATGAAGGCTCTCCACTATCCGATTTGTCAGCTTGCGCAGGTTGATCGTGAACTTTGATATCTTGTTGGGGACCAACGTCTCTTTCGTTGTAACAGGTGGAGCACAAATAGCCAGAGGCTGTGTCGGATTAATAATAGCTGAAGGAGGGGCCATGATAACAGGCTCTACAGACAGGGCTCTAGTCTGGGAAGAGTCCTCTGCTATGGAGACAGGCCTTACATTCTTCTTCTTGGCCTGAGCTCTTAGCCAGTTTGTGTCCATGACCGGGGGCATTTTCTCATCACGCTTTGCTTTCAACGCAATGCTCGGTGGTTTCTTGTCTGCTAGCAAACCTTTCCTGCATGTCGAGAAACCTGACAGTATATCCCTGTTTCCCTTTATTCCGGATAGAGACAGAGATTCATACGACTGCAGCTCCCAGCCATATCCTTTTGCACTAGTTGGGACATTTTTCCCTGTTGCCGGTTTGTTCAACTTCCTAGCCGTCATCATTGAGGGGTCGTAGTTCCTCCATTGCAAAACGTACTCCAGGAACTGCAATTGTTGTGTATCCTCCACGCTGCATATAATGGCGTCCTGCACATTGTTTTTTGTGCCCTCCCACATAGCAATCACTATCCCTATCTGTTGTACGTCCTCAACTTTCTTGCCAGTCCGGAGGAACAAGCACAAGTCTTTTCTTCTGTCACCTTTGGTTTGAGGAATTGCTTGTGCAATTTCAATGCACCATTTCCTTTCATTTGAAGGTGTGATGATCTTGGTAGGCTCAACATCCGGATCACGATACAAATCCAAAGCTGCAAGCAAGAGAAATGATGTGTTAAAGCTGATGCTACGAAACTAAACCACAAAGCACTCCACAAGATCGCGGCCGCGATCCTGCTGAGCACTAACAGCACATTTTCACGTTAGGACTAACTGAGCGCATATCAGGCTTAGTTCTAACGTAACTAACGTGACAGTCTGGAGGATCGCGGCCGCGATCCTACAGAGGACTAAGTTAACACAAAAAACATGAAGTGTAGAATAAAACAAACATTCTCGGAAAAGAAACGCGGCGCGATCTTCATGAGCTGAGGGGACGAAAACATACCTTCTCCTCGACAATCGCTTTAGGGTGCCATGGATCGCGGTATTTGAAAAGTTTGAAAAGTGGATTTCCTTGGCGGTGCAATCGAAGACGAAATGAGCCGAAGCGCCCGAATTCGCGATGGCGCTACTCCTCTTAAAAAAATCGCCGAATTTCGAGAATAAATATTAATCCCGGGGACGCCCGAATTTAGTGCCACACGTGCGATTTCTGACGCGCCATAATTGCACGCCATCATTCCAGCCGGCATCATTAATTACACGCCATTAATGCAGCCGCCATCATTTATGGAGGCGTAACAAATTTGCTATAATGAAGATATGTTCCGGACAAGAGGTACCTCTGGACGTGGAGGTCCGGATTCAAAATCTGTACCTTGAGGGAGACATGCAACTACATCCCCGTATGAAATCACCACAAGATTAAAAGCGCCCGCGTAATTAAGCAATCTTTTTCTCGCATGTCGTATTGGAGGAGTTACTGGACGAAAAAGATGGCTACGTTTCAAATTAGCAAATCAATTTAAAACTCACTCTTGTTGGTGGGGATTCATTTTGAATTCAGCGAGCTGTTCTCCGGCGCCGACTGTTCTTCGAGGGCTCGAACTGTTCTTGAAGGCCCCCGTTCTGTTCTTGAAGGCGCTCTATCTGTTCTTGAAGGTGCTCGATCTGTTCTTGAAGGCGCTCGAGTCCCGCAAACTGTCAGGGTTCACAATCCTAAGGCCTTCACTGCATATGCTGGCCGACATTACTCAATTCAGGAGGTAAGTGCTGTTTTGTTGTTTATATATGGTAGACAAGAGTAATATGTGATTTCAAAGTGCTAGCTGAGAGGATTGCGTAATTCCTGTGTGCTAGATAAGAGTATTTTGTATTTTTGGAACTCATAAGGGGTTTTCTGGAGGTCTAGCCTCAAATTATTTATGATTGTCTCCATCGACAACCACACCATTTAAGATACTATAATAACACCAACCCTAATATGGTATATGCTATTTATGGCTCTCTGTAATCTGCTAAGGGAGCCCGCCCATCAATGGTGCATTTATCGAAAGAATGGAGAGATGGAGGGCTTAGACAACTCGGTTATATGAGTATAGATCTGCTATATGGGTGCTAAATTAGGACAGCTCTCCAATCTAATTAACAGTGAAAGTGACATTTGTTTTGGAAATAACAGTTAGCAATTAACATTTATGTTCACAGCTAATTTGGAGGACTTACTCGGGTAGGGTTTTCTTGTTCAACCGCAGTGCTCGATCATTGCTCAAGAAATCGCACCGCGATCCCCGGCTGAGTTTTTTCGTTTGGCCTTAACGTCGGTACCGTTCCAAATCTGCTTTCAAAGCGAAATAATCATGACTGCGATCTTGTGGAGGTATTCTGTCCTGAAATCCTAGAGTAAAATAATATTTGAGTGGGCCATAAATATTTTAGTGAGAGCTGATGAAGATTTTAGTTAGAGCTGGTGAAGACTTTACTTAGAGCTGATGACGTATTCATATATTTTTCTGCCAATGTGATCCAGAGGATTGCGATCGCGATGTTGACGAGCAAAATCTGGCCTGTTTTGTAGGATGGAAGCTTTACTGATCATTCTACCCGTTGGGGAAGAAAGTGGGCGTAAGGCGCCTTCGTGCCCGGAGGATTTGATAGTAGTTTCTGTTGTGGTTGTGTTTGATGGGCAGATACCACTTCCGTTTCCAGGCAAATTGGAGAAGCTAGGGAAGCTAATGGTAGCTTTGTTCTTTGGTGCAAAAGCGACATTAATAATGAAGCGTAATTTTATTTGCACGCCATCCGGGCATTTAAACGGATAAATTGGCGGTCGAGAAGATGATAGTGTAGAAAACAAGAAACCAAGTGAAGTGCATGGGATTTCTAGAGATCAACTAGTGGAGAAGACATGTTCTTTGCATGAGTGCTGCAATATGCCTTATGCTTCAGTGTCATCATCTTCGCAGATCCAAACCATCTTGGTCCGGACATGAAGTCGGGTGAGGAATGGATAGGGGTTTCTATTATGAACCTGTTCCCCATGCCCGAAAATATTTTCTATCTTATTTGTCCGGGCTTGTGCGTAAATGCCGCGAGTGCATGATTTGGTAAGATGGCCAATAGCATTGGTTCTAGTAGATGATTCATGTTTCAAGTCTAATATCGGTACGTGAAGGAGACAGAGGTCGAAAAACCTTATGCCATCAGGCGGAGGTTGGAATACCAAAAAAGACAATACCACATGGTTAACAAAGGGGGCCAGACCACACACTCGCCCCAAACAAATGTGAAAGGAAAACCACAACCGACGCGCTATCTTGAGTTCGTGTCCTCGCTCTTTGCATGAAGAGATGTTGTGCTAATTTCACATTTATGCATGATGACCTTTTATTGGAACATGAAAAGCTCAGAACGCACAACTTTTGCGTACAATATGCTAGATCTTTGCTCAGAGAATGGAACTGTCACAAAGCTAATGCTGAACAACAAGCAAGTCTGCGTGAAGGCATGGCATAGCGCTTATGGTATACCCGTTTCTACATTTTACAAATGGGAAGCTATTTTTGAGTGGCCACAGGATTGCGGAGCATGGAAATGCTGGATCTAAAAAGACAAGATCTCATACATTGGCCGGAACTGATGTGCTATCTATGTATATAGATGAAAATGCTGAGACTATGCCACACCGCTCAAAGGTTACGAGTGGAGGCACTAGAGAGAATGTGAAGAGATTACCTTCCATCTTGACTAAAAAGGACATACATCAAGAGATAAATATTACCGTGCACGAGATGACAGGAAAACATGTTTCTCCCTCGTCCTTCTTGTCAGCATGGAAGGAGAATCACTCAGAGATAGCAATCGCTAAAAGGATAGCATTCTCTAAGTGTAATACATGTATTGTGATAAAGGAGAAGCTTGCCAAGACTAGAGATCCAAATGAAAGAAGGGAGCTTGCCGTAGAAAGGAAATCTCACATGACAGCCCAACTTTCATGCAGGAGTTTCTACTGGTCATGGAGAGCTTTGTCTCATCGATCTCCTGAACATGCTTTAACCATTATACATGATAAGATGGATCAGAATAAGACCATGGTTCCTCGTCTAGAAAAGCTAGCAAAGTCTGTATGGAGGGGTGAACGATTGAAGGTGAGTGTTACAGGTGCTCTTATGCACGGGCATGGTATAGATGCCTTGGGCCACTTCTCACTGGACCTCTGGCCTGATGATTCTAATTTTCATGTGGGATCCTTGAATCATACCTTGAAAACACTAGAGAATCAATCTGAGGACAATTGGGGCCATTTGAGACATACAGATCATCTTGAAAGCTGCTGGGGTGGAGCAATTTTAAACACAGATGCCCTGATGACAAAAATGGTAAATGGCACTAGAAATGATTTTCTGCCTCCTCTTAAGGGCCCTATGGTACCGAAGAAGTTGCCTAGAAGGCTTTACTTGCAGCTAGACAATTGCTCAGGTCAAAACAAGAACAGATATCTTTTCTCTTACTTGTCATACTTGGTTTGATTAGGTGTCTTCGATCAAGTGCAGCTGGGATTCATGATGGTTGGACACACCCATGATGACATAGATGCCCTCTTTGGAAACTACTCTACTCTAATGAGAAGATCAGATGCATTGACTATTCCAGAGCTTATGCAACTCTTCAGGCAGTGTAGTTCCAAGTCTCCTTCACCTTACCTTGTGACTGAGGTTCCTAATTAGAAGGAATTCGTGAAAGGTTTTATCCCTGATAAGAAGGACCGTTTATGTGGTCATTTGGAACCTCTACTCTTCAAGTTCTGCATGAAGGATGGATGGCCACTAATGTTCTACAAGATGAGACCAGGGCATAGGGAGTGGCTCCCTGAAAAGGGAATCAGGATGTGGAAGGAGGATGCCCAGGGTTTACCTACCATTCCGACAGGTTCACCTAAGGTCGTGCAGCCATATGTGAGCTTGAAAGATATAGGTGCATTGAGATCTTCTATTGCCAAGTACATGATGCATTGGGCAGCTATTTCTAGAGCTGGCGATCACTCATGGTCCAACACATATATGAATGAAGTAATTGACTACTGGTCCACCTCGTTCAGCCCGGTAGAGCAGTCATTCAGGATTTTTGGCCCAACACCAGGCAAAATGCATTGGAAGAAGAAAGCGTGTTGGTGGATGAGCACATTGTAGCATCACACTATGTAGGGCCTTTCTCGGGTAGACCAAAGAACCCAGTTGAAATATTCGACCCCTTTCAAGATGTCAAGAAAGGAATGCTCTTGCTAATCAGGCCACATGATAACTGCCCGACGTGGATGGCTTTTGCCGAAGAGGACCCAATAGAGAACCCTAATCTCCCTCATTACGAAGAGGTGTTTGTCTCTTGGTTTGAGCCTGTTGCCAAAAAGGGAACCTCATATGCAATGCAATATAGGGATTGCTGGAGCAAGAAGTGGAGACCCAATCCTAATGACCCGCCACGCTACCAACATTTGAAAACAATAGACTACGGTTGGGCGGTAGAGACCAGGCCGTTGTTAGTGGTGATCCCCAATAGTGTGGGGGCTCAGTTGCAAGAATTAGTGGCTAAAGAAGCTAACGACGATGATGAGAACTCATGAGGTATGCAATGCTCTTTTACGTAATTACTATACCATATATAACATGCAAGGTACAATAGACTAGTTATTATTCATTACGCTCTGCATTTTTCATCTTAACACAAGAGCTTTTAAACATTACTACATTACGCTCTGCATTTTTCATCTTACTACAAGAGCTCTTACACTATACATTGCAAAATAGGTGATTCACTCATCATCACCACCTGCTGAGGTGATCCCACTTATCTCATAGCTATTGCGCTCAGGAAGCCAAATAAGGTGGATCATAACACGCATCAACCCGGGGCAACGAATCTCAGCACCGTTAGCTTTGGATTGCAAGTAGGAATCAAGAAGAATACTCCTTAATTGGCAACCGACAAGATCATTGTAACTCATTGAGCACTTGATCGCCTCAATGTTGTGAACAGAAGAAGGCGAATAATCCATGGGAGATGAATGAACTCTACCCCCGATTGGAGCTGCTTTTATACTCCTAAAAAATGATTGACGTGAATTATTGGAGTAGACTGTATCGCCATTATTGAGCGCGTACAAGAGTGATGTACACGTAGATTAATATAATGCATATTTTGTATGGATAATTATGTGTGTCAAGTGAAAACATGCTTTGTATCTTGGATTTTACTAAGGTAAAAGTATTTGTGCTTGAGCAATTTAAATGTGATTGAAATTAGGGACTGCTTGGAGATAAAGTGGAGGTCGAAGAGCACACCCTTACAAATTTCTCAGGTTCGATACATCAAATAATATTGATTATGCTTATTACATCCTTACATACTTTAGAAGTGCTCATATATCATTATTATATCCTTGACAGGTACACAAGTCTTCAACGATTCACTCATCCTCAACACCTGCTGAGGTGATGGCATTCAGCTCATAGATCTCCTGATCAGGAAGCCAATAAAGGTGGATCACAACACTAGTGAGCTTCCTGCAACCACTCGCAGGACCATCTGCTTTGGACTGCAGCCATGGATCAAGATTGATACCATTTCTCATGATAGCTCGTGTAGCACTTGATGGATTGGATGTGCTCCGGACGAGGAGGCAAGGAAGCCATGGGAGATGAATGCCCTCTACCACCGAATGGAGCTGCTTTTATAGTGAAGTAAAATTATTGATGTGAATTATTGGTGTAGATTGTAGCGCCATTATTGAGCTTATACAAGTATCACGTACACGTACAAGTATAACGCATAATTTGTATGGATATGTGTATGTTGTGACCTCATGTATCTTGGACTCGAGAAGTAGGTGAAAGTATTGGTGCCTGAGCAAATTAGGTGTGCTCAAAATTCTCAAAATTGCGTTATTTTCTCCAATTAATGAAATCATGCTTATAACATGGATGATCATATTGCATCCTTTTTCTTTAGGCCTCCCACGCAAATCACTTAAAATATATCCTTATACAGTCCCTTCATGAGTTCTTTGAAAACTGAAAATCAGAATGTAAGAGCAAGTGTTTGAACAATTGTTTGGAGTATTGTTACAAACAACAAGTTCTATCAGGTTAAGTCCACACAGGACCACAAGGGAAGTATGGCCATAGCTAGGAGAACAGTAGAAACGATGATTAACTCGCCATGCAACCTATGAGTTCAGATGAATTTGTAAGTCCCTACCGAGCTGAGAACTAGCATACACAAGATGACCATGTAATCACAAGGTTTCTCCTTCCCAGATCCATGTAACTGTCACTCTTATATAGCTAATCCTCCCTTCACCTTTTCCCAAGACCTTTTTGGAAAGGTGACTTGGCATATAAGACGTACACCTTATATGGCTACTTTCCCTTATCTAGCCTCTATGGTTGTGTCCAAGAAGGCCTCCCCTAAGCGACTGCTACAGATTCCAAGATCCAAACTCAGAATCGTAACAGCCCATCCAGGTTAAAGACAATTGACCTCAATTGTAGCGACCACACAAGTTCCTCGACCACACAGATCCTCTTTCGGCCACACAGATTATTGACCACACAAGTCACTATTTCGACCACACAAATCACTATTTCGACCACACAAGTCTTCATTTTGACCACACAGGTCTACCACATAGGTCCACCCACAGCTCATTAACCACATGAGTTCCACACAGACCATATAGCTTATTAACCATACAAATTCCAGAAAAGCCACATACACAAGTTCTATACAGACCACACAACTCCACGCAGGTCTTTTGATCTGTCTCAGTCATTGGGACCTCCAACCGTGCTAGACGATCCAGCATCAAATTTGGCCTCCCACCTTCAACTGCTAGGTAAACTTCACTAAGCTTCCAAGAGAACTCATCTTTTTGCCCTTCAGCTACAATGTGGGGCACATACAACAAGGTAGTTGCATACAACAATATGCAATGCACTAGTTGCACTAATGCCTCCATTAGCCTAGCTAAAATGACTAACGGGCAACTAGTTCAACTAATGCCTCCATTAGCCTAGCTAATGACTAACGGGCAACTAGTTCAACTAATGCTCCATTAGCCTAGCTAATGGTTGATTCATTTTGAAGACATACGGCTCATCAAAGGTTTGGAGTAACACCTATATCCAGGATTATCTATATCATGTTTCAACTCCCTCACTTGTTACCGTAAACTCAAATCTGACTCTCAGTTAAAGCACCACTATTACGAACAAGAAGTTCTATCAGGTAAGTCCACCTAGGACCGCAAGGGACGTATGGCCACAACCAAGAGAACAGCAGAAACTGTGATTAACTCGCCACCCAACCTATGAGTTCAGACTAATCTATAACTCTCCACCGAGTTGGGAGCTAGCATACACAAGATGGCCATGTGATCTCAGGATTCCTCCTTCTTAGATCCATGTAACTGTCACTCTTATATAGTTAATTCTCCCTTCACCTTTTCTCAAGACCTTTCGAAAAGGTGACTTGGCATATAAGACATACACCTTATATGGCTACTTCCCCTTTTCTAGTCTCTCTGGGTTGCGCCCAAGAAGGCCTCCCCTAAGCGACTGCTATAGATTCCAAGATCTAAACTCAATATCGTAACAAGTATTCATGGAATTGATATCTACAGTTATTTGTATATAGGGTCATCTAAATTTTGATGGATTGGATGATTACTCGCAAGGCCCAGGAGAGCTTTAGCCACTGGAGTTGCTGCACCACTTTGTAGCATTGCTTTTGAAACATCGAAAACAGGAGGAAATAATATGAGCATTGGAATCTCTGCAGATTCTTGCAAGGATTGCAACTCATGTTTTTTTCCAAAAGTACAATCCTAGCAACTGCAAGCATTCTAGAACCTTCATTATCCTTGTTGTTGTTCATCTAATTATCAAACTGCTTATGTACATTTTCTAATTGTTAATCCTAATTGTTGCCTGTATGTTGCTTCAATCATCCCTCTACTTTTATTATTTTTTACTCATTTCCCGCTACTGATCAACATCTATCCAACTAGCATTATTTGTTTCTGCTAATTCGCAAAGTTCATAATGAGTTTTTTTTTTTTTTTTTTTTTTTTTTGAAGAACTGTGTCATCAATATATTAAAAGAATGGTAATGTTACAAAGCAAGTGAGGAGGAAGGAGAACTGCCCCAAAGAGACAAAATATACATCGACACTCCACAACAAACCCACGTAAAAACTGCAACTCTCTACCGGCTGTACAAAACCGACCATCACCATCTACAACACCCAAGAAGTCCCGCCAAATGGAAAACTTCCGCTCTACTAATCCCGGGAACACCAGAAAGCTTTGAAATAGCTTATACCTGAGTCGAGGAATCAGAGAGGCTGCAGGCTGCTGAATCCTCTGAAAGATCCACAACCGCCGCCGCTTCCAAATCAGCCACACCAACCAAGCCACACACAGATGCAAGGCTTGCTGCCGCAAGAGCGGCCAAGCACCAGGATACACATGAAGCAGCAACTGCTGGCTAGTCAATCTCACCTGAAACAGAGCCCTGACCCAATCCCAGGCAGGCTGCAAGTGAGGGCATAAAACCAGACAATGCTCCACAGTCTCACGATGAAGGCCACAACAAGGGCAGAGAGGGCTCACACCCGCCCTAAACTGACTCACAAGGGCATTCACCCTGATACAGCGGTGCACCACCGCCACGTATAACCTAACCTTCGGTGGGGGAAGTGAGCTCCATGTCCACGTCCAAACCGAGCGCCATCGAGAACCTGGAAGCTGCAGAGACCACTTGCCTGAAGGGGGCAGAGTGTCATGAATAGCCAGCACCCGGTAACAAGACCGCACAAAACAAGAAGACACAACATCCGGATGAACCTTCCAAACCTGCACCACCACATCATCCTGAGGGACTATAGGTATGTGTAGCGGAATACTCCCCGCCACTTGTTCCCTGGATAGCCCTGGTCACATCGCCTCGTGAAAGCGAAGCTCGAAAAAAGAACTCCCACGGCTAGCTGACCACCCCAATACCAATCCTCCAAGGTGAGCACAAAGCAGCTCGCCTCCAACGGGCCTGCCTCCGAGCATGCACAGTGGCAGCCAAGGGCAAGTGCGCTAGGGGTAGAGGAACCCACAAGAAAGGAGAAGAGTGGTGATAAACTCGAGGCATAATCTAGCCGGAAGAGCACACGCATTATGATCCCAAGCCCGCAACACCCCCGCGGAGAAAAGGGGATGCATGTGGGAAAGGCCGAGACCATACAACAAAGGCCAAGACAACTCCACATGCAATGCATAGCTTCCCAAATGCCACACAATGGCTAAGAGATCGCAAACAACAATGCCGCACTGTGAGAATAGATGCTCCATCCCCTCGCAGAGTGCTCCAAACAAACTTGGAGACCAACACCTTACTATGCAATGCCAAATCCGTAATGGTCAAGCCCCCATCCTCCCGGGACGAGAGACACTTCCACCAAGCCACTTTAACAACCGCCCTTCATCATCCCCGCCCCCACACAAAATTTCGAACAATCTTATCCAAAGCCCAGTATCTTACCCCTGGGAGCTAACATCGCAGATGTTTGTATACACATGAGTGCTACAAAGTAATCGACTTGGCAACAAATGATCCTACCTGCCATGGATAACTTGCTACCCTTCCACCGATTGAGGTGTTTCTGCAACCCCTGCAAAATCTCGTCCCACACCCCCCCCAGGAAACATCCCCTCCAAAGGGAATGCCCAACAGCTTAATACACACATTACCTGGAAGCACCTTCCAAGGGAATAGAGCCAAACAAGGGGGAGGCGGAGTCAGCTGGGCCCATAATGCGGAGCATTTACCCCAATTAAGAAGAATGCCCGAGGCCAAGGAGAAAGTATCCAGCAGGCCCTTCACGTTTCACAGATTCCTCTCTTCGCCACCAAGAAGAGGAAAGTGTCATCGGGCGAACTGGTTAATAATCTGCGGCTACCATCCCCGCATCCGCCCATCCACCACCCCTCCCCCACCGCAGCAAAAAACAATCGAGACAGGGCCTCCGCCACAATCATAAACAAAAACGGGCGCCAAAGGGCACCTTGACGCACCCCTCCGCCTAAGGATAAAAGGCATGGAGGGTTCGCCTCGCACACCACACCGTAGCAGGTGCTTACCTATGCAGCCTTCATGATCGTTCTCGTAAAAGCGTGGACCACAGCCAACGCTAACATCATGGCGTATAAGAACTCCCAACGGACACTATCATAAGATTTGGCAAAGTCAAGCTTAAGATAGGCAATGCCTTGACTGTTCTCCGCCCAATAAAGGCCCCTCATAAGTGCGGCAACATTAGTCAAAATGTTCCTCCCGGAACAAACCCGCATCGCACCTTACTAATGGAAGAAGTCAACACCGGCTTCAACTTCTCTCGCCGGAGCTTTCGCAATAATCTTGTACACGAGGACAACAAGGAGATAGGCCTCCAATCATTAATGGTAGAAGGTCGCTTAATCTTAGGAATCGTGGAAATGCATGCGGTATTCAAGATCCTATCCATTTGAGAAGACTGCAGCAACTCAAGATACACCCGGTACCATGCACTCACCAGCCCACTCCCAATAAGTCCGGAAAGAACTCCACAGCCCAAGCTCTCACGCCGATGAGGCGTAATAGATGGCTTAATAGCCCCCAAAACAAGCTCCCGTGATCTCCCCGCTCATAGGGAAGAGTCGCCGTCTTAAAACCCTAAAAATGAGCATGCACATATCGCCGCAAATCAGCGGGATCCTCCAAAGTGCGCGCCATCGCAAAGCAAGGGGCGCCATATAGATGCCGTGATATCGCCACGCCTAGCTGCTCAAGAACACCGGACCAATAACTTGTGCCCCCTCCTTCAACCCGGTAAGGGCCGCCTTCACACGCCAGCCTCGTGACTTTTAACCCGCCCAGAGCACCAATACGCTTGCAACACCGTGATTCTCCCTAATGCCATCGAAGGTCAGCGCTCAATCTTCTCCAACTCCCCGATAGAGACCATGCAACTCCTGCTGCTCCCCGGCCAGACACGCCTACCAAAGACCTTGGCAAAACGCTTCACCCCGCCAACGCAAATACCATACCGCATACTACTCTTGAGAGATGAAAAGGTATCAAGCCACAACTCCCCGCACCGGGCCGAAATCCGACGCCAGCCGAGGCCCAGGGTGTTCAAACGGAACACCGCCCCCAGAGGGCCGAGAGGCAACCACACCTCGACCGACACAACCCGAGGGTAATGATCAGAAATGGAGGTAGATTGAATGTTCCTCCGGCAAGCAAAGAGGGCACACCATCCAAGGCGCATGGGGCCTTTTAAGCACTAATCTCGCCTATTACAATAGGTGAAAGACAAGTCTCCGGGGACCTCAACCAAGGCCATATCCCGCAACAAACGAGACCATCGATCCCTCTCAAACCCATGCACAAGCCGGGTGCCGTGAACCCGAAGCGATTCTCTACCGCTCTACCATATTGAAGTCCCCCAACAAAGAAACTGCTTAACTGCAACCCACCAAGAGCTCGCATGACTTATTCCGATGTGGGCCCATAAGGCACCCCCACGAGAAGGCCGATTAGGGGCATAGACATTAACAATCCCCCCACTTTTTGCCCTCCCTCCAACCACTTAATTATTGCCCACTGACCAAACCTGTCTGCTGCAGAGTACATCCATCCTCCAAGCAATAAGAGTACCCCCACTAGTCCGCAGAAGAAGAAGCACTAGAAACAAACTGCCTACCAACCATATTCATGAGCCTAGACATATCACCCCTGTGACACTTATGCTCCCAATGCAAATAATATCGACGCCGAATCGCCGGCGCCAAAGAACACGCCCTCTTACTACTAGAGGACGCACCCCCCGCACATTCCAACTGAGGATCGACCTATTCATCCCGGAGGAGCGTGTCAAGCCCCACATGCCTATCCACCAGGCCATCAGCCAACTCCACATAGTCATCATTTAGAGCCAGAGGATTAATCACAGCTAAGTGATCCACAGCCGCTGTACGTGACACTCCACTTCCAACACGTGTTGGAAGTCCCCCAGGCACTTCCATAGAGTCATGGGCCACACTAGTCTCTACCTCCAACCGGGCTGTTCCAGCCACCTCATGCTCAGCACATACCGCCACCTGACATCCCCAGCCAGATCACCAGCCCCTCCCACAGCCCCGCCCTCGGACCTAGCCACAACCGTGATCATCATCCGAGCCCTCCCTCGAGCCACCACGCCCCTAGCCCCCTCCATCCAATGGGCGGCCCGCCAGAAGCCCGCCTGCCTCGCCCCACACCACCTCTCCCAACCACACCACCACCTCACCACCACCTCGTCCCAACTCCACTCATCGCACCACGGAGTCCTTCGGGCCGTTGCCTCGGGGAACAAAGGAATCCCGGCCCCTCGCACAAGCACCTCAATCCCTACCACATCACCAAAGAAGACCAGGATCATCACCGTGGTCGATGGCAAAGACAATAGATGGAAACATCCGCCGGATCTCGAGCCATTCAAAAGCTTCAATCGAAGAGAAAATGCCAGGGACCACTACGCGACCGGAAGACAAGTGGGCACAGGCTGCAGCGGCAGAAAGCAACACAGATCTTGGGGACACGCACAATAGAATGAGCCAAATATACACCCGTGCCATTAGCCATAGAAACCAAGAAATCAGGCACCATCGATCGAGGAAGATCCTCAACTGAACCAACACGGATTTTAACCGCTGTCAAAGAACCGGTGGACATTGGGTGAGTATAATATCGATACAACACATATGATTCACCCAAAGTATCCACCCCTCGACTAACCAATTGCCGCATGGAAGACTCAAATTTCAAACATGATTATGAAAAAATTATTTGGTAGGAATTTCAGAGGTCGATACCGGCAAACCAATCAACCTCTCCAAAGAAGCCAAGAGCTAAACCTCCTCGTGGTCCATAAGGTTCCCAAATTATCTAGTTAGTAAGGTTTTGGCAAAGGTTGGGAGAGAAATGGGGGTTAGGGTTTCGATAATGTTTTTTTTTTTGGTGTGTGGGTATGGTTTCGTGGTAGAGAATCGTGGCGTCTGGTCCGAGAGCATGGCGGGCGAATCGATGCTCGCCCTTATTTGCCGGAGGAGATGGCGATACATCGGGCGGCCGATGGTGTCGCTGGAGGCCCGGAGGCTCCCGACATATGCCTTGCCAAAAGGGCATTTGTGGCAGCATTCTTGGTCATTGGAGACATGCCTTCTCTCAGATTTGTTAGTGCTTTACAAGCGTGAGGCGCTGAGATGGGATTGCCTGGTCTTGAAAGTTTTGTCCCCGCTTGCCCGCTGAGGTGAAGAAATTCTTCCGCACATTCAAGAAGGAATACTTCCGACATAGCGCTTATGTGGCGGTGGGCTGATTGAGGGCTCATCGTGTGCTCTTCGATTGCCTAATTGTGGGAGCCGTTTTCTTTTTTATCCGTGTTTTAAAGGCCGGAGACGATAGAGACACATCGGTCATTTGTTGCAAAGAACGAACTTTCTTGAAAAGTACATTGGTTGTCTAGCTGCAATTCCAATTGCTACCGTGGTGGAGGGAGACATGGCTGGGTACAGTGGGGCGAGGTGAGCTGAGTTGTACAATTGGAATGACCGAGAATTGGCCGGGTGCTCCTTCGAAGTTCTTTGTAAAGCCGGTTGATTTTACGTGAATACAAGGGTTTTCCATGAGTGCAAAGTTCTGTAGTGTAATATAGGGTGCATCTGCCGTTTTCTTTCTTGCAAATGTGTACAGCCTTCTACGTACATGTAGTATATGAATTGGAGCGTCTTCGCAGGAGCTTTTGGGCATGCACGTCTTCTGTGGAAGCCTGTTCTTCAACCGTGTTGGATAATTCCATGACTCTTGTTCCGCCATGTTTTTCTCTAGTGTTGAGTTCTTCGCTCATAGTCCGCTTTTATGCATCGACGCCTTGGGCATGGACGCCCTTTGTGGAAGCTTCTTCCTCAGGCTTCTTTCATGACTGTTGTTTTGAGATATGCAGATCTGGCAATGCAATACATGTGACATGTTCACTTTCGTTCCCCGTTATGTTACTGTGTTCTTCTCTGCTGTTTTGCATCCTTATGTTGTCTGCTATTTTGCACTTGTGGTCATATTCTGCTTATGTACAGACATGTTGGGCAAGGACGCCCTTTGTCAAAGCTTGTTGTTGAAGCTCTTTTCATGACTCTTATTTTCAGATATGGACATCTGCCAATGTAATATTTGTGAGCTGTTCACTTTGGTTCACTGTATATCTGCCAATGTAATATATGTCATCTGTTGACTTTAGTTCACTCTTATGTTAGTGTGCATCTGTTGTAAATGCAATGCTATGACCTTCACTATTTATTTGTATGCATGAAAGTATTAGGTGTATGTAGATACGTAGAAAGGGCGGGGGGTGCTGGTGTATACGGGTCCGATGTGGAAATTCCACAACCCTTGATTTGGCACATTCATGGAATAATGCTTCGATCCAATGATCGAAAAAAAGCAATAAGGATCAAATGAAACTAGATTCTCAATGTTCTGAACATGCCTGGTATGATCAATATCTATCCATGGAGTCTCTGGAAGAGCTGCCTACAGGTCAACAGAGTGAAGATCCTCCATAAATTTCAGAGCCTCTTGAACACGGGCAGTCCTACACTCCGGAGCCTCGCGCTTGATCCAATCTGAAAACCCCGGCCGAGTGATGCGAGCAACAGTGTCATTACTCTGCCAGGCCGGGCGCACATACCACTCAGGGTGCCGCCCTGGCACCCTGAGAGGTATCCAGGGGCACCCCAGGAGGCACATCAGCTACATGCACCCTAGAAGAGGACGCATCACCAGCAAGTGATCCCTTCCAAGCACAGGGGAAGAGGGCATCACGATCCGGGGCCTCAAAGGGGGCATGCTTGATGGAATCAAGACCGGAGTCTCCAAACACAATCTACTGGGGTCTCAGAATTATATTGAGAGGAAGAGCAATCCACATACCTCTCAACCGAAGGGGATTCCAAGAGCTCCCTCATCTCTGCCACCAATTGCACGCCACTTCCTACAGCCCGTGCCTCTTCATGCACGCCGAGACCCGCGCCCTTCCCCTTTACTGGAGGATTCTTTCTCCTCGCCATCTCCCTTGGCTTCAGCCCCAAGCCATGAGGCTCAAACGATCCCCCATCAGCATGTCTAGCAGGAGCCATGACATCCGAACCAGTCCGGAAATCAGCTGTTTGAGGCAACAAACCACATGCAAAACAGCTGATGCTATACACCTCCGGAAAGAGCTCAGAGCAAGCTTTCCAACGAGCCCAAGCACGCCAAAAATTGACACTAGATAAGAGAGATATCGACGATCAAAGTTTCGCCGCCAGTGGTAACCATTAGTTTTTCCAATACCCAAGCATTATTTTGAATGGACTGGTCATAAACATGGCATGGTATCCCTCCATGTCTTTTCTCGTGTTTCTCCATTGAATTGAATTTAGGTCTTTGAATTGAAGTCATGAACCTCCAGAAGAAGCTTATGAGATGTTTATGGCGCTGGGCAATATTCTTTACCCATTTGTATTTGTAACTTTCTTATCAATGAATATAGGCTTAACATGGCTTCTGTTCTGAGTTCAATTTTTACATATGTTATGGTACATTTTTTATTCCCAAGCATAAGCAAAATGGTTTAGATGTTTGAGGTTTGAAGACCATAATTATTACTATTTAAACATTTTGTGATTTTATGATTCATGATTGTTTGTTTGACAGCCATGTCACATTATGTTGTTATACATAGAAGACTTTATTTTGCCTGCCCACGAACTACAACTGTCCGTAAATTGGTTTCGGGCAAGTTGTTCAAGCTGGATATGCATGACAGTGGCACAATGTGAATGATTTATAAAGCTCTCCTGCTTATTTTAGGTCACGGGGATTTTTGCATCTAGTCCATACGCCTGATGTGCACTAGACATTCTTTGACATGAAGGAATTTTCTATTGGTTTCCAGATGGAGGAATTATTGCAGCATTCAATTGTTAGAATATTTTGATGGAGCCTTGAAGATATGCTTGTCCTTAGGCATTTCAAATGGAGTCCTCATTCAAATGTGCTTGTCCTCAAAAAATCCTTGAGTTGAAAGCATTTAATGATACTGAAAGCAGCATACTGACATTCAATGTCACAACACTTGTAGAAACAAAGAGCTTGCGATTCTAAACAAGAGTCAAGATCCATTCATTGTAGCTGTTGCATTCTTTTGATCTGCCAGCAGAAATATTTTGATGCAAGTGTTATTCTGTTGTAGACACTTAGATGGATAGACTTGCACAAATTGCTATACACAAAGCAATCAAGACTTCTTTGAATAGAAACAGTCAAATGGGGAACTACACTATTTAAATCCAAACCTTACTTATAGATCAGAGTCGTCTTCATATTTGGATATCTGTCTGTTAAACTTCCTAATTATTGGGTTCTGTGTTGCCAAGGAGCTATAAGAAGAAATTGAGCATAGTGATCTCTTATATTTTGAACTTGGACTATTCTTTTAATTATTTTAACTATATTGCAAGAACCTAACGAGTTCGAGGAGTGTTTTTTTGCCTAGCCACAAATGCATATTCCATATAATGGCTACCATATTCAATCTTTAATATTTAAATGATAGTTTGGCGCTACTAATCCAACCTATTCAAATGCAAAACTGAATCTAAGCTTAAAACTACCCAAGCCTCCTGTTGCACCTTTTTGCTAGTTTTTTTTTTCTTTTTTTAACTCCAATTCTATAATTGTGTGACGTCTAATTTCTCCTAATGTATTGCTTCTCTCCAATTCTATTTCCTATTTCTAATTTTACCAATTCTATCCCCATGGGATTCACTTATAACAAAGGGGATATGCCATCTGCGTTCAAGGAATGGCCAAAAACACCTCTGGTATACTGACTTATGAAAGCTAACTTAACCCCTAAAGTATATAGTTTACCTGAAATAGTGGTAAAAAATCCCCTAATGGTAAGTATGTCTATGTAAAATGGTCGAAAAACACCCATATAGATGAACTCACATATTATGTATGCCCAACAAATGTGATTCCCTCGAGATTCTATTGGTCTAATGTCATTTGGACCTTTTTTTTCTTTAAGTATGTATCATACATACTTTACGCACTAATACGCTCACGGTATTAATAAAAAAGTGCACCATTTGACATGTTAACTTATAGGCATAGTATGTATAGTACTGCGAGGAAGGTACGAGACGTATGTAAGCGTAAAATATGGGTACGTAAACAACACTGATACTATGTGCTAATGAAAGCATCAAATTCTACCTTGTGAAGGCAAAGCGCCTGGCCGAGAGTGGCAATGATGGATGGTGAGACACTTGGAACACATAATAGATAACAAGTGTGTGGCAATATTTGAGTTGAAGAGGGGAATTCAAGTTTGAATTTCAACAACCACCTGAATGGTCCATGTGGCAAATTTTTATTCTGAATCATGAAAATGTGGGTTTATCTTGTAACGCATTATGGTCCACCAAATATGTCTTAGACCTTTCATTTGATTGGACCCCATAGATCTATTGATCTGCGTGGATGATAAAAATCCATTCAATTCAATTCATTTCAATTCGATTCAATTCATTATGAAGCATGCCACTTGTCCATACATGCAACATTTTTTGTATCTGCTTTCTAAATGGTTGGACCTCATTTTGAAAGGTACGTAGTTGTTGTTCTTCCTCTTCTATGTGCTCCATGGCCACAACGAATGATGCTCTCTTGCTTTTTGGCATGCATGAGCCTTTCTTTTTTGGCATGACGTAAAAATACTATCTGTCTGTTGTCTACCCGCCAAGCAACTCGCCCGCCTCCTATCTCACCGGTCAATCATTCAGCGCTACCGCCTACCCACAACGAATGCTGCTCCTTGCTTTTTGGCATGCCTAAGTCTTTCTTTTCTTGATTTTGACCATGCATGTCCCTTGCATTTCTTTTATTTTCATGCAATATATTGATATCAAATAATTGGGATCAAGCTCTTTTTGGGGTTTTAGTCGTCCATTTGCATATGGCTAGATTGAATTTGGGCTTTGTTGAGTCACTAAATCTAAATATCTGATGAAGTGCTTCTACAGTATCTATAGATACTAAGTCTGATATATATTTGCTTCAAGCATTCTTTACGAGATGGACTTGTGTTCGCAAATAGAATTTGCAAACTTTAGTGTATTTATGTCAAAATACATTTAGCCCAGTTTTGAAGGCATATTTTTGGAAGGAGTAATTTTCGCCAGGTGGAAATTTCACAGAAATTTCCACTGGCCAAAATTCTCCCACCTAAATTTTAGGATCTTGAAATTTTTTTTTCACCCGAGGAGGATCTATGGCGCCAGAGTCCTCGCGGGCCGATTCTGGCTAGTTTTTGATAGATCTTCGTTGCTAGGGTGTAGATCTTTGTTGTGGAAGGTGAGCGCCTACCGGCCGTAAGCCATGATTTTGCTTTCGACATTTTGAAGATTTTCATGATTTTTAGCTAGTGTAGTTTCTTGGCGACCTCCAAGCATTTTTTGGCTTACTTTCTCGGCGACTTAGAAGCATGGATCTTTCTTGGCGAAGTTTCTTGGCGAAGCTCAAGTTTTAGGCTTCTTGGCGAAGCTCGCTACTTCTCAAGCATTTTGGCGACTTCAAGCATTTTGGCGAAGTTTGTTCTTTGCAAGAAGAAAGTATGTTTTGTGTTTTTGTGTAATTTATGTTGTAATATTTTGTTCTTACTCGCTTTTTGTTGCCAGATCCGCAAAGTTTCAAGAAAGGAGTCGAATCAAGTAGTGATGTTCTAAAGGAGTCGAATCATTGTGATGTCCTCGCGAATCAAGTCATCGATGTTCTAAAGAAGCTACGCAAAGACGTAATTTTCACGAACTTTGATCGATTGGAACTTGTTTTTGAAGCTTTCATCACGCTTTTATCGAAACTTGTTTTTGAACATTGATCGCTGAATTTTGATCACAGCTTTATCGAAACTTTGTATTTGAAAGTGATATGAAATTGGATCATCGAACTTGTTTTTCAAACTTTGTATGTGAAACTTTGTATGTGAATCAGAGCTTTGATCACAGCTTTATCAAAACTTTGTATTTGAAACTTGTATGAAATTGGAAGTCAAGTAATGATCACCGAAATTTGTAACTGTTGTAATGATCACTGAAATGATAAGAAATTGTAACTTGAAATGACCTTGAAACAACAAGCAATGACCTTGAAATTTCGCCTTGAAAAATCAAGGTGATTTAGGCTATAATTTCAAGGTCCCTAAAATTTCGATAATGTGATTCAAATAGGATCAATCTGGCTCATCTAAGGAAAATCCGATATACCTTGGAGGGCAAAAATTTTATAAGCCTAGAAATTTTTATGCACCCTGTTCGGAAGGTTGTGTTATTAGATATTTATCGCTATGTCACGTGGTGCGCTTAACAAGCCCCCTGTTTCGTCGAATTGCTTACGATATTTAATAGGTTCTTTTTTAATTTATTTATTTCAGGTCATCTCCTCGAGTGAGACGACTCTTGTTTTTTTTTAATACTTCTCTAACATCTAATGGATTATGTTAGTCTTTTATGCTAAGATTTTCAGGTTATCTTGATCGCCTGTTTCATTGGAGTTGCTTCTCGCATTGGAATGAATCACCACTTTTCTAATCTCAAATGCCATCCTGTGCCTCCTCGACTTTTCTTCAACAACATTAATTTGAAGGTTCAAAATTTTCCTTTGGAGGCCTCGGGCAAAAACTTAGCATCATGGTTTTCCTGAAGCCCCAAAGGGTGTTCTTTATCCAAGTGATGCCTCCTATGTGCCCTTCGTATTTTACATTGTTTTAAGGGAGACATGGATGTTCCTATGGCTAGTTTCCTGCATTTTAGGGGTAGTCCGATAACTGCCCCACTTGGATATTTTTTTAGAATATTTGTACATTGATGTCGTGAAAATATGCCCATCCATCCATTCATCCATCCATCCGTCCATCCATCCAGACGAGTCTTTCCCCAAAAATTACAGTAGTACAGTAGTGCAAGCAAATTAACATGCAAAACGATATAAGATGAAATTCAAAGTCTGATTAAGAACATATAGGTTTTTTATGTGTAATGCGCCATGAATGAAAGAACCACTTTATTTACATTCAGAGATTGATAGAAATTTTTTAAGCAACCAATGTTCCTCCCAAAATAAGTATAAGTTCAAACAGTTGAAGGAAATAAGATGGCGCTGACCTGAACTACTAATTTTTCCAACTCCTTGAAGAGCAAGCACATAGGCAAACCATGGCGGAAGAGCTCGAAAACTTGCTTGCTTCTATGTCTCTGCGAACGTCGGTATCCGCAGAGAAAGGCCGCTGCCTTATTGCTGCATCACATTTCTCTCCAGGTTCTTCTTTGTTGCTTTGGACAGTCTATTCCAGCTTATATCAAATCAAATGAAATCATTGCTTTAGAATCCTGGTTTCTTGGGATAACGATATTTCAGTCAATGATCGCGCTACAAACGAATTATAAAATAAGTGAAATGAGCCTACATTCAATAGAGAAACTGTAATTATGAATAAATCGGATGGAGGAGGGACATATACAGATAAGTGTTGGCTCGACCATGTCTTTCCAATATGATTGCTCTAAGTTCCTTTGGAGCTGTGACAATATTTGAGGAGTCAATTAATTCTCTTCCCACCTGAAAGTGGTCTCGGGCTTGAACGGTTGTATTTTATGGTAACAATTAAATTTGTTATATGGAATTGTTTTAGGCAACCCACAAAGGATGTAGATTCACATTTGCATCTTTCCTTTGTACTTCTTAATTGGCTTAACTCTAGGTTCCTGTGTCAACCTATGTAGATTCACATTTGCATTCTTTCCTTTGTACTTCTTAATTGGCTTAACTCTAGGTTCCTGTGTCAACCTATGTCGATGTATCTCATGTTAAACTCTATTTCTTGTTTCATCCCTTCGGTTGCTTATGCTAGAAACAATTCTTCATAGGTCACATTATCTTAGAGCAAGAGCCATATGTATATGTGGTAAATAGGGGGTCGAAGGGTAAAAGGTGCAATAGATGTTTTAAGAAGTTGGAGAATTTGAAGCGTTGCTCTAAATGCCAATTTGTCTGGTATTGTTCTCCTAGCTGCCAGGTGTGGATTCATTCATGTCCATAAGCTTAATACTTTTTGAGATTTAACGTGCTGACAAGTTTCCTTATTTAATTAGAAGGAAGAATGGTCCATACATAAACAAGAGTGCAGAATCATAATTGGCCTTTTAGAGGGGAAAAGGCATTTAGTAACACCGTCTTTGCAAATGATGCTGAGGCTTCTTATAAAGAGAAGACTTCAAGTTAGCAAGGTATGCCTATTTCGCTTTTATGTTGAATTACTTGTATTGCATATGTATAGTAGCCTCAACCTTAAATTCTGTCAACCAGTTAAGCCAAGGCTGTGCATGGATTGGGGTGACTGTGTTAGAAGTGGCAAGAGGATTGTTTTGGATTGTTCTTAAAAATGAAGGAGAATCCAAATTGCCTTAAGAACTAAAAAGAAATGTATTACTGTTTTGTCTCTTTATAGGATGTTGGGGGAAAACGTTATTGGTTCATATAAATTCGAGATGTCTAACACTATCTCAATTTAGTTTGGGCATATAATCTGGACATAAGAATGCAAAAGTCAATTGGCTTATATTGCATTGCTATTATTCCTAACTGTGGATGAAATACATTCTGTCTCATAGGCTAGTGCAGTCTTTCCTAGAGGTTAATGAAGCCAGTGCTGTCCAATTTAGATGAAATTGTCCCTTCTGTAGATGAAGACACTGTAAACTTTTGGTCCTTGAACGTTAATAAAGTCTTATTTTCTGTAGTAGGAATAATCTTGCTCATCCATGTGATTGATATTTCATTTCCGATTAATGTATTTTGTTACGAATTCTTAATGGTTGAAGTGGACCCAAGAAGACATGGGAGCCGCAAGGTTCTCTAGAGTCTAGACCAAGCTATAACGATCTGTGACCCATTACCTGACACTGCTATATGATTTATAATTTATGGTTTGCAGGAAGTTGCAGAAACAGAAGCAGATAACTATGAATTGGTGGCGGCCTTGCTGGACCGTATCTTGCAGAAACTTTGTTATGCAAAATATGAAGCCATATATATGGTCCATTATTACTTATTGCTTGTAGTTTAACATTGTAAAGGGAATTTTAATAGCGTCCTTCATGTAGATGCTACATGTATGCGGTTTCCTTAAGTTCAAACCTAATCGGTGGCAGACATGTCAGATATGGATGAGAATCGGTTGGTCTTATATGCACAGATGGCTAACTTGGTGAAGGAAATTAGTAATGATGACATGGAGATACGAGATATAACACTAAACTTTTGTAGAGTTAAGTCCTTCCAGGGTACTCTACGTTGCAATGTTATTTAATTTTACTGGTTTTATCTCATTTCTGACTGGATAAAATGCAATATTGTAATGGTTTCAGTTTGCATGTAATGCACATACAATATGCGATGAAGAATTGAAGCCTAATGGCACTGGGCTATATCCTGTGATTTCCATCATAAACCACAGGTTGATATTCGCTTTCTGCCATGTGTATGAAAATTTTTATTTTCATTTCATGACATTTTTACTAATGGTTTATGCTAATTCATAGCTGTTCCCCAAATGCGGTGCTGATGTTTGAAGGTAGGTATGCCATGGTCCGCGCTTTGGATGACATAGACGAGGGAACAGAGGTATCGTTTACTTGAAGTCCTCAACCAGTTTTACGCACTTGCTCTGTTTGTGACGTTCTGAAATGTTTATGTATGTTAACCCTAAGATATATTGCTTTAACATAATGTTGCTGTCTGCAATCATCAAGTAAAACTAACAATGCTTCAGTACAATAAACCGAGTGGGTGGTGGCCTTGGGACAGATGGTGTGAATATTTGCCCAACGACTTGGGTTGTGAATAATTTTTTCTAGCTGTTTTGCATGCTCAGATATTTGCAAATGGCCTATAAACTGTCTTGTTTCTCCCTGCCTTCCCTTTTTAGATGACTTTATGGAAAATTATCTTTGTCCTTGAAATGAACAATGAGTTTATAAGTGATGATCTGTTGAAGAGATATATAATTGATGTGTTTTGTTCTCGAAAGTATAAGGAGAATTTTCTTGGATATATTCAGGCATCATAATAAAATTGCTGAAAGCCATGTATTTCTTATACTGTCGATCTACCACACGATGAAGTGCACCATCCTCTTATACGGTTGATTTTTGCTGCAGATAACTGTAAGTTATGTGGAAGTGGGAATGAGCACAATTTCACGTCACAGGGCTTTGAAAGAACAATATTTCTTCTCCTGCAACTGCAACCGCTGTTGCCTTTTGGTATATCCCACCACCTTTTCTTCCGAATGGATTCTTTCGCTATTCTAACCTCTTTGTTTCTTCATAGAAGGCTCCAAGAACTTTGAATTAGGAGAATACTAATTCCTGTAAAGTGCCTTCAACAGAACACAATGGACAAAATGCTTATCCTTGACACATTTTTAAAGGCGTAGCTTTGAATTGTATTGAATAGTCCATTATGACTGCCTCCTATATAGTTGGGTACTGTCCTAGTTTACCCTCCTTCCCGGCAGCTTTCAGTGCCATGTATATATATCAAACATACTTCCAAAATCTTATTAGCAAGGTATATGTCTGAGGGCCGTGTATGAGCACACTAAATTGCATGTCTATAGGGTACTAAGGAGGGTCTGAAAGAAGATGGAAGATTGGAAGGCTTCTCGTGCCCCAACAAAAACTGCAATGGTTTCTCCATACCTGGTGAATAATTTTTTTGGGGTGGTTGTAGCTTCCAATATATGACTTATGTTTGATAGGAGCTACTTGTCTCTTTCCACAGAAGAAAAAGGAGAGCTTAGATGCGTGCTATGTTCAGCTAAATCTGATGAAAACAAAGCCAAGCTGCTGATATGTGAAGTTGATAAAATTTTGGAAGATGCTAGGTGTCTTCAAAATCAAGGCAGTATCCTAAAGGCTAGCGGGGAACTGAATCTGGTTTTTTAGTCGGATCGAATGCATCTAGAACTTGAGGCATTTAATAGTGTGCTAACCTTGTTCTAGAATTTTCAACTTTTTGTTTGGATCAAAATTAGCAGATCATCTCGTTTTGATCATACTTGGCTAGAAGCCAGGATTGTGCAAGCATATTGTCTGTATGGGAACTGTTATTTACAGTTTCATCCTTAAGCGGCATGGAACTCATGGAGGCAAAGAATGCTTTGCAAAAGGCCGAGGCATTGCAAGAAAGTATTTGGAACCCAATTTGTGTGCATCTTATGCACACCCGCGACAGCTTGTTGAAGGTACAAATGGAGCCTTGTTGCCTACCTTTCCAATAACATTGCAAAACATTGGAATGTTCTAAATAAATGTTCCCTTTTGCAGATATGCATGTCCTTGCATGATTGGCAATCTGCATTACACTACTGCCAGGCGACAATACCAGCCTATGAGAGTAATTGCAATATTCTCTTGTTTGTTACTTAGTAATTACAGTTATCTCTTGTTTATTATGCTAACGCATGACCTGGTCACAATTGAAAATGCAAACTTTTTGCTGGCAACAGCAGATGTTCTGGTGTTTTACTATGCATAATTTAGTTGACATGTCCTCCATTCTCATGTATAATATGTGTTCGAGCAGGTGCTTACCCTCCATTGCATCCATTACTGGGTTTACAATTTTATGTCCTTGGAAAACTGCAATGGTAAGTAAGCTATGCACTCATGATTTGTCTTCTGATATATGATCCATTTTGTATATGTATATGTGATAGGTACATCGGAAATTCTCTGGAAGCTTTGGAAGCACTCACAAAGGCATATAAGATACTTTATGTTACACATGGATCTCGAAGCAAGCTTTTTGAAGAACTACGTGCGATGTTGAAGGAAGCTGAGGCAGAGGTTTCCTATCGACATTTGAATGACTCTGAGACTCGTCACTCAAGAATCATGAATCATTCATGACTGAGTATGACTGAGTTTGTTGACATTGACATGGCACAAAAGCTTTGGCTAATGGCATTCCCAAGCAATTAGAGAGGAATAGAATGGCATGTGTCCGTTTCTCCCTCATAAAGCTTTTTTCCTTTTTTTTTTTTTAACAAGGCATTTAATTCTCTTGACAAGTTTTCCTCATTTGTTTTCCCCTTCTCAAAAGACAAGCAAGGAGGATGAGAGCTTCTGAAGTGAAATATGCATGAATGGCAGAAGATGGAAAAAAAAAGATCCAATAAACATGATAAATAAATGTCCCGTTTTTTAACTGGATTTGGAACATTTTCTACTCATGTTTCATTAAAACACACTCCAGTGTTTTAGAAAAAGACTTATGACCAAATATTTAAGATTTTACTTTAGTCTATTGATTGCTTACAAAGGAGAGAACATTATGCATCTATTTTTCATCTATTTTGCCTTGTACCCTTGTCTCGTTGTTTGGGAGCATGGTCCATGGAATATATCAAAATCTGCAATCTTGGCCATCGAGCCCAGGGTCAAATGATGAGATGGCTCTATTATTTATGGTCCTAATCTCCCCTTTCACTGGCCTGCACAAGTAGCACATTACGTTATTTTAAGTTAATAAGTTTGTGGTTTTAGGGGGCCACTGGCTCAAGATTACCCTACTACCTTGCACTCGATCATGGCCCCATAAGGATTTGATCTTAAGGACCATTTAAGATGATCATATCATTGCCCATGATCGGGTGCTACCTTGTACACGACCCGCAGTGCCTCATGCCCCTGAGGGTTTAAGCTAGGGAACGTCTCACGATCTCATCATCGCGCATGATCACTCGTACCTCACCATGACCCCCCTATGGTCAGGTGCGCGTGCCCTGCATCGTGGCATAGAGATCATCTGAATGATGGTCTCATCATCGCCCACCATGCCTCTGTTCCTCTCACATGACCCTCCTGGTCATGTGCATTCTTGGTGCGTGTTGGCCTAGAGAATGCCTTTAGAGCATATCTCATCATCGCCTACACTTCCAAGACTTTGGCATATGCACTCTGCTAGCCCAAATGCATATGCCTCACTAGAGCTATACTAAGACATACAACTTAGCCAAGCACCTGACAAGTCGGCGTCGACCAACTCGGAGATGACTCGACCGTCGAACTCCGTCATAAAGTCTGGGTATTGCTTCTCTAGTTGCGTCTTCCACAGGCAAGTGCTTCCACCTGACCAAATATTGGAGGAATTGAGACCTTCTCGTCTTCTTGAATGCCTTGTCGAGGATTAACTTGGGCACTATTTCAATTTGTTCCTTCGTCATCTCCAACGAAGTTGGAGTTTTCAAAACCCCTCCGGGTTTGGAGTGTGCCTCTTCAACAGGCTCACATGGAAGACCTTGTGGACTTTAAGGTGGGTAGGTAGGTCGAGATTGTAGGCTTGGCTCCCTGCTCACTCCAAAATCTTGAAAGGTCCTGCCCACCCAGGAGCAAGCTTATTACAATTGCCGATGCGAAGCTTCACTTGCTTGACCTTTACTTGAGCCAACTTTATCTCCCACAACAAAACAAACTCCCGAGGAGTTTTATGTCTATCTGCTAGACTCTTCTGATGTGCCCATGCTGTTTGAAGATATTCTCGTACTTCTACCATAAGCTGCTGCATATCTGCTGTCGTTGTTAAAAAACTTCCACCTTGGGCACTAGATTATGCCACGTAACTGGGGTCAAGCATTGATAACTGTAACTGATCATGGAGGAAGATATCTTCGATGACTCTTGCTTCGTATTATTGTACGTAACTCGACCAGGTGGATGTAATCGGCCCATTTGGATTGCTTGTTCCAACATAGTTTCTCAACGTGTCTCCAAAATTTTGTTGGTGCACTCCATTTGCCCATTGACTGCGAATGAAAAGCAAAACTCATCCACAAGTTGGTGTAGATCGTGTTGAAGTCTTGCTAAAGGCGCTAAAGAACTTCGGATCTCTATAGGTGATGATCGACCCGGGCATTCCGTGCAACCTGGAAAAAAAATCTCTTATGTAGACAACAAGGCTAGATCCAAAGCCATCAAGGCACCAAGGCACAACCATCAAGGCACCAAGGTTCCTTATTGTCCTTAGAAGGCCCGCTATGAAATCCATGTTGATGACTTCCCCCTTGGCATCTGGCACTGCCCAAGGTTCCAAAAACTCCCGAGGTTCGAAGTTGTTCTGCCTTTGTCTGCTGACACAAAATGACATTCTTGGATATACCTGGCTATATGCTTCTTCATGCCCAACCAGAAGTAGCTACTTCTAATCTTGAAGTAGGCTTTTATAGATTCTGCATGGCAGGAATTAGGGCTCTTATGCGTGTCATGGGAGATTTTCCTTACTCCTGATGCTTTAAATACGCATAGTTGTTCTTTGATATTAAAGATTGCCTTCCTTTTTAAAATGTTTGAAGGTTTCTCTTTCTTAATCCGTCCTTGCGCTCTTGCAAAGATTAGCCCATATGTGCTTGAACTCCATGTTAGAGGAGATGGCTTCTTCTATCTCCTTGCCAATAAGTGGCGACGTTTTAGCATCTTCACGGCTTTCCTCAAATGGGTTGCATGCTCTTCCATTGATTTGCTGTAGATCACGATGTCGTCGAAGAAAAATTGATGACGAACTCATCCGAGAAATCTTCGAAGATGTCGTTTCTCAAGTGTATAAAAGTCAGTGGGGCATTCGATAGACTCAAAGGCATTACTGTGAAGTCATAGTGCCTATACCGTGTTCTGAAGGAGTCTTATAAATATCTTTCCCGTTTATCCTTATTTGATGATTGCCCGACCTTAAGTTGATTTTGTAGAAGAATCTTGCTCTTTGAGGATGATTCATTATGTCTTTTGTTTGTTGGGCTGCTAATGGTTGATATACATCTTTAGATTTCCATCCTGGCAGAAAGGAATCTCAATTTTCATCCAGAGGTATATCATGAGACTTCTTGATTAACTTAGAAATTGGCCGAGGCAACTGTTCCGAAGTAGCATCTTCCTTCTTATTCTTGTGGTCGGGGTCGACCACTTGTAGCTTAAGTATGTACGACCTCATTCCTCATGATGGACTTAAGTAATTGCTTCACTGACATGCGTTGCGCGATTGAAATTACTCCCTTAACTTTAATTATAAGGTACTTGCCTTTTGGTGCTGGGATAAACATCTCTTGCTTATGATAATCAATTGTTGCCTTAGCCGGCTTTAATATTCCATGCCTATTATAAGGTCATACTTGCCAATGTACATAAGTTGGTGCCGATGCTCTACTTTGCTCCGCTTAAGGTTGATGTCGAACTTGACTGTTGTTCCTTTGGTGTTGCTAATTACTCGGCCTTGCCATAATTACTGGCCTAGATTTTGACTTAAGAGTCTTGATCTTAAAGATGTCCGCCATCTAGGAGGTGCAAGGTTACAGGCTAACGAATTATTTACATAAATTCTATGGCCACAAGGTTAGTCAGCATGATGTTTCCTTTGGATTCACATAAAAAAAACTATGTAATTAAATAATTATTCTTGTTTTAGATCTAATCTATACTCTAGGATCTCCCCTTTCTTAATTATTGCCCTCTTGAAATAGTCCCACCTTTGAGTTGATACCATCTAGAAGTTGGCCGGACTTATTAGATTGCTTCCCTTCATTTGGTCAGAATATTCCTTCTGCTATGGAGGTACTCGTCATATACATGGTTGACGGTTATCCTATTATTGAATCCTTCTTAGCGAGGTGATCAAGCTCACAAAGAGGTTCCAATATTGGATATCTGCCAGCAATGTATGTAGTTTTAATACTCCATACGAGTTTCTTCCCAATCCTTGAAGCTTTGCTCAATTCTTGGGTCCATCCTTTCTAAAAGAAATGACAAAATCTACTTGCAATTTCGTCCCAATCCCATCATTGATGTTATCACCCATAATTCTAAGATATTCAACTCTAGCTTGCTTAAAGTTGGTGTAGTCGTTGGAGTAGCAAGGCGATGATCCATAATTTGCTGGAAAATCTAGTCTCCTTGGAGTTGTTGTATAATCATTCATGTGCCCTGCTTTCTTTTGTCTAACATATTCTGACTCTGCTCGTTCTTAATGTTGATGTTGATTACCTTCATTAAAGCTATCCATATTAGTGGACTTGATGCTGTAGTCGATAACATAAGTCTCGGTGTCGCGTCCCAGAGGCTTGAAGGTAATGTTCTTCATACTCTAGAATCTTTCATGTCGACTCATCTGCCTTGGAGGTTACAAGATTTGAGGATGATTCTTCTAACTCCTGAATCGATATTGTTGTGTTGACCTTGTCGATTCGATTCTTCATCTTGGCAGTCACATGCTGCTATTATAAGGCTGATAACAATGTTGAGTACTTTACCACTTCTAACTATGCAACTTCTCTTATTGAAAGAAGTTTATTTGCATCCATGTGCAGGGACTATAATCTTGACTGATCAGTTAGTAATGCTAGTATTTGATCCCCCATGGTGCCTCTTCTTGATGGTGTTTGACCTCCAATCTCTAAGGTGGAAGATCGAAGATCATCATGATCTCGAGATGGTGCTGTCGAGGTTGATGTAGCTGCGCTGAAGTATCGGGGCTGATGAGGAAGAAGTTTATTGCAGTCAAGCCATATTCCTATTCCTAAGCAACCCATCCTTGCTGGTTTGTGATACCTCCTTAGCTAAAGCATCTTTGCTTGAAGTCTAAATCCAATACTACTATGGCCTGTATATCTGCGATAGTTTCCCTTCTTAGGAGGTATGCACAGTCTCATCCTTTAGAACTCTTGATGTCATAAGTTGATGAAGTCCTCTACTTGTTGGTGGGGTAGCTGTGACATTAATCATCGATGTGGGGCCCTTCCTCGAGACAATATGGCACTTGGAGAATATCCTTGATTAGGGGATGTTCCTCCCCTAATGTGATCAATTTTGTAAGTGCCATGCTGCCCATTAACTGTTGCATAGCCCTCTTGGCAACTTTCGTGTCTATTCTTGATGTCGAAATCATCCTTCCTATAAGCTCCCCTTTATTATTTGTGTTCGGGCTTCCCTGTACACCATCTTGGCCTTTGATTTGCTGAAGTTTCCTCCATACGGTTGCCTTCTGCTTTCAACTCGTTGATGTTGTCGAGTGGCTCCAGTGTCGAGCCCTCGAGGATCTGCAACGAAGGTTCTCTTGACCTATTTGACCGCCCAAAAGTGCACAAGGCAACTATTTATGTCTACTTACTCTAAAAACCCTATTTTTATACCTTTATTCACTCTACCTCAAATGACCCACTTGGCATTTGGCACTTTACTGTGCACTGAGAAGGGCACTTATTTGCTGTTATGGGGTGGTAGAAAGAGACTTACTTTATGGGTGTACTTGGTGTGTTAGACCAAATTACCTAGATAGAATGAATTCCTAGAAAATTATCTATGATACAAAGGCATGACGGAAGACACGATGGTAGCGCATCTATAATGTGTGTTGGTATATCATACCAACATGTGACAACAATTTCTAAGGCCTTGGCAACTAGCTGGCTCTAAAAAGGTTTGATTATACTACCTATATATAGACAAGAAGACACTTAGCAAGATAAGAGCGACAACTAAGCTAAGATGAATGTAGATGTTGTCTCTATCTAGCTTAAGGGTCTTGGTTCTAACTCTAAGGGTCTTGGCCATCAATATTATCTAACATGGTTAAAGCAAAAATCTAGTTAAGGATTATAATTCATATATAAATGATGCTCGCCCTCGGTGGTTGGCAAAGGGGGGTTTGGAGGGGAGGGGGGGGCTTTCATCCCTGTGGGTAGGAGGTTCGATTCCTGCTATTGTGGAATTTTTTTTAAGATGAGGTTCAAATGGATTGAAAAGCTAGAATGGGGTACTACAAGACACTAGAATGCATGGCAGATGGCTAAAATGTGCACTAAGAACCTTTTCCAAGCAAATTTGCAAATTTTTTGCTCAAAGAACCTTTTCCAAGCAATTTTGCAAATTTTTTGCTCAAAATCACATGACTAGGGTCGGCTCGCGCCAATGATGCCTACGTTCACGACGGATGGGCCTTTGGCGCGAATCAACCAGAGTGGGTTGATTCCTACTCAAAAATGAACATTTCTAAGGGTTATAAGACATTAAAATGCATATTTGGATCAATTCTAGGCTAACTCGCAACTTATTTTATGCTAAAATGACATGCAAAAGTGCAAATTTGGGTGACTCGGGTCCATTCGCGCAGAAGGGGCCTGCGTTGGCGACGCAGAGGCCTTTGGCACGAATCGACCGGAGTGGGCCAATTTTGATTTCTTTTTGATGTTTTTAATTAAAAATAAGTGCTACATTGTATTTCTGAGCAAATTCTAAGCATTCTAACATCTTGCAACACAAAATTTGGGTCAATTATTCCTTAATTCAAATGACTCGGATCCATTCGCGTGAAAGGGGCCTGCGTTCGCGGCGCAGAGGCCTTTGGCGCGAATCGACCTGAGTGGGTTGACTTCGGCCAATTTTCAATTTTCTAAAATAAAATTTTGCCTAAACTTAGCAATTAAGAACATTCTAACTACAATAGAAAAGCTTCTACAACAATTCAATTTATACAAAAACACTTTTAAGAAGAAGGAAGAAACTTTTAACGTCCACGGAGAAAAGCACTTTTATATATTAAAATTTGACTTACATGAAAAAGATAGCTTTAATATATATAAAATTTTACTATGTACAAAAATTGAAGCTTCTAGGGCTTCTCCTTGCGGATCCTCCTCGCCAGGTGGAGGTCCTAGGGCATCACAGTCACCCTCTTCACGTGGATTGCGCGTGGATTGCCCTCCTCGAAGAGTTGAGTTCACTATGCTTTGGCCGCTTCTGGCGAGACCCCGCCGTCCTTGATATGGCTCGGTAGTCGTAGTCTATCTTGAACT
This sequence comes from Isoetes taiwanensis, assembly GCA_021234155.1. Lineage (NCBI taxonomy): Eukaryota > Viridiplantae > Streptophyta > Lycopodiopsida > Isoetales > Isoetaceae > Isoetes > Isoetes taiwanensis. The sequence goes on along the minus strand of JAJEKV010000012.1, from coordinate 21,246,644 downwards.
CCTGCATAGACCCTTGATGTAGGCACTCGAAAAGAGGCTTTCTAAATCATCGACCGGGTGCACCTTTGGGCGGCGATTAATAAATATCTTAGAACAGCTCTCTTGCTTGGAATTTGGCCCATGGCGGACCTTCTTCAGAGAATCGGGTCGAGGTGGGTGAGGCTTGTCGGCTGCCTTTGGCGGACTCCGACACTCTACTTACAATATCAGTAATTATGTCGGATCCAACGCCGGAGATAAATCTTGCATGCTACCTTCTTTTTCCCGTACTCAATATCTTGCTTTAGCTTTAATAGCTTCTCGCTGATCTTTCCCTCCTTGGACTGCATTGGATATGGTTGCCGAGCGTAGGCTCTGTCTGTTCTTTGGCTTCCTCCTCCTCTTCTTCTTTAGCCTCTTGCTCCCCTCTCCTGTTGGTATGGTCCTTCCTCCTCGGGCTCATCCTCCTCCGGTTCGTCCGGTTATGGTTCTCTGACAACCACGCCCCCCCTACGCCTATTTTCACACATCTTTGCTCGCTTCTCCCTTGCCTACGTCTCTTCCTCCCTTGCAACCACTTTCTTCCTGCCCTTTTCTTTTGCATTGCTGGCTCCTCTTGCTGCTGGGGTTGCTCCTATTGCCGAGTTGCTCCTACTGCTTGCTGCTCACCTACTCTTCCTAGTGTTGGGGTTGCTCCCTGTTTCTTGGGGTTGCTCCCTCTTGCTTCTTTGCTCACCTACTCTTCTTGGTGTTGGGGTTGCTCCCTCTTTGTCCGAGGTTGCTCCCTACTGCTTCTTTGCTCACCTACTCTTCTTGGTGTGGGGTTGCTCCTACTACCGAGGTTGCTCTTGCTCCTTGCTGCTCAGGTTGCTCTTGCTACTTGCTGCTCATCTGTTCTTCCTGTTGTTGGGGTAACTCCTGTTGCTGAGGCTACTCTTGCTACTTGCTCCTCACCTCCAGAAGCAGACGCCATGATCTCAATTTCCCCCGAGCCTTGCGATCATTCACCTGAAGTGCTAAGCCGTTGCTCCTTCAAGAGTGAAACAATTCGTCTGAAGAGCTTGAGTGGCTAAGTTCATCATCTGGCCTAGGCCGCAGGGCCTCAAGAATTTTGTTTGTCCGCCGCCTGCCGTGAGTGCTTCAAATGTTCTGGTGCAAGCTGGAGCTTCTAACCTTCCTAGCTACTTGTTTATTCCTCCCAACAACTTAGCTTCCTTGATGGTGGCCTCTTCGAGCGATCTTGCCCCGAGGGGTTCACCTCTATGTTAGGGGCATATGGCATGTGCGTGCATCAGGTCGGGAGAAACCCCTATGTATACGGCTGGCCCTCCATAGAAACCCCTATGTATACAGTCTCGTGTTGTCGAAGCAGAATACCCGATTTCATACTTTTACACAGAGTCTAAGCACAATTTATCCTACCCTTAACCTTATTTTTACGTCCAGTATTTATTTACGTAGCCTACCCTCTACCTTACATTTACATCCAAGCTACAAATGTTGCAAGCTTCACAAGTTTTGTCGATTGCCAATGCTAAAGTCATATTAGTTGAACTTGATTTTGCATTTGCTTGAAATACATATGCCACTATGGGAGAGCAGGTAGATTTTCTCTATTGATATGTCTTTCTCATTGGGAACTGTTGATATGCTTGAAATACATTGACCACTGCAGAAGATGGCATTTTAAGAAGGTAATTCTTTTCCAATTTAGATGAGTTGAGTTTGATGTTATTGGAAAGATCTTATCATGATATACAACTATCATGAAAACAACTTTTGTGTCCGATGAGTTATAAAAACTACATTACCATATTAATTTTTGGAAAATGTGGATTTTAATAATTTTCGCAAGAAAGAAATAAATTGCATATGTTTCGTTCGGCATGTGACGAAGTCTTTTAAAATAGGAAGAGAATGGTACCAACATGCAACCACGTAAATAATATGTTCTCCAGTAATTCATAAGAACTACAACATTTCAATGCAACGTCCTAATTACACCAAATTAAAATGGGATGATGATTCTGTTATGGATGTAAAGTGAGATAACAGATTCACATATTTAGTTTATACTGTTTGCAATACTGTTAATACATTTCTTCCAGTGGACACTCAAATAGTGCCAACAAATCGTTTCCAATGAAGAACTCAATGCAATTGAACTATATACAGCTAATGGTGCCTTCAAGCTAGTGTGTTTACTTCAAATTTCCAAACAATATCCTTCAAGCCCACAGATAGGTTCTAATAAAACTGTAAAACAGAACCAAAAAGGGAAATATAAACAACCCAAATACCAACTTTGGCAAGTCAGCCACACACAACTAGAAATCTTACCGAACGATATTCTAAAGTATCACAGCCAGCTTTGCGGAGCTCAACCATGTAAAGGCAAGGTGCAACTTCAAAGATCTGTGCAGAACATGGTATATGATAAGACAAACAAAATATGAAAGAAATCTAGCACAGATAGATTAAACAAGCACCTCAGGCGCAACAGAGAGATGCCCTTTTCGCCCACTCTTCGAGCCCAGGAGTTCCAACTGCAACACATCACAGATGTAAGCTAAAGGAAAATTTCAACTGAACTACAATTTTGATATTGTCAAGATATATGTGATATCGAGACCACCATCTTGCTATGTGCTGAAGCAATGACTCAGCACTCAGCATAGTGGTGCTGAGAAAGTGCTGAACTAAACAGACTCAGCTCCTTATCAGCACTGAGCACCGACCTAACTAAGTAACGGCTGTTATTAGTGGGCGGTGGGTGAACGGCTAATATTATTCTTAGCATCACCGTTTTGTTTATATCATTGTACTTCATGTATTGATACACAACATTGAATACAATTCCAATTTGCCTTTGTTTTGGGAGTTTGCGCTCTCGGATATTGATGTGCATCCCCTTCTCTCCCTTTCTTGGTGCAACCTTGACATGGTATCAGAGCACTAGGTGTGCTGAGATTGATTCAAGATCAACACAGCAAAGGAGAAGGATGCAAGCTACAACCAGATTACCTTCCCTGGCGGTCATGCGATTCAAATCTTTGACGGCACAGGTTTCTGGCAATGGAAAAGCGGAATGATCTTCATTCTCAAGGATGAAGGAGTTTGGAAAATTGTCAATGGTCAAGAACCTGCACCGGATGCCAAGAATATTGCTGATTTGCATGCTTGGCAGGGCCGAGATGACAAGGCGACGGCATATATCGGGCTCTCCTTAGCTGACTCTATCCTTGATGAGTTCCAGCAAAAGAATAGCCATGATTTGTAGCATGCTCTCATTGAGAAGTATGACCAAAAGACCCATAAGGTTGGGCACTTGTATGCAGAGGTGATGGATATGTGCTGGGACGAGACTGCTGAAAGTCTTGACGAGTTCTCGGATCACATGAAGCACACCTTCCAGCAAATTGAAGCTTTTGGAGAAGAGCATCAGATCTCACAATCGATGCAACTATTTTTCTTCCTCGGGTCATTACCTAATGCATTTGATTCTTTGTGCAGCAGCTTCATGCAAGACAAAGATATGGGCTTCCATCAAGCAATCACTTCTATTAAGAAGGAGATCATGATGAGGCAAGATGCAAGTAAAGATGATCATGCCACTCTCTTTGCAGCAGGGCATTCAGAGACCCAATCTACCCTAAATGGGGATGAGCACGATGAGGAGGAGAAGCACATTGGCCGCAGATTATCTCTTCCTATTAAGCATGAAGTAGTGGATTTAGATCCTTCTACTTTCTGGATATCAGACGATGCAGTAGCACCCAATAAATGGATGCCAATTTCTGATATTCCAGCACCTTCCAAGCAAGGATTAATAGATACCTCAGCCATTGAGCTAGGATATCTTGATGTGGCCTTCATCTCCCCATTTTCAGGCAATGTGGCAACACTTCATCAAGTGGCATTCATTTCTGATACTTTGGTGGCATTTATGCAAGGACGCACTCAGGTTCTAACACCTGATCAACTGATTTTTATGTTCGGATTACAGAAACTTCCAGCACTTACAGCACTTCCAACACTTCCAGCACCTGTTATGGCACTCAACTTTTTTCTGTTTCCAGATCAAGGAGGAGATCTTAATTCACTTGATTGTGAAGGAGTTGAATATGCATCACATATGATCATGATTCCAAAGCAAGGAGGAGCAGTTGACTCTTTACTTCTATCAACACTTGATCAAGGTCAAGCGAAGGTACTAAAGTTTGATTTTCATGGAGAATTTTGACCTAGCATTGTTGGAGTAGCTGCATTTATGGTTGTTGAATCCATAAGTCTTAATGAAGTAATTATATCTGATACTTCTATTGCCTATATTGAGGATATGCATGGAACAATTTTCATCCTCCTCTTGGCAAAACAATTATGGATATCAAAGACAAACTTCATTTTCCTTCTCGACTTACTATTCTTGATACAGTGGTTGATCAGCAGGTCTATTTACCTACCAGAGAGAATAGAGCTGATCTCTTCATGCAAACTTGGTTTGCGAGCTTTTCAGATGAACCTGATTAAGTGAGCCCTGACCAAGATTCAGATCTTATCTCCAGGAGGAGGAGGCTGAGCATGAAGATGGCGATCTCTCATCAAGGAGGAGTGTCAAGATATATGTGATATCGAGACCACCATCTTGCTAGACGTGCTGAAGCAGTGACTCAGCACTCAGCACAGTGGTGCTGAAAAAGTGCTGAACTAAACAGAGTCAGCACTTTATCAGCACTGAGCACCGACCTAACTAAGTAATACTATTCTTAGCATCACCGTTTTGTTTATATCATTGTACTTCATGTATTGATACACAACATTGAATACAATTCCAATTTGCCTTTGTTTTGGGAGCTTGCGCTCTCGGATATTGGTGTGCATCCCCTTCTCTCCCTTTCTTGGTGCAACCTTGATAAATATTTGGTTGCAATAACTACGTTCTATTTTCTACCTTGTAGTTTTGCTTTTGTACATTGAAACCAAGGGGCTTTGCAGTTTCCTCTATCTTAGTTATGATGTCTTTAGCTGGATAAGCTGATGTGAACCTTGTTTCTTGTTTCACAGGTTCTTGCCATACATAATCATACTCAGTTTCTAGAAATAAGTTGCATCTACTAATCCAAAATAAATCTCTCCGTATTCACCTTCGCTTTTCAAAAAGACCAGAAAGATCAAGTCCTGGTGAAAATGAAATAAGCTCAAATGCATTCATTATCACTGGCTTTAATTCTCTCTTTTCTGTCACCAAGTGCTCCTACACAACAGAACAAGACAAGAACAATATTTTTAGACATCAACTAAATAACGCAATGAAAAGTTATGCACAACTTACATTCACCTCATTAAAGACATCTTCCACATCTTTCAAATCAATATCCCTAACAAGGCTGTTCAGGCCATATTATGTTGCTTCAGTGACGCCATGTACATTATTACCAAGGAAATGGAGATTTCTGATGCCAAATATATCCTCCAACAGATTTCTGATACAAAAACGTTGTCTCACAAAATATATTTCACCATATAAATCCATATACAGCACCAAAATATTTCTGTTAGTTCACTTTAACAAAATGCAAGCACTATGACAATAGATCATGATCATCAAAATAATTTCGAATTCAATCTGTATTTTGCGTGCTTGGAGTAATTTACTGCATTAAAAGAACCATTAGCAACATAAAAAATATTATGGAAACATGAATAGAAGAACAATTTTAAAACTTAAGATCTATTTATTTAAGGAGCAAATGTGCAATTTAAACATAAACAAGAACCTGAATAGTTTCGGCTCAAGGTTTTGTACATATTTTTGCCTGATGTATAGCATATCATCATTCTGTGGCAAGCCCTTCAAATATTGCACAAGGCCGAAACTTGTCCACCATAGTTCTCCATATTCGGCATCAGGTTATATAAGCCAAGGGGCTACCACAGGACCTTCGAAGACTTTTTGCCTGTAACATGATATGCATATATGAAATGGCTTTCCCTTTGCTGTAAGAAAAACATTATCCAAAATTGTGTACATATTTCAAATGGATTTCCTTTTGCTATGCTTTAATCACCAACAAAATCACGCACTCCATAATCTGTTTGTAATGGGAAGTGCATAAACTTCATGCATTAATGCAAATGCCGTTGAATGCGACACTCTGTTTCATTCATGCTATTTAGGTAAAAAGCCAACAGAGCACTTATAAATTTGTAGATCCTTGTGTATTTGTCTAGAAAATTTTTAAGATGCAAACTTACCGAGGCAAAGCAGCTCTGGAATAGCTCCAAATCCGTAACTAGTTAATGTGAATCGATGCAGGCCTTTGTGCCATCGATTTGAACCTGTATTTATAGATCTGCCATCAATGCCATTCTGTTATGGCCTTACAATATACCATTAGCCTGCTTTAACATCAGATTGTTCACTGCAAAATAATGCAAACGAACCTGACTATTGAAGATACCATCACAGTGAGTCGTTTTGGCAGTCCAAAGATTCGCCACCAGCAATTTCGGCATTTGAAAATACAGCATCCCATCAACAATAAGCAGTTACGGTAGAGCAAACGTATGCCTATGCCAGTTTCGACTTCTGCCATGCAACTTTTTGCATTTTCTGCAATGCAAATCTGCCAAAGATGAAGTGTCGGCATCACAGAGTTCCTCCTTAGCTCATTCGTCCATAACCGAACTCTGTAACAGAATTTTATTTTATGAGGCAAGGGAACGGGACAAAATAAGCTAAAAGATTACCTCCAAAACACCAAATCCCTTAACCTGGCAGCAAGCTTCAGATTCCCAGCCCTCAAAACATATTCTAACGCTTTACCTGATCGAAGAAAACCCTCCCAGAACTGTGAAAATGCATACAGTCCAGGCGCCAAAACATAAGACACACCGCATGTATACGTACTTCTTTATTTCAAAAAAATTCCTTCTCCGTCCACGCACATGTATTCTACGGAATACATGTGTAAACCCCCCTTGGATCTTGCCTCTATCAATGGTCGACTATGTCTATTCGCGGCTCCTTTGGATTGATCTCGCCGACTGTTCGTTCGATGGACACTCTTATGGCAGCTTCGGAGATTAGCTTATAATTTGTCTTACAGGGGTAAAGGGGATGTTCAAGCTACTATTTGGGGACTTCTAAGGAGTAGAGGTGCTTCCATAGATTTAGTAGCTACTTTTCTTAAGAGTAAATTTATTATAACTATAGGTTATTAATTAAGGTATTTTCCCTAATCAATTAACTATTTCTCGAAATTTCCTATTTCTTTTGGGCCAAATAGTGGTCATTTCGTGCCATTTTCTTTCAAGCTTTCTTTTGAGCGATTTCTCGTTCAGTTTTCGCTTGGAAGGTGCGGTTCATGAACAACTTGAGCTCAAATTACTAGAAGATTTCTTTTGACTATATTATTTCTACCACTTCGGCTATAACTTAATCTAATTATGACCCTGCTAATGGGAAAAAAATATTCTCCTACATTTCGCGTTTCAAGACCAGAATTCTCATTCCATTCCTTAGCTAGGCCAGTTAATCTACCTATTTAGGGATATTTTTTTCTTTTTTTTTTTAAGGACGAAAGCCAAAAAGTTTATTGATCAGATAAAAAGTATAAATTTTACATGTCTCATCTAACTGTGTAAGCACAAAAAGATGCCACAGGAGCACGAGCCTGGAGCACAATGTACTTACTCCAGAATAGGAGACTAACGATAAGAATCAATTCGAAGATACTGGATCCAGATGCATTTCATCATTTCTGATTCAAGGGAGGAACACTCATAGGCCGCCGTAAGATCTTTTTAGGGCCAATCGTAATAATAATACCGCATGCAGATGATTAATGCCCTGACAGATGTGGTATCTGCGACGCTCCCATATCGACCATAGGAGCCAACTAGAACCAAGATGGAATGCCCTTTGTTTAGCTGGAGGCCATGCTTTGGGATAGGACGAGGATGCATCGACAGTCCAATGTACTATTAAACAAATCTTGTAGCCAGGACCACGCTGGTTAAACCTCAGGATAATCAAAGACACAATGCTCAAGAGTCTCAACGTCTGAAAGATAGAGCGGGCATACTGCAGATATGCGAGGATCATAGCGATGTCGAAAGGCATTAACCCGCAGGCACCTGTGGATAACCTGCCACCCACAGTACAGAGACTTTAGGGTGGAGCAACCTATGGGTCCTCGCACGTTACGGTGTCTCATTTTTAGTGTCCTTTTGTCCACCCAAATTAGCACTATTTTTTAGTATTATAGGAAGAGGGAAATTCAAAATTAACGAGAATATCGGGGGGTGGTTGATTCCCCCTTTCTCGAGGGAGAGAGATCTCGTTTCTTTCTTTCCATCCATTTTTTGTTCAGGCGTCTTGTGATCCAATGACTAATGACAAAGACAGGAGGCGGAAATGGCGTTTGCAGAAGCAACGGCAAAGAGCAAGCAAGATGAGGCAACAATTGTCAAATGAAAATTTAGATTGAAGTATTGAGCACTCAAAAATCAATTGCAACATGCAGCCTCCATAATGCACGGTAAAAACGTTTTTGGATTTGACAGTTCGATGTCTCGCACTAGAAGAAAGAAGTATGGCATCTAGTGGAGAATAAAGCAAAGTTACGCGGTGTTGCGATCCCGATAAGGAAAAAGATTGTTCACCAAGTGAAATTGTCGGTAGCATCCAAGAAACCATACAAAGACGTGAAAGGAGTGGAGTCCAATGACAAATTAGCAAAGATTAGTCATGGCACTCGGGAAGGTCGCATGGAAGCAAAAAGATTAGGCGCCAAGGCTTTAGGAATTCATCCAAGGAATTGTTCCAGAGCTAAGAAGCACCGTGTTGCAATTAGTAATAAAACGTGAGGGCTCTTGGGGAAGGAAGAAGAGAAAGGATTCCCCGAGCCAAGAAGTGATTGAAAAGTTGTGGATTATTGGACAAACTACACCAGAGTTTCACCTAACTTCAAGGACGCCGATCACGTAGAGGAAAACATCCTAAGCATCCAACACGCTACCTTGATGTGAGCCGGATATACTATCCGTAGATGGGTTTTTTACTAAGTCTTTTTCACGTTTACTAATACTAATATTTTTATAAGTTTTGAAGTATTGATTCTAATATGATCTCGCTCATCGGAATTAATCAAGCGTTCTTCTTGTGGTAGAAAGTCTTAGTGCTATTGATGGTTGATAATGGATCATTTTTTGATATAGTGCTAAGGTTTCTCACCTTTATAATGTTGGTGCCACGTTTAGTAATTGTATTGATGTTAGTGCCACTATTAGTGATTTTGTAAATGACAGTGCTAATATTACTAATTTCGTTAATGTTGTTCCATTGTTAGTAATTTTGTCAATGTTAGCACTAAACTTAATCTGTAGTTAGTGAAGCACCACGTACCACTACAGATTAGCAATGCTTTCATCTCAATGTCCTAGCACTGGTTAGTGGTTTGGTTTGCTAAGGGTTATGTTGTAATGCTAATGGAATCAGTAATTAGTTCTAAGTTGCTATTCATTAGCAGTTATTTTTTCTAGTGGTATTAGCATTAGCATTTACTAAGTAGTTTTCTATTCTTATTCTGCAGACAAAATTCTTCACTAGTTTCAAGCAAGACAATCCAGATGTTCAAATTAAGCAGAGAGACTTCGAGAAATTAAAGCCTTACTTTGTTGTAAAGCTATCTGAATTCAATACCTGTTGTTGCGTCTATCATGAGAGGATGTCAATGCTGAGGGAAGGGGTGAAGAGCATGAGGAAAAAGTCCATGGTGCACGGTGTAGATTGCACCTGTGAGTGCAAGATATGTGACCACACGGCAAACCAAGTAGGGTGCAATGCAGCAAGACATGTTTGGCAGTCTAACAGTGACATGTGGAGAAGCATGAAGGTGAGGAGTGGCACAATGAAGCATGCTTGTCCGGAACCTGCAGCAAATGTGGTGTGGACAAAATGGAAAGGTTTCCAAAAGAAGAAACAAAGGACAGTACCTCAAAAATCACTTGGGAGAACATAGACTACATTGAAATTGATAAGGATAAAAATGGCAAACCCAAAAAAAGAATTGAGCATCAATATTTACAGACTTCACCCAATCTTTTGATGGAAACCTTCGTGATCTAAAGCAAAGGAGTTTGTGACACATAATTTCGGTATAAATGGCAGCAAGCCATGTTTAGAAAACTACTAACAGGTTGTTCTTTGATGATACTATTGTATCGATGGTTGACTTTGCAGAATTACTCTTTCAAGGAGCGTAATGAAGTCCACCAAGCATTGGTATAATGAGCGTGATCACTATTCTTGTGCACCTCACATATAGAAGGGATCCTGAGACACAAGAAATGATCAAGGAAGAACATTTTTATATATCTGATGACAGAAAACATGATTCTTTGTTTGTGCAGCATTGCTTTCTCTTACACAATCATTGGATGCAAGAGAAGGAAATCACTTTGAAGAAGCATTATATCTTCTCAGATGGTGCAGCCTCACAATTCAAAGGTAAAAAATCATTCTAGATTCAAATCTTTAACAGGTTTAGACATGATGTGGAACTTTTGGTGCTCTGGCCATGGAAGGGAGAACATGATGGTGCAGGAAAAGAATAAAGAGGGCTTTGAGAGCAAAAACCACAAATTAAAAGGCAAAGAAGATGACCAATGCACACGAGGTGGTGGAATGGCTAAAAGCGAGACATGTCAACAAAGAAGCACCCACAACATATATAAAAAGAAGATTCAAACTGTAAGTAGAACTTTTTGGGAGGTTGAAATAGGACAAGTGGATAGAAAAAATCAATGGGAAGCACGTCCTATTGAAGGATCTAGAAACCTTCATTGTTTCCATGGGTGTTCAAATCACATGACACATTTACAGTCAAACCTCTCTGCTTTTGCACATATTGTTTAGATTTGAATTGGGAATCTTGCCCCAATGTATCATATACTAAGAAGTTTGAACTAATTGTGGTACAGCCCATCAAAGCTATTGTTGAAGAAGAAGTACATGATGAAGGAGAAGAAGCATATATTGGCAGCGCTGACTTATGTAGCATGCAAGTATCTATAGGTGATGTCTTTGCAGTGGTGGCTCCAAATAACAATCACGAGAATGTGAAATTCTACCTTATCCTATGTACCAAAGCTAAGTACTTGGTGTTAGAAGACTTTGTAGATATGCAAGGGCAGAAGTTTGTGAAAGGGGATGAGGTCATATAAAGGGACATACTATGAGAAGTTGGTGAATTGTAAATCCAAATTACAAGTTTTGTAGAGGAAATAAAGCAATTGTTTATGCCACTCAAGTTGCAAAGAACAAAGTCAGGTTGGTTCAAGCAAAGCACGTTGTTAAGCGGGGAGTGGTTTACACTCTAAGTGCCAAAGAAGAACAAGATATTCTAGAGAGGCTTCCCACGTTGTTGGAATAGTGGAAAGCGCAATTGTGTAAAGGGTACTGTATAGGTACTTTTATGAATATAAAGAAGTTTATGTATTTTGCATTCTCATTTTTTATGCTTCGGTTATAGAATTTTGTACTCGAATGTTGAATGAATTCCAAGGTAAAACAGAATTAGAAAACAGAATTCCAAGGTAAAACAGAATTTACACAAGGCACAAATTTACACAAGGCACAAGGTATAACAAAACCACAAATTTACAGAAAGGCACAAGGCCATCATCCACATTAAAGAAGGCACTAAGGCCTGGATTACAGAAGGCACAAGGCCTGGATTACAGTCGGCACAAGGCCATTACAATTAAAGGCACTAAGGCCTGGATTAAACAAAAGGCACAAGGCCTGGATTAAACTGAAGGCAGGTATTACAAAACCAATTGATTAAAACAGAAAATACCAAAATACTTCAAAAAGGCACAAGGCCATCATATATTAAAAAAGGCACTAAGGCCATCATATATTACAAAAGGCACTAAGGCCTGTGTTACAGGGGTCGGCACAGCCATTTTCACAAGGGGGGTGAGATGAAAAGGCACTTGGTCTGTTTCACAAGGGGATGAGATCAAATAAAGGCACTAAGGCCATTACAAAAAAAGGCACTAAGGTCTATAGCATTTGTTTTTTCAAAAAAAATTGCAAAGGCACAAAAAGTGATCAAAAAAAAAAAAAAAAAAAAGTTGGCTTCCTGAGCTCCCGGGACTTCAAGCTTCATCTGTAAGAAAAGTGAAGAAAATTAGAAAGCCTGTAATAAAAGAAAGCAAAAATTGAATGCATGCTACTTACTCTCCAGCCAATTTTGGAATTCCAAAAATATTTCTTCTTCTTCTTCGTCTGGGTCTTCTTCTTCGCTGGTCTCGTGTTCGCTCCATTCGTTATCTTCAGAATCGATCCGCTCCTCGAAGAATCTGCATCGAGGAATCGAATTGAGGATTCCACCTCTCCGAAAGCTCGAAAAGAGAGTATGAGGAGCTTCCAGAAGATGAGCTTTCAGAAGAGGAGCTTTCAGGCTCGGGGCTCTCCAAAGAATTCTGGACAGAAACTTTGGGCTCCTCCAAAGGAAAATTTGGCCAGGATCCTATGCCATAACTGGCAAGGACATGTGCCAAAGGAATGGAAAGCAATGCCCGACGCTTGGAAGGGCCAGGGGAAGGGGAGGCAGAATGGAGGGGAGAGCGGCAGTAGCTTTCTTGGGAGAATTGGACGATGCTTCTCCCTCACCACCATAGTCTATAAAGGTGGCGGAAATTAATTTAAAGTGAGGGCTACGATTTTAGGATTTCGCATTACATTAGTATCTTAATCGAATGATTTAATAGGATACTAATAATTACCTCGAAAATGACCATAATTTTATTTTCTAAAACATAAAAAAAAATATATATATCTATCCTGAAATGGCCATTCTTTTTTGGACACCAATCATATTATGTTGGCTTGGCACTTGTTTAGTAATTGTAGTTATAATTAGCTAGTGTAAATTGATTGTTGACTTCAAAATTGTTGACTTACGCTTCACCAAACATGTTGGTCAATGAAAGTCAAACATGTAACAAAGGGGGACGCTTTACCAAATGCTTGGGGGTGATTCACACTTGTTGACTTGAAAATTGTTGACTTACACAATTTATGCCTTAACATAATGCATAGAATAGCATAGGTCAAAATTGTTGACTCATGCTTTACCAAATGCTTGGGGTGATTCACACTTGTTGACTTGAAAATTGTTGACTCCACGCTTTTAAAAACATGTTGGTCAATGAAAGTAAAACTTTAGCTTAGGGGTGATTCATACTTGTTGACTTGAAAATTGTTGACTTATGCTTTACCATGGTCAATAAAAGTCAAACATTTGCTTGGGGGTGATTGACACTTCTTGACTTGAAAGTTGTTGACTTACACAATTTATGCCTTAACATAATGCATAGAATAGCATAGGTCAAAATTGTTGACTTATGCTTTACCAAATGCTGATTCACACTTGTTGACTTGAAAATTCTTGACTCACGCTTTACCAAACACAATATGCATAGGTACACAATATGCCTTAACATAATCTATTCATTTGGCATTTGTTGATTTGGCAATTGTTGATTTGGTAACAACTGGAACATTGAATGCATGTGGGATATTTGAGCCCATTACTAAAAAAAAGGGTGGACGAGGATTACATTTTGAAAGGTTATGACACTTTGGCCTGTAACTGAAGATTACAAGCCAGCTACTTCAATAAAGCAGCAAAAAACGGGAACTACATAACAGAGAATTATGAAGTTTTTGTGGTGTTGATAAACACCAAATTACAATAAAAAAAGGATCTAATATTAAAAAAACATACAACAGTTTAGGACAAGTCCATGGTCTTTAGTACCTCCAACACTTTTTGTGCTTTTCTCATCATATCGATTTTCGAAAATGCACGCACTGCATATATAAGCAATTACGCTCACTACAAGTATTAGCTTCTCCAAGTAAGGTACCATAGTCTTCACTGGTAATCACACCGCCATTTATGTCGTGCACGAAGGACCTTGGTGTGATACAGAAATGCATTATTCTTAAAATTCACGTATGCACTGTAAGGATCAATCAAAGAAAGTTGTCCTCATGCTAAATTTTGGACATTTCTCATAAACTTTTGTGAGTTTTTTGATGTAGCAAGAAGTTCCTCCTTTCATTTTCAAAGGCTGCACCATCTATTTGAAAAGAAACTTATCCACTAAGGACTAAGGAATGAAAGACCTCGGGCAGCTAATCAATCGTGATTGGAAGACCATATACCAACAAAGAAAATATTCGGTGATCTAATTGCATGAACCGTGACCTTCGGCCCGACAAAAGCACCTCTTTTCTTGATGGAAGAAGTTGGACACCTTCCACCACATCAGTACACGCTTTAGTCTTTTGAAAACCTTTGTACGGAAATCCTCCTCGCTCAATAACCAAAAGCTTCTTGCCAACAACACTAGCACCGCGGTAATGACAACTATTAGAGAAATTATATCAAGATTAACAAAGTGTAAAGAAACACACTATAATCACTTTAGTTTCTTAGTTATTGATTTGATGGAGCTCGCTTCTTTTGAGGAAACCCGCTTGGAATTATTCTTAGAAAGAGATTCTCCAACCGATGCCAAATCGGTTTCTTCCTCTCGTGATTGTCTTCCACAATATCGACGCTTGTCCAAATTGGAAACATAATCATCTATATTCTTGCACACCGCTTCACATTCTTCATCTATTACTTGCACAAAGATTGTCTTCAATTACGGTTAGAAATGTCAACTATAGAGTTTGAAATATCCAAACTTGAGCCCCATCATTCAAATTATCAAACTAAATAAGTACTTATAGAAGAAAAAATCCAAAGTAGTTATACTTCACAAGAATAACTTACTTTCCAGCTTTTTACAACCTTTACTTTGTTCAAAGATTGTCTCTCTTCAAAGTTGGGCTTGTGGAAGATAAAAGTGCAATCTTCAATGGATTGCATAATTATATCGAGCTCCTCCAAGTCGCCAGTGTGTGCTTAATGATGGGTCTTGAGTGCATTCAATGGACTGCACTGTACTATAATTGGGAGCAGATTCCAGTGCAGATCTACATGGAAGTCCAATGGACCTGAACCAATTATGAGGCATCTGCTCTCACAAGAGGGACAAGTTGATCTCTTTGAGAAACATATGTAAGCGAAATTGATGAAAACTGCATGCAATGTGCAACAATGGCTGAGACACAAAGTGGGTCATAGACATATGTACAGAAAGAACGACTTTGTAATTTTGCAAATGCTACGGTAGAGAATTTTGGATGTTCAAAAAATGGAAGGTTGAGTTGCAGTCCAGACATCATATTTAGAGATGAAGCTATTTCTTTCAACTTCTCCACTTTGTTGGAGTCTATGTTCTTCGTCTTCAGCCTGTTTAAAAATAAAAAGAATGATGAAGCAGAAAGAATAATTATTGAGCACTATGTAATTGCAAAGGTCATTAGAAATTACCCCTTTGTGAATTTCCTCCATACTCTTTGTATTTGTTGTCGCCTCCAAAAGTTCCTTTTCTTGGAAACCAAAGCATTGACGACAAGAATGTAATGACATTGAGTGTGCTCACACCGCCTTTCTTTGCTTCAATTTGTTTGCTTTGCAAAAGATCCACCTCGTGAATCGCACTTCTTCCACAACTTCCTTTTTCCTTCATTTCATCTTTGGGCCGCACTTTTAACTCTAACATTCAAGTCATCCTTCCGCTTATCTAAGCCAAAGAATCAAGGAATTGATGACGTAATAGTCCACTACACAACCAACAACGCTTTGTATGAGGAAATGAGGACTCATACTCATCTTCTTTCTCAACCTTAGCTATAACACTTTTCTTCGTTTTAACCACAAATGACTGCCAGTTAATCTTTTGTCCTCTCATATGCAAAGTGAATGCCCGTGCAAAAAACTTCCCAATCTCTCCAACACAAACATCGGTTCTTTGGTAACATCTTTCAGATGTTCATAACCGATCCACAAATTGTGGATTCATTCGACTAGACTTATAAATTTGCTTGGTACCCACCCGCTTTTTTGGCCAAATATTTTGCTTATCTCATCTTCAGCCACATCATCCGCCTTTCTTACATCTGAAGAGGTCATGCCCCTCGTAAGGCAACATAGATGTGTCAAAAATCCTCCTTGCTTCCTCTTCGTCTATGGTCACTTTAGGTTGAGTTTTCTTTGTTGCCATTCTATCCCTGCACCAGCTTTGAAATTATATATCACTGGAAGTTCTTCATTGTGTCTGCCAAAAACTAAACCAATCCAAATCATAGCACTAAGTATCCCCGAATAGTACTAACTCTAAGAACTTAGCAATGAACCGCTATTTTTCCAAATAATTACTAATTGTCATGAACACCAATTACCTTGGGCCTACTGCCCGCAAAAATAGCAAATGCTTAGCATGTCATGTTAAATAGCAGCCAACTCTTTCTAACTTAGCACTAAACTTCATCTTCTTAGTAACCGCTAATAACAATTTGAGCCCGCAAGTGTAGCACAAAATTCAAGGTTTAATGTAACCTCGCTACTTAGCAAATGCTTTGCAAAACATAGCACTAAAATCACTAAGTAACTCTCACCGCGACATGCTAACTAGCAAGTCATCACCTCGAAAACATAGTACCAATATAACCTGTAAGGATAATTTGTTAACCGATTGTCTCGCAAACATAGTACCAAATGCTAAACTCGTTAGCATTAACTCATCGAACTTTGCACCCACCAAACATTACTAAGTCAGATTTTCCATACCGATACCAAGCCCAAAAAATTCTCCACCCCTGGAATGCAATCCTCCACACCTGCTACATTAACCTTTGTCTTCAATATAGAAGCATGAAATATAATAGAATGAAACCATTTCCACATTATTTACCATTCCCAAAGATTTGTCAACAAAGATTAGATGCTTACCACTAAAACAACTTTTCTTGAGTCTGGGAAATTGTTCGATGAGCAATTTGATCCGAAGCTCTTTACAAAGCAGGGTAATGGGATCTCGATTGTCCGCAATCGATTGTTTAGAATGGTACAAATAACCAATTCGATAATTACCGCCGGGAAGCAAAGACAGCCACACAATTTACTCCCGCCAGTTAACCAAGCAGGTGGAATTGGATCTCGATTGGGGATTTTGTTGAATCTAATGACTTGCAATTGTTTAGAATGGTACAAATAACGGATTTCGATAATTACTATTGTAGGAGCAAGATCCACAAAGAATTTGATCCGCCGCTTAACCAAGCGAAAGTACGGATCTCGATGGGGGGAGCAAATATGTTTCAATCCGATCCAAGAAACTCCAAGAAAGTAGAAAAGGGGAAAGGTTCGACAGTTTAGGATCCCATGGGCGAGATTTAGTGCTAAAATAAAATTTAAAAATTCAGTTAAACCCCCTTAATTAGCGCTATTATTTAGGGCTAAAAATGGCGTCATTTATGCCATCCGTAGCGTGCGAGGACCCCTATCCCAAAGCCATCCTCATGTACGACACAAAGTGGGCTATGGAACCTGTAGGTGCCACCCATTTGGCAACTGGAGGGGCTGTGGTGCTAAAAGGAGGCGATACACTAATCTGACAAAGTGCTTGCCTTTGTGAATATTTTTATGATAGTCCCATGGCACCCTTTCAGCAACACCAACTTGCACTATAACAGGCAAATTTTCTGCGACCTTCTCCCATAGAGATACATCCCAACGAGAGAGCAGAACTTTGCCCCAAATTCAGGGCCAAGACAAGAGGGCTTACCCGCTTCATACCATACTTGAATAGAGACAACATCTGCAAGAATTCATCGTCTATGTGTAAGGGGATGAACTGATGCTGCCAATGGAGGTTGAGGGGTCTGGAGGCAGTGGTGCCCACCACCATGGAGTCTCCAATAGGGTGTGGATAGAGGGGCATGCCCAGAAAAGATGTTTGACCGCCTCTCATACTGTCAACGCAAAAATGGAGAAGCACTTGGAAAAGGTTGCAAAGTCTGAAATAAAGCCCAAGGTAGGACTGGTTTGACAGCCTTCTTGTGTAGAGAGATACAGTGACCAAGAGCTTGTCTAAGAAGGCGTGAACCAGGAGAGTCATCCTCATCATTCAGGAGTCTTCAAATGAACTTTGAAATAAGCACTTTGCAATAAGCACTTTGCTTTGCAGTAAGAAGTTCATCATACCCAGACCATCTGCCCATTTTGGAAGGATGCACTTCGACCAAGCCACCTTAACCACATCACCTTCCTCAATACCCGCCCAAATAAAGTTCCGAACTATTGCAATGAGCTCACGCACTTTGATCTGTGGGGCTAGCAGTAAAGATGCCATATAAACATGGGTACTACTAAGGACTGACTTGGCCTCTGTAATGCGACCCGCAAGAGACAACTTTGCGATGGACCACAGAACAAGTGTTTCTCCAAACCCCTAATGATCTCCTCCCATGCAGCTCCATAGTAACATGGATGCTAACTGGAATTCCCAACAACTTGATGGCCTGTCCATGCGCAAGTAATTTCCATGGATAATCATGAACATACGCCGGAGCTGGAGTATCCAATGTCCAGAAAGTTGTACACTTCTGCCACCCCGCAAGGATACTAGAAGCTAGTGAAAAAGTATCTAAGAGCATTTTGGCGGCAACAAGATTCTCAACATTAGCGACTAAGAAGAGGAATGTGTCGTCTGCATATTGATTGCAAACCTCTTGTATGCCGTCCCCATTGCAAGACCATGGAGAAGTCCCTCTGTGGTTGCAACGGTGAATAACTGCGACAAAGCCTCTGCAACAATTGTGAAAAGCAATGGTGCTAAAGGGCATCCCTGGCGAATACCACGACTGAGTGAGAAGGCATCTAGCGGCTCACCATGGAACATGACAGTCGCCCGAGCAGAGATATGCAGCTTCATAATATCTGATATGAATTATTCCCCAAGTCCCAGTCTTAGCATACATCGACGCATGAATTCCCAGCTGACACTGTCATAAGCCTTTGCAAAATCAAGCTTAAGGTATACAATCGAAGGTTTTGCTTACGTGCCCAATAAATTCCCTCGTAAGCAGCAGAACATTGTTCGTAATGCAATCGCTTTGGAAGAAAAACTCGACCGATTGTTGAGAAAGATTTCGCTTACCCGCTAAGATCTTATATAATGATGACAATAAGGTGATGGGCCCGCCACAAATAGTCCGAGGATCCTTGACCTTGGGGATGAGTGAGATGGCACCGTTTTAGAATTCTCTCCAAAGCAAAGTGGACCAAAGTCACGTAAAGCATCATACACATCCGCTCCAGCCATTCCCAATACTCCTGGAAGAACTCAATTCGCAAACCATCCAAACCTGGGCATTTGCCTCTTTTCAGTTCAAAGACAGCTGAACCTAAATCATCAGCCGTCATAGCCGCCTCTATTGACTCGCGCTACTCATCAGAGATGATGGGGAAAATCCTAGATAAAATAGTATCTCGCATTTCTGATTGAAAGGGAAGATGTTTCTCAGCAAAAAAAGTCTGGAAGTGGTTATGCAAATGTTCCTTGAGTTCAGTTGGCTCTGTTAGCACCGAACCATTCGGCAGAAGCAATGAGGATATGGTTGACGTCATGTGACGCCTTTTAGCCGCATGGAAAAAGAAGCCCGTACAATGGTCTTCATCACGAAACCACTGCAGACCTGCCTTCGTCTTTGCCGGCTGAATTTGCTCCTCCTCTAATGCTTGGATCTGTGCTAAAATATCACGATCATGAACACTTGGAAGACGTCCCTATCGAGAATGGAGCAGGTTTTGATACAAGGTGTCGAATAAAGCATGACCTGCTGCTGCAGACTCTCGATCCCACTGTTTGCAAAACCTTTGACTGACGCAATTGCATCCACTATGCCAGTCATGCTTCGACGCCGGCTGAAGGCAGTTGTCGAAGTATTCTTGCAACCTTCTTGAAAGTCAGCATCCTTTAAGAACTTCACGTTCAAGCGAAAACGCTGCTACTGCAGGGCTCGTCTGAAATGAATTACGGATGGTGGTCTGAAACTGAGTTGTCTCTGAGACAGACCGAAAAAGACTGGAAGTGCCGCAACTGCACTGCATTCCAGTAAGCTTTATCCAATCGAGAGCTTGTGCGACCCCCACCAACTTGACCATGCACCAAGTAAAGGTCACTGCTGGCGTTCAAAATCAGACACCACTGTAGAGGTCGCCCCCAACCGATCAGACTCTATTTCCACCATATTAAGATCTCCAACAAGAAGCCATGAAATGTGGCAGCCCAAGCTGAGCATCTTCCCTCGCAAAGAGGCCCACAGTGAAGCTCTCTGATGGGGCCCGTTGTGGGCGTAAACATTGATTAGACCATATTTAACCCTTTGTTCCTGCCATACAATTAAGGCCCAACGACCAAAACGATCAGTCTGAGTAAAGATGACCGGCAAGGAAGGAAGCCATGCTATCACCACCCCTGCACTGGCAGAATCAGCTGCTGCGATAAGGACATTAAACCTTCGACCAATCATGTCTGCACGCTTTGATACGTCTCCCTTACGACATTTGTGCTCTTGAAGACATACAAACTGAGCATCCAAACTAGATAAGTAGAAAGAAATGCGACTCCGCTTGAGGGGGGAGGAGGCTAACCCCTGAACATTTCATGAGACTAACTGCATTGATCTTGTGATGGGGCCAATTCAGATGAGATTGCTGGTGTCTCAAGGGAGTTTGAGGATGTTTCTTGGGCATCTAGCATGGCAGTAACCTCATCAACCAAATCAGCCCACTGAAGTGGGTCAAAGCGACTACAGTGGGATGCAATGGGAGGGGCCGTGCTACCTGAAGCAGGAACTGAGTGCTGGGATGCAGAGGAATTAATTCCTCAGCTGATTTTCGTGGTTGACGAAGAGCCGATGGATGTTTGGTGGTGGGCGGATGCCACACTGATCAATGTCCATATATTGTCCACGAGCCTCTTCCATTTGCTCTTGCGATTTCTGGATTTCAGCCAATTTCAACATTTGGTGATCCAGAGACTGAGGTGGGGGAGCTGCAACTGGAAGAGCAGGGGGGCAATCACAGGCACAAGGATGTGAGAGATATCCATTGAGGTGGGAGCTAATCTAGGAGCATGGAGTGCCGGAAGAGCAGATAGAGGACCCTGTTGGTGAACCCTGCAATATTGAGCAAAGAGATGGGCTTCGGAGAACATGAGCTAGCTCAGGACCATTCAACAAGGATAGCTTAAACGGAAAGAACATGGGCCCGCTCTGGACAACAATTGTTTGAGGCAAATCACGATGAATGGGCCTTGCCACACAAATCTTGGTGATGCCATTGGTTATGAAGTGTTGCAAATGGAGCCCAATCTCATTAGCAATGGCAGAAATGAACTTGGAATCCTGTAACTCTGGAGGAAAATCTTCAATAACCAGAAGGGCTGGCTTAGCTTGAAAGGATCCAGGAACATACTGCTGATTGAGCAAGAAGTGTTTTCAAAGAGGATCAACACCTCGTTCTATGAGTTGAGCCCCGTATTCGGAGATTCAAACATCAAAAGAAAGCAACGTTGATATTTTGCCACAAGCTTGATAGATTGATAAACAGGAAGCCCTAGCTTGTGAAGGTGCCCAGACAGCCAAGATCCCACGCACTTCAGATCCAAGAAAAGGGCCGGTGAAGTGGCACCACCTTAACACGCAACCAACCGCTCCACATGTCGCCGATGATCCTCATGGCTAATCTGCAAGACCAATTTGAAGCCCCAAAACGCCAAAAGTTGCCCTCGCACTCCCTGAACCTCATAAAAGATTTCGGCCCGATGGGAGCCGGACATCCATAAAGTCTTGCTTGCTTGCAATTCGCCGGAGATAGACACAACTTCTTTCCTGTTATTATCCACCATGGTGGCAATGGCTTCGAGATACGAGCCGAGGTGGCGGAGTCACCGTGCCCTTGCAAAGCCACCTCAGAGAACCGCGACACCTCCAGAATCGGAAATGATCGGCGTCGATGATCTCCAAGGTGTGATCGGATGCGGCTTCGGGGATGGAAGAGGATGTCGCCTCTAGGGTCAGCCGTGGGGAAGTAGGGGAAACTCCTCCCGGCCGCAGGAACCGCCAACGGTATTGATGTACCGTTGTCCCCGGCGCGGGTATACCCGGTGAGGTTGCACCACCATCCACACTACCTCCAAGAGTAGTCCGTGCCAGGAACTTCCAACATGTGTTGGAGATGCAACGATTACAACACTATTAGGTAGAGGCACTCTACAAGCACATGAGGTCAATCACATGAGGGACTTCCAACCTGTTGGAGGCTCTAGTGTCAACAACTTCCAGCGGTCTTGCCTCGACCCCCAAACCTCCAATGAGTGTTGGAGGCTAATTGGCGAAAGCACACCACCGATCCGGGAGGAACCTCCAACGTCGTTGGAGATCGCGACGATCTCGAAGAGTTTCCCAATGGCACATATTCAACACCTGCTTCAGTCTCACCGGGCGTATGGAAGCAGCGGCGTGAATCAGAAGTTTGCGGCAACTACAATTTGCAATAGAAACCGAGCAAATGGCGAAGAGGAAAGAGATGGAGCTCCTGTCTCAATTGAGGCGGCCGCACTCGTGCCATTAGAAGACATATTGGGCAACATTAAAGGATTGAGGTGCACCGAAGAAACTAAACTCTCAGGAGCCGAAAGAACACCCTCGCGAGCCATTTTGTGTGCATCACGTACACTTATTATGGAAGAATCTGCAGCATATTCTTTTCCAATTCCACCATGAACTATGATAGAAGCACTAGAAGCACGTCTGCGATTGGATCTTATCATCTCCACAAAGAGAGGGGGGCTGAGGCTAGGTGGAGGATTTTACTAAAAAGAATGGACATCATGCTTGATAATGTACCTAATGTAGTATCTACTTGTCTTGTACTTCATAACCTTGTCTTAAATACAGGGATTCATTTGATAGATCTTGGGTCGATGAAGCCACAAAGGAAATGGAAAAATCAATTGAGGATGAGAAGTTGACTAAGAAATATACTAGACTTGTCATGAAAGCTAAGAAATTCAAGAGCCAAAATATTCCTACTACAGAAATTGCAGAAGCAGCAAGATACATTATACACATGGTCAAAGGAGTGCAATTAAATCCCCTTGAAGCTCTAGAAAGGGCTGTGGGAGATGATACGCAAAATGGAAGTGGAAGGGCATCTGAAACAGCCAATAGAACCTCATTTAACAAACGACATGCTGATAGTGGAGCTGAAAATGCAAGTAGAAGAAATGCTATTGCAAGAGTTATGCATGAGAAGAAGACTGCAGAACTTGTTCATGCAGTTTTTGGTGTCGGACATTAGAAGATAGTAAGGGAGTTCTCTACACAATGAAAATGCCATTTGAAATGTTTCCATGAATGTTTTGTATGTATCATTTCTGAAAACATATAATAGTGTGATTTATAATGAAAGGGATTCCTCATTCTTGTATTAGAACTATATATTTGAATGTATCTTTTAATTCTGCCAACTATTGGCAAAGCCTTGCATTTTGCAGACATAAAATTGTCTCAGCAACTTGTGTTTATAATCAATCCATTTATCTACAAACGTAGCTTAAAAGAGCATCCAATTTCGTTTATACAAGCAATAATATAAAACCTTTCAATGTTGGTGAGCCCATTTCTGTAGGATAGAAACTAGATCAACAAAGTTGGCACTTACATTTTTCTGGCTGCTATTTGCCTTTTTGGCTTTGTTTGCAAGTCTGTTGATACAAGCAATAGTATAAAACCTTTCAATGTTGGTGAGCCCATTTCTGTAGGATAGAAACTAGATCAACAAAGTTGGCACTTACATTTTTATGGCTGCTATTTGCCTTTTTGGCTCTGTTTGCTAGTCTGTTGGCTCTGTTTGCAAGTCGTGTGGCATAGTAGTAAAACATTTTAGTGACCAATATCATATGGCATCATCACTTCTTTGTTGCATGCGCAAAAAAGTTTTAACATCAAAGTCATATATGCATTTTATCACCCTTCCAACGGGTCTGACCTTAGATGGGACATGTAATGGCAGCAATGATTTCGTATCCAAAAGAAAACCATTGTATTGCACGCTTGCACTTTAGCCCAAATGCTAAATAGATAAAAGCATAGTATGATAATGATTTGTACCTCTCCATTCCTTTGCAACAAAAAAAGTACTTCAAAGTCAAAGAGCTTGGATATCAAATCCATGCTCCTTCAATGCCATTCAAACAGCTATCAGAGTTGACGTAGCTTAATATTCAAAGAAAGTTATATCCTCCCACTACATCAATGCCTCAGGCACATGTTTTCATGGAAATCTTTCAACATCATGTTTCAATGATTGTGTGGAAACAAAGCACCTTAAAATTTTCCATCCAAAACATCTTGGGGCCTGCAAAAATCCATTATCTTCTGAAACCATCATCTAATAGCATAAATAATCTTATCCTTGAATGCCACTTACCTCATGTCCATGCTTCTTACAAAGCTAACCACATGAATAGAGCCCCTTAAAAATTGGTATCGCGCTCCATTTCCTTAAAACATAAAATGTCATGCTTGGCTTGTTTACTGCAGCCAATTACTTTCTTTTGTTGTTAGTCTTACTTTCAAAATCTTAAATGTGATGTGATGAGTTACAAACATAGCAAAGCACTCACAGGAGGAATGACTCGTTTGGCCCTCTCAAAATGCAATCAATATCAAATCCAAAATTTTAGCTCAGTTTCCCTTGCTATTACAGCCAATGCTTCATCCCACTTTACAAGCTCTATAAATTCAATTCCATTAATATTTATAATCGTAAAATATTGAGGATTCTTGCAAATACAAAGTCAGTTCTATATGTTGTAGGCTAGGGATAAACAACCTTTTTCTTATCTCTTATATCAGGCCCAAGCTTGTTATAAAACACAAGTATCCAAGCTAAATTTTATTTGCAACATGAATTTAAAGGCATAAAGCCAAAAAAAAAAAGAGATGACTAATTAGTGAAAAGATAAATTTTATAAGAAGAGCATGAATAACAAGTCCAAGATGACGTAGATGTCCATAAAAGCAAATGACAATGCTTCAAATGCGCTTTATATTTTCAAAGTTTCTTCACTAATTCGCCAAGCAAGCTCTTC
Source organism: Isoetes taiwanensis (assembly GCA_021234155.1). Classification (NCBI taxonomy): domain Eukaryota; kingdom Viridiplantae; phylum Streptophyta; class Lycopodiopsida; order Isoetales; family Isoetaceae; genus Isoetes; species Isoetes taiwanensis. The sequence continues at coordinate 21,221,528 of JAJEKV010000012.1, read as the reverse complement.
ACGTCCTCGGCAACCTGCAATTTCTTCGCTTCCCATTCTCCAAATGCTTCTAGCAACTCCTTCCTTCCAATTCTCAATTCATTTAGCAATAAAGTCTTCTTTGCTTCTGTTTTAATCTTGTTCCTTGGGCAATCATCCTGAAGCTTTTCCTTCTTCACAACCTGCACAAGCTCTGGAGAAGATTCTTGAGTTTCCTGAGGAACTTCATCATCATCTGAAGAAGAAATGGACCCTCCATGTACAGCCTTCACAACATTGGCACGAGTACCCATATACTCATCAATCATTTCATACCAACAGCCTCCTCGATGATCGTTGCCAGAGATAGCATTCCATGCCTTATCGGCAGTGTATTCCTACAAATTTTAAGAATCTATCAAGGAGAGGCAATAAAATATAAAAAGAACACGAAATCTAACCTTGAAGAGCAAATTCCAACATTTGCGACGTGCCTCTTGATCTTTGTTGAAGTCAGGGTGTTGTGCAACAAGCTTTATGAGGAGATTTCTCCACAAATTCACCCTTCATAATGCAAATGGATAAGAGAAACAATCCACTTATCTTTCCATCTTAGCTTGTTGGACTTCTCAGCATCATCTTCATGTTCTTTAATCTTCACCACTAGTTTATGCTTTAACCTTTTAACTCCATCCTCCTTTGGTGGCCTGCCTTGCTTTTTCTTTGATGCGAGAGTAGCAGCAGCAGCAATAGACATTATTCCTATCATAGTATTAAAAGCAATAGGAGCAGTAGGCATTGCTTCTGTCATAAGGGATTCTCCACCAAGTGGAGATGGTACTTGGCAAACCTCTTGCCACGATACTTGGTGACCTTGAAGTGAAAATGTTTGGGCCTCCAGCACCAAGGAATGTAGGAGGGATTCTTCCACCATTAATATTGTTTGGAGATTCTCCAGTGGCAGAACTTGCAGCACTTGTTGGATGAGTAGCACTCATCCAAGCACCCCAATTTGGTGTGGCCATGAAGGTAGATTGATTGAAGAACATAGAAGAAGTGGAATTGGGAGAATTTGATGAGTTTGAGTCCATGATGAAAGCATTAAGGAAGAAAAGGAAGAATGGCACTTGAAAATTTCTCTCTTTCTACCAAAAATTTGGCGTCGTGGGCTCAGAACCTTGGCGCCATCACTCTTTTGGAGAGTGCCGCTCCAGATATCCTTCTACCTGGGGATTCTCCCTGGTTGTAGAAATCGTTCCGATAGAATGAAAAAAAAATCCACGTCCCCACGTTCCGGCAACAATGGAACACCGCAAATGTTTTGTTTATTGAAATGTCAAACGGTGGTTGGTTCAAAAATAGATTGACGCATAAACGATGAATAATGGAATCCCGGCCTGAGGTCGAAATGAATAACAAATCAATAAAAAACATTTGAGATCTAGAAGCCATGCGACTGAAAAGGCTAGCGCCTTCATTAAAAAGGTCAGATCCGCCATTACTAGATATGCGATATGCAGTGCTTCTAGAGCGATTAGAGAGGTGCAACTGCCCATGACGAAAAGGCCGATGCCAAAACCGAAATAACATTGGCTGAGACTAAGGAAGAGCAACTAAGCGAGAAGCTACCAAGGTTCTGGAACGTTAGTCAACCAATAGAATGAGAGTACGAGGATCAAGATCTGAGCCGTCCATCTCGAGCATTGATCTGGGCCATCCATCTTGTCTATTGGAACTGCATATTTTAATTCTTAACTTTAATTTTCAACATGTAATAAACTATGTTCCATTATTTTTTGCTGGGGTATCTTTCCCTATGGGTCCTTCTATATTCAGGCCAAATGGTCATGGCCAAAATGGCTAGGATGTGCGCTGCATGCATACCCTTGCCATTTTGGCCATGGCCATATGGCCCTCACATTGTCTATATTAAACTAAAACACTAGGACTAGGATTTCAAACTAAGTAAGCGTTTTAGCTTTTTCTTATTACACAAACGATCATGCAAAAATTGAAAGAGGTCAACTAGAAATTATATTCCAACTTGATCATCTTAAAGTTTTGAAAGCAAGGTTCAACAAACCGAGCATGTGAAATGACACTCTTTTGAATAAAATGGCATCTATCTCTTACGCTCTGTTTATTAAAACCAAACCATTGAAAATTGACATAGTCCCATTCATAAGCATGTTGTGCAAGAGAAGTATCGGTTGTTTGAAGAATCGGGTATCTTGTTGGGGTCGATTCCCCAAGCTCTGTTCTGTTGGAAGCGTACATGCATGAAACATCGACTTATATAAGGACCATTGCTTTTCTTTTTTCGGTGCGCCCTTAGAAATCGGGTCAATAGGGGGCAGTTTGACTCCATCTTGACTTGCTAACAACGGACCAGAGGGCTGCTCATGGAATATCCTGCAAGATATGTGAACATCCAATGGTCGAAAAAATTCTAAATACACCCGAAATGATAAAATAACACGCCAAACATTGAGTGGTTGAGGGAACATCAGGAAATTTTCAGATAGGGTTTAAAAAATTTGCCCAACACTGAGACAAGGATGGGCCATATTGCCGTGGCAGAATGGCCGACACGATGCGGCTTCGGGTCCTCTGCTTTCATGGCTTCCGAACCAGTGCCTCCATTTTGGAGCAGCAGGTGAAGCTTGCCAAATGGGACCCCTCCCTTCATTCGCTTCTTGATCTGGTTGGTATTGCTCAATTTTACTCTCTTAATGTAAACTGCTTTCAAACCTTTGTTTCTTTGTGCAGCATTTTTTGGATGGACCATTTCCAGCTCAGGGAGAATCTAACGTGGAAGGCAAATTTCCACCACCCTTTTTCGAATGGTATCGAACCAATAAAGTAATGGCCATTCTTTTGAAAATGAATATTTACAGCAAATTCACATCTGCATCTTTTTGAAAACAAGTTGCGGATTTATAATTCAGTATTTTTTTTAAATTTTGTTTTATTCCTTGTTTGTCCTTTGTAGATAACCAGTATTTCGCATCTCATATACAGGATTTCACAGAATATTATGGAGTAGAAGAGTGCGTTACTTACGTAGCTGATTTCATGAAGCTGCATGGTCCATTTGATGGCATCCTTGGATTTTCACAGGTAGTATAGCTATGTCTATTTTTCATGAAATGTCTCTGATGAATTTGCATTTACTAGGGTGCATTTTTGGCAGGAGCACTAGCTGGACTTCAAGAAAAGGTATAGCGTGGTATGCAAATGGGCTTGCTTGAATGCGTAATTGCTCTTTTCTAGAGTTTAGAGTTAGAATGGACAAATCTGTGCAGTGATCAAACTATAATAACCTAGAGGTCTTTCATGACATATGGGGAGCAGTTATTAGGTCCCTTATACGGATGTGACATGGAGGTACCATGGAACTTAAGTAACCATGAAAAGGAAGTTTATCTACGAATTTTAAGCATCTTGCCTACTGTTCAAGTTCCAGGTTCAAGTTCTAATTTGTCTTAACTCCATTTTTCCTTGCGATAGTGAATCAGATATCTTTGACTCTCTTGGCTTGTCATTTAGCGCAATCTGTTAGCGCTTTTACCTTGTACTTCATACTCTAGAACAAGCACACAATTCTTTTAGTAATTTCATGACACGATGTGGTAAAAACATGCATGTCATGCCTCACAGAAAATACATGAAAACCCTCCAAAAAAGTTCCTTCTGTTTGTCGTAGGTCTTTTGATTTTTCAAATACTGCATCAGTAAGGTTGCTTGTCAAAGTTTACCGTCAGTTGCTGAAATTTATGCAGTATTATATGGTTTTACGGATTATCATGCATTTTGGTTGATACGGATTATATTGATTTGTTGGGTAGGGTATGGCCCTTACCGATGTTCCCCGCATGCGCTTTGTAGTTCTTGTTTCTGGAGGACGTCTTCGATATAAAGAAGTGGCGGTGGCTTATGCTGATCCTATAATAACTCCATCCCTGCACTTGATAGGTGATAATGTCAATGGTATTCTGTTTTCTAGATCTAGATAGTAATGTGTTTTTGCCACTTTATCAGGTGAACAAGATTTTCTGAACGAATCTGGGAAACAACTGGTTAAGTATTTCCATAATCCAGCCATCATTGAACATCCATATGGCCATCTTGTGCCTAGATTAAGTAAGACTGCCCTCTCTTGACGAACGCTGACAAATGCATGTTATAAATGTTTGTGTTTTGGCTTCTGCAGAAGAAGATTTAATTGACTTTTTCAAAGATTTCATAAAAAGCATCCTCAAAAAAAAGGAAGAGGAGAAGCAACGGTAATATTTTGGCCAGTAACAGGGGGAGTAGAGTAACCCAATTTAATCTTGGTATTCAATGCCACAATTGAAGCATTACTGAACATGATATAAATAAGTCACATATGGTGTGAAGACCTTGCAGAATCTTTGGATTTGCACTGATGCAATTGTGTAGCAGATGTCGACTTGCATAACATCTAGGAAGCTATTATTGATGATTATTAAAGCATGAGGGCATACTTCAGCCCAGGTCAATGTATTTCAATGGCATAATGAAGTAACTTTATATCCTATGGCGGACAAAGTGTCAGGGTTATCATCACTTTTGAGAAAGCTCAAAGCGATTTTGCTTCAGTGTTCACATCTATGGAACTGATCAGATGTATTTCTCCACATATTTATCATTCATAAAGTTGCCGAGCCCCTGGATGATCTTTACCATGAGAATTATTTAGCTTGGTACATTGAACTTTTGTTTTGTGTCAGCAACGAATACTGTTCTCAACGTATGTTTTGGGCTTCAAATTTAATTAATTATCTTAAATTCAGGTGGGAATGGTCGCCATGTGTCATTGCCACCTTTTCCCATCAACATTCCGTACTCAATAACACATCTCTTGCTTGAACTCCATCAAATACATGACATGCATCTTGCTTTATATTAACGGAAGCATTTCCTTAAACAGCACAAACCCTGTTGATTCATAAACCCGTTATGACTCCAAAAGACTTTGAGAACCATGCATTTAGAATTTCCTGCTGTGCTGTCCAACTTTTAAAAAACATTAGATGCATCCTCGATGCTACCATTCTCATAGGGTATTATTACATCTGCATAGCAAATTTTGACAACAGGTGCATTCACAAATTGATCATATGGGCATACTGTTACTGAATTGGTAGTAAAAGAACCATGTATCCCAGGTTTGGGACTTTTGTTAGATATTGAATGTACAAGTTCCAGAGCCTTACAAACAAATGCAGACGAGAAGCCAGCTAAATATGTGTGGGTTCAACGACTGGTTGTGGATACACGGCATCAACGTAGACAGTAATGCCGGACGAATGTTAAACAATGGAAATTTATATTTCTTAGGGTTTGTTATGTGGGTAAATAATTATCCCACATGCATTTTCAAATTTTCTAGGAACCATTTATAAGTAGGGCTTCAAAAGTTTTGTTGTGTTCGAAGAGTGGAGAGAAGGTTAGCATCTCCCTCGATAAGGACGGGAACAGCCTTCGGGCTTTCCTATATGTGGTTAAGGCATCCCACCTTCGGGTGGATCTCAAACCCAATTTTTTTTTTCCAACCCAAATTCGCAGTCGAAGTTCAACGACCTGGCGATGGGCACTGCAGTGTCGATCTTCAAATGCTAAATTCTTGGTCAGTGTTAATCATTTATTCCCGAGAAAACATGATGCTCACAAATTCAACAAATGTGATAGGCTTAATGCTAAATTCGTGGTCAGGGTTAATCATTTGAGTAGAGAACAGGATCCTCAGAAATTCAACAATTTGATGGGCACTGCAATGCCTCCTAACCTCTCAGGGAGGGCACCTTACAGCCCTTTACTGAGCCGGAACACAGGTTTTTCTTCAATTAGATAGAGAAGGCATTATTTGTTCATTAAAGGTATGTGCATCTGCATAAGCATTACCGCAAGGCAAAAGGGTTCATTCTCTTATTGTGAAGCATGGGTTGCATTGGACTACGCTGTTTTCTAATCTTGTCATCCAGATGTATGGTAAGTGTGGATATTTGCTGGACGCTTATCTGGTATTTGAGAGGATCCCTAGACCAAATTTCTTCTCCTGCAATATCATGATGTTCATCATGGTTGTGTAGAGAACGCATTTGAATTTTTTAGGAGCGTTCCTGTCAAAGATGTGATCACTTGGAACATCATGATTGCTCCATATGTTCGATCTGGGGAGATGGAAAGAGCCTTTGAATTATTTGAAGAAATGCCTGAACGGAATATAAGTACTTGGAATATCATTCTTTCTGAATATGATTAATGTGGAATGCTAGATGAGGTTCAGGAGACTTACTAGAAAATGCCCACAAAGGATTTCGTTCCTGGAAATATTATAATCTCAGTTTTGGCTAACCATGGGCGGGTTGTAGAGGCTTTTCAAGTCTTCAATTAAATGCCTCAGAAAAATATCGCATCATGGAATACCCTTGGAGGCCATTCAGTTGTGCTATCAGATGCAAGTTGAAGGCCTAAAAGTTGACAGGATCACTTTTCTTGCCATTCTTGGTGCATGTAGTCATGCTGAAGTGAAGTACATACACAGTAATGTTATCTATAATCAGTTCGAATCTGATGTTATTGTTGGGACTGCTATCATTAACATGTGTAGCAAATGTGGTTGCCTACACGAGGCACAAATCATGTTTGACAAAATGCAGGACCCTGATGCACTTTCATGGAACTCAATAATTGCTGCTCATGCCCAACAAGGCAATTATAACACTGCTCTTCAACGTTTTCAACAAATGCCCGAACGCACCGCAGTTTCTTGGAATTCCTTAATTGCTGCATATGCACAAGATTGAAAATTTGATGAAGCTATAAAACTCTTCAGTTTTATGCCAAAACAAGAATGTTGTTGCCTGGAATGGATTACTTATGGTATACACACAGCTTGAATATTTTGACAAGGCTTTTAAAGTGTTTGAGAAGTTGAGTAATGCATTAAAACCAAACAAGTTTACTTTCATAAGCATCCTTGAAGTATGTTCCAGCACGGGTTCCCTAACAAAGGGCAATCGGATACATAGCCTTATTGTCTGTATAGGCATCGAGCTAGAACTTACTACTGGATCTAATCTTGTCAACATGTATGGAAAATGTGGTAATTTAGATGTTGCAACAAGAATATTTGAACAAATGCCTGAGAAGGAAATTGTTGCATGGAATGCTTTAATTGTTGCATATGCAGAACATGCAAGCTTAAAGGAGGCCAACCAAGTTTTTGAGCAAGTGCCCCAGCGCAATGTGGTATCATTTAATGCTATGATTGCAGCTTATGGTCGCCACAAACAACTTATCAAGTCCCTCCAAGTTTTTGACCAGATGCAACAAGAATCAATACGACCAGATAAGATCACCTTCATTTGTCTTCTTGATGCATGTTCCAACCAAGCAGCCCTTAAGGAAGGTAAGAAGGTGCATAAATTTGTTGTAGCCAGAGGATTTGCATCTGACACTACTGTGGTTACTTCCCTGATAAATATGTATGCCAAATGTGGATATTTTAGCCATTTAGAGGTGGTGTTTCAATGCCAGATAAATTCACATGGACTTCCATAACTGTAGCCTTTTCCCACCACGGAGATGCTAAAAAGGCTCTGGGGATGTTCCAACAAATGTTCCTCAAAGGCTGGTTAGCGGATAATGTGACCATTGTTAGTATTCCTTGTGGATGTAGCCATTCTGGCCTGCTGGATGAAGGATGTCATTGATTCATTTCAGCATGCCATGACTTCAAGTTCAAACCAACGTTGGAACAGTATAATTGTTTGATTGATCATCTTGGTCGAATGTCATGGTTGGATGAGGCTTGTGATTTAATTGAGGCGTGACACTTTTAGCTTCTAGCGCATGGTGGATAAGCGTAAATTGGTGCTTGCTACATTTATTCTGATGCAGAAAAAAAGGAAATGGGCAGTAGAAGGCACTTCAATTTCATGCATAAGATGGCTTTCTAAACGAGGGTTAAGGTGAGTTGAAGGTGAAATCCTTTCTTTAATACGTCAAGGGGCTGGTAGTTTCAACTTGGCAATTGTTGGCAAAATGAATCAAAAAGTAACCATTGTTCAAAGGGGTGAAAAAAAGGTGGCTATTTTATTCATCTCCTATCCCCTTTGTTGTTTCACTTTCCTTCGCACCCATTAAAGGCGAGGAATTCATCTGCTATTCAACTGCTTGTCTGTTTCCTTACATTTTACTGAAGTTGAACTGTTTTTGAGACCAGAAATTTAGGCTGGATTGGCGGGATTAATTATCATGCATGGCAGCACCTCAAAGAAATCCATGATGTGTGCAACTTAAGTTTGCTTCACAAGGTATGTAACAATGCCTTGAGATATTCCATATTTAGTATTTCTTTGTTCATCTTTTTGAGCTTTCAAAGGGCAAACCCTAGGGATGGATGTGGTGAACAAGGCATATGCTTACTATTTTTCCAACTTGAAGGCAAGATTATGGGAGGTAATATTTGAAGGCTGAGATTGGTTTTGGGCTAAGGTCAACTTGGAAGCCTTGAATCTTGGATATTTTCTAATTGGGTTGGCAATTATGAGCGATAGTTGAGGCATAATTTACTTTGCATGCATGCAGAATGAGCATTTGTGCAAGCGGTTTTGTGAGTTTCAATTTGAGAATAAGTACGCGAAGAAGCCGGATGTTTGTAGACAAAGCAGGCAAAGAGTTGCAGTGCCTTGTTGAGTATGTTTCTGTCCATTTTCTGAAATCTATCTTCCGCATTATCAGGTCATTGTGTGGGGCCCTAAATCTTCAGCTAAAGACACAAAATACAAATACAAGATGTCCATGATGTGCGTTTGTGGCACTCTTCACGGCGTTTACTCATTCACTCTTGAATCTGATTCCTTAAAAGCCATTATATTTTTCCTAGAGCTTTTGTTGTTCTTGTTTAATATATGTTATTATCCTAGAACCTTACTCTTGGTGTATCATATTGAGGGCTACTAGCTTCGAAAGGAGCTACAAGAGAAGCCCGATTGTCGGGATATGCCTTCTTGTCTTTATATTCCAGCTTGTGATATTGCTAGGTGAGTGTGGTCGGTTGGGTGGAGAGCTTTGGGCTAAAGGCACGGTTTTGAGAATCTCTAATGTGGTTTACTAGATGTTTGATCTTTTTGATTATTGGCTAACCTTTGGTTCATAACAACTAGTATCGAACCGGTTCGATTTCTCTTGGAGCTTGTGTATGTTTTATTTGACAAAATTAATTTAACTATTATATATTAAAAAGTAGTTTAGTATTTACGTAAGCAAAGTTAAAGTTTAATTCGAGGAGAATCAAGAATAAGCCTCAAAAAAAGTTATATCTCGAAACCCTAAACTTGCCAAAGTTTGCAAAATAAAATCTTCCATTAGTAGAATCGTGAGCGAAGGATGGTGATTTGATTGATCCAGTTCTCAGCCGCCACATCTGAGCTTTCAAGCCGCCTTTATGAGAAGCCTAAAGAATTAGGTAGTTTTAAAAAAAATGAAAAGTAGATTTGGATTCCTCTCGGACTATACAACTTTAGATTTTTATTTCACAAATCCGAGAAGCTAAAATACTAGATGTTGGCGGTTGGAAATGGATGATTGGCGCCATAGCCCGACTCTGAAATTACGAAACCCTAGCCGGGACTCTTGCTACCCTCTTTGAAACCCTAATCTTTGCCCTACGGTTTTATGAAATTTGATGCCTTTAAGGTAATCCTGAAGAAATTCATGATGCCTTTAGAATGTATTTAAAACCATTATTTTTAAAAAAGGATCGTGCCATGGTCTCTTCCTAGGTTGTGATTGATTAGATCTGCATAAGTATCCATATTTTATTTGAACCATTACTTTGGAATAAACCGTTTCAAGCCTTAGAACTTTCTATAATATTTATTTGGGTATGTTGAAAGAAAAAACATTTAAGGCTAAGTAAAGAACCATACCATTTGGTTCGGTTTGCGGGTTCTAATATCAACATTGATTTTTTTGCAGGACACAGAAATTGTCATGCAGGGAATTATTTTGGGAGATATTCTTACTTTCTTATTTGGCACATGAGCAACCTACGTTTTAGGCATTTGCGGCTATAAGGGGATATTTGAGTTACATTTGCCTCAGGGGAATTCTAAGGTGGAAGTATAAGGTGTTCTTTCCTAGTAGTAATGATTGTACTAGCCCATTGCATGGGTCCCATGACCTATTGGTCTCCGTGGACGTTAAAAAAACTATTCTATTCTATTCTATTCTATTCTATTCTATTCTATTCTTTGTGTAGTGTATAGTAAATCTTGAGACAACTAATATGTCTGTAGCATAATAGTTGGACTTGAAATTCTTTAGCCTAACGGGTTGGACTTGAAATTTTTTAGACTAAAGGGCTGGACTTGGAAATTTTGAGCCTAAAGGGTTGGACTTGAAAATTTTTAGCCTAAAGGGCCGGACTTGGAAAAATTTTTAGCCTAAAGGGTTGGACTTGGAAATTTTTAGCCGAAAGGGCTGGACTTGACTATTTCTAATTGTGCAAGTTGTAGCCATGGATTTGATTATGCTAATTTTCCATATAATTTCTTGATCGAGGACGATCAATCCCGAGAAGGGGAGGAATTCATATGGTTTAAGGTTAATATCTAATAATGAGCTTGGGGGAGTGGCCAATATGATTAAGCATTGGGCGAAATCATATAAAGGTAGTATATATCATGGTTGGGAACAAAAAACAAAGGCAAAGGCAAAGGAAAAAAGCAGGCTAAAAAAGGGCTAAAGTCGTAGAGACTTCTATAAATACAACCTGAACTTCAATTGGCGATATCTCAGTGACTGGAGCTCCAATTGAGGTAATATTTAGTTCATTGGAACCGTCTGGAGTCTAATTTCTGAATTGGGAGCACTTCCTATAACTCATCTGAATAAGAGAGTTATGACCAGAAGAGTGATAGGGGGTCAAGAAAGACTACTCTACTCATTCACTCTTGAATATGATTCCTAGAAAGCCATTACCTTTTTCCTAAAGCTTTTGCTGTTCTTGTTTAATATCCTGTTACTATCCTAGAACCTTACTCTTGGTGTATCATATTGAGGGCTACTAGCTCGAGAAAGGAGCTACAAGAGGAAACTGATTGTCAGATATGCCTTACTGTCTTTATATTCCAGCCTGATATTGTTAGCTGAGTGGTCCGGTTGGGTGGAGAGCTTTGGGTTAAAGGCCTGGTTTTGAGAATCTTTAATGTTCTAGTGTTGGTTTACTAGATGTTTGATCTTTTGATTACTGGCTAACCTTTGGTAAATTGTTATGCACTAGCACCTCTAGTGATAACCAACGCACCGAAAGGGCAAATCCATCAAGGAAATCGTTACCCAATGGGCCCCAAACTTTCTAGGCTTTATCCCATACACCATATCAATTTCCCCCCCTCCTCGAGATGCTTGCCCTCAAGCATGTGGAACACACCAATATTGCCACGAGGAATTGAACCTTGGCTCAGATTACCAAACGTTACGCACTAACACCTCTAGTGATAATCAGCGCACCAAAGGCGGATCCTTCAAAGAAATCATTATCCAATGAGCCCCTAACCTTTCCGGGCTTTATCCCATACCCCATAGACCATATCAATCTAAAACATTAAAGATTCTCAAAACCCGGGCCTTTAGTCAAAGCTCTCCACCCATGGGACCCTTTCATTGCAATATCGGTGGAACATAAAGGCGATAAGGCATATCGACAATCGGTGTCCTATTGTTAGCTCCTTTCTCAGACTAACAGGACCTCAATATGATACACCAAGAGTTAGGTTCTAGGGTATTAAATAGATAGATAGATAGATATTAAATAAGTCATGCAAAACAAAGAACAAAAGCTCTAAGAAAAAGGTAATGGCTTTATAGGAATCCGGTCATGAGTGGTAGAAGCGGTCTTTCTGGAGCCCTACCACTCTTCTGGCTATAAGTCTCTTATTCAAATTAGTTATGGGAGCTGCCATCCCAATTTGGAAACTAGACTCTGAAATGGTTCCAATGAGTAAGGGATCTACCAGATGGACGTTGGGGCGCCTACTGCTCGCGCCTTCCCTCACCGACCCAAATCTCCAAGGACTTGCAAAGAATTCTACAGCCCTGATGGATGAGGCCTTGCTAGAGGCTGTTCTCCAGGGGTTGGGGTTCCCTCAAATTCCTTGGGATCGTCAAGATTCGGTGTTGATTGTTGAAAATTTAATCAGATTAGCCTTTGAAACAAGATCCAGAGTTGGTTTTTGCAGAATTAGTTTTAACTTCTTCTATCTGTGCATCCTTTGCTTTGACAGGGAAGGATCCATAAGGGTTACCACACACAATTCACAGCCTTTCTTGAGCACGGGAAACAATTTGAAAAACCCTCTTTCTTATGAGGCATTTCGGTGGATTTTGGGGTTCGAGCCAATTTACCATTGGGCTCGTTCTTGATATGGAGCCGGCAAGAACCATTCGAGATATTGTGCTTGATGGTTTGGAGGTTTTCCATAGCTAATTAGTTTCTTGAGGTTTCTTCAGCCCTCTTTTTCTCTTCTGTCTTCCTAATGTTTTTAGAATTTAGCCACAGTCCCCTAGTCATTGTTTCTGTCGACATCTGTTTGGCTCTCCCCACATTTCTCGTTTTCTTGTTTTTTTTACAGCCCCTTTCCCCTCCTGCTTCCCCCCATCCTTTTCAATGATAGATTCTGGGTAGGGCCTGTAAGCCCTATCTGGCACCCTCTGCCTCCCTTGATTTGACCCTCCCCGAACTCTCCTCTCAGCCATGTCTTTCTCCAACATCTTCTCAGGACCCTTCTTTTTAAAATTCTCTTAGCCTCACTTAACCCGACTCGCGAGATCCGCCCAAGTTCGATTAAGAGCTAATCCGACCATGTCTTGGGGGGATCAAGCGTCTTCTTCCAGAGTAAAAGGCCTTGCTTTCAAGCCTGGGAAAAAAATCGACATCAGGTATATTGCCAAACTCGAGCATGATCAAGACAGTGACTGGAATCAGATTAAGAAGCTCGATGCCCTTTTCAATCTTCTAAAAACCCAGCAAAATGCTACAGCCATCATCATGGATCTGATGAAGGATGGGGAAATTTCTCAAGCCTTCGAAGAACAGGGGAAAAATGAGTCTGATTTCTCTACAGGCAGGTTCGATGACAAGAGATTTGCCCTCAACACCTTGAACAAAATCCAGCATCTCGACCTTTTGCTCACATCTAAAATTACTATCAAGCTAGGCCACTCTTCCCAGAACTGCTGCAGTCTGAAAAATGGGGTTTTCCGAACTACTATGGATGAACTCATAGCAAGAGCCAACAAATGCTATCAGAATCTATGCTCTGAAGATGGTTGGAACAAAGTATCCTTTAAAATGGTGGAAATATGGGCTGAATCTTTCCCTTCTGTAGCCGGAAAATGGAACAAAGATTTCAAAAGAATATCTGAGAGGCACCCTTCCGATCTGATGGTCTCCCTTGAAGATACCAAAGCAAAATTTCTGATCAGTGAGATGTGGATTTCTCTAGCTCAACCCGCTGCAAATGCATAGACAAGAATGGGTATTTTATTCACGAGGAAAGGCGCCAATTGTACACACCCAAAGCGCAAAATTCAAGGAAGCTAATCTTAACGAGATCAAGTACAAGGAAAAACAAGGTGCGGTGGAGGTCCGATTCTTGGCAAAGGCGGATAAGATAAAAGTAACATTTCTTAGATATTGTGCAAAATTACATTTCTAAAACTTACGCAAAAATTATAGAAAAAAGATTATCGGGGGATGTACTAATCCCTCTGGAGGAAAGCAGGTTCTGATACGACGGATAATCCCGCTCTTCTTGATCTCTCCTCTATCGTGACCACTCTTGCTTCCAATATTTTTTTTTTAGGCGGAGGTCTCATCATTCATTTTCCGGCCTCTGCCCTTGCTCTAGTGTTGTCAAGTTTTATATTTCCAAGATCCATCAACGTTGTAAAATTGCCTCCATTAAAATTGGATGCCAAGACCTACCAAGTCATTTGCCAAGATAGCATCTATGCCAATAATGTGCTCAAAAGGAAAATTAATTCTTTTGGCAAGCATCTTGTCTACATCATGAAATGGTTCCCCGAATTCACCCCAGGAGACCACTCAAACATTTCCATTGTTACCTGGGCTAAATTCCCGAATCTTCCCCCCTCCTTATGGACCTCGAATCACCTCAGAGCCATAGGCAATCATCTCGGTCATGTTCTTGACATCAGCATCCCCCAAACCAATTTTCCTTCCATATGCCTTTCCAAACCCATATCTTCCGACTGGTCTCCTTCGGTTAGCATCAAAACCTCCCATCACAATAACTTAGAAATTCTGATCAATTTCAGTAATACCCCCCTCTCTGGCCTTAAAACGGAGGAAGTTATAGAATCTGCAAACAAGAGCACAACTGCCCAACATGAGGTCAAACGTGTTTGGATAAAAAAGTCTAATCTGAATGAGAGCACCCCCCCTGAGGCAGAAAAAGGAAAAGCTAGCAGCTGCAATATCCCAGCTGTGCCCTATGTTATCCCCCCTGCTGAAGTCATTAGAGGCTCGAATATAAATCACTCCAGCCCAGATCAGAACCCTCCCACTTTGGCTCTGGATTTAAACAAACTGTGCAGACCCATCCAACCGGATCTCCCAAATATGCTTAACATTAAGGCTCAGTTTGATTCTCACCTCAAAAACCTTATTATGAGCTTCTGTGAGAGGTACCAAGACTACTCCAATCTGTTAACCTCCTGTAGCAAAGGCGGCGGACAAAAGTTACTATCCAGAGATCCCTTGAGGCGAGTTGGAACCAAGTCATTAGCGAGGAAGAAGAAAAGAAACCAACTCACCAATTACGCTGACTCTAAGACCCACATTAGAAGAAGTCAAGGGAGCATCCCTCTCCTTAGAAACTTCCTATTATCCAAAATGAATAGCTCTCTCAAAATCATTACGGAATGCGCAAGGAATTAATGATTCGATAAAAGGGATAGGCCCGAAGGTTTGCCTATCCACCCTTATCCCGATTTTCTTCTCCTTCAAGAGCATAAGTTGCATGATCTTTGATTCTGACTCTAAAATTGCTAGAACTCTCCCTCGGGGCATGGAAACTTGGGCCCTTTCGGCCAATATCATTTCGGGTGGGATTGCAATTTCTTTGGAAAAAAGTCTCAACATAACCCCGTCGATTATATGATGAGCGATGACTTCGAGCCCGGATGGCAAATTCTTACTTTCAAGCTCGACAATCTTAATTTTGCCATTATCAATATATATGCTCACAACAATCCTGGCGAGAGGGTGACCTTTGGAACAAAATCGAAAATAGTTTCGACAATGTAAAGGCGGATGAAATCATTATGGGAGGTGATTTCAACATGGTCACCCATAGTTTCATGAAAAATAGTAATTTCAGGGCCCCTCTCCTCGGATGAGTTCAACTCACAGTCTGATTTGATCTCCATCAATAACCTTACCTTAGCAAGAACCTCCTCAAATGATTTTTAGCTGGTACGTCCTTGAGAATCAATCCGTCTGCTTTGCCTTCATGATAGGGGTTCTATTTGGCGAAAACCTCTGGAACTCAAACAGCGAGTCCACGAACTGAATGGATACTGCGCTCATGAGACCACTTTCCTCAGCTCATCTCCATTCATAGGAACAATGGAGTCACCACCAAAAGGAATTCCTACTTCAAATTAAATACCCGGTGATTAATCATCACGATTTCGGGGATATCATTTGGTTTGATTGACTCCGCGAGAAAAACCCTCGGTAGCTATGGCTGGATGTCTTGGTGGTGTAATACAGCCAAGTTAATCAAGGATAAGCTCAAGATTTGGGGAAAGGAGATCCACCTGCCAAGGCGACTCACTTGAACAATCTTAGAAATACTCTCCCGAATCTGCGGGGGAAGAATACAACGAAATTAGTCAAGAAATGAGAAATGAAGAATTAAGTATTGCGGCGGGTTGGAGACTCAAATCAAAGATCACCCAGCTTAAGGAGGATGAAAGAGCTCATTCAAAATATTTCTTTGTTAAGGCCAAAAGGCGGAACTAGAAGAAATCAAATTGATGAGATTATGGTGAATGGCACTAAGATTCTTGGAGATGACAACCTAAAGTTCTTGCCACAAATCACTTTACTAATATTATGGGCACCACCTCTGTCTCCTATCGGGGAAGAAAGTGAGAACTTCATCAAAATGGAGGAAAAAGTCACTCATGATCGAAATATTGCTCTAACAAATCACGTTCTCTTTGGAGGAGCTTGGCAAAGTGGTCCACAATATGAAGAATGGCAAATCTCGAGGGACAGACGGTCTTCCGTGAGTTCTTCAAAGCTACATGGGATTTTATGGGACCCTACATTCAAAATATTGCCAATGAGTTTATTATAAGGAAGGAAATGGATAACAGAATCAACACCAGCTTCATCACTTTGATTCCCAAGATTCCCGAACCTGTATCCTTTTTGGATTCAGGACCTATATCTCTTACTAATGTTATGTACAAGATTATTTCAGGTGCTATTACTCAAAGGCTGAAAAAAGATTACGGACAATATTATAAGTCCTGACCAATCGGCATATTTGAAAGGAAGGAACATTCTTGATAGCGTTATTCTTGCCACCCTTGGCCTCGGTTGGGCAAAAGATACCAAGCAAGAGTTGCACTCCTTAAGCTCGACATCACCAAAGCTTTTGATATGGTCAACTGGGATTTTCTTAAACTGTGCTGCAGTAAACTTGGATTCAATATCAGCTCAATCAGTATTTTCTCAGCAATTCTCAATAACTCCTCCTCAGTACTCATAAATGGAGAATGCAGTCCCTTCTTCAATATCAAAAGAGGAGTTAAGCAGGGCTGTCCCTTAGCCCCTTTTCTTTTTATTATAGTGATGGAAGCTCTTCATAGCGGTTCTGGCTGACAAAAGAAGGGCATAATAACGAGGTTTGTATCTCCACACCAAATGATATTCTTGACCAATTCCTTAATGGGCATTTTTCGAGATGACATCTTTATCCTTTTATCTATGGACCTCCAATCAATCAATCAGACCAAGGGGATTTACATGCCTTTGGCAAACTTTACAGCTGCAATATCAGCCCGAACAAATCCAAGATTACTTCCCATGACCACGATGGGGCACTCAAAGGCTGCCTCCATTCTTGAGTGCGGTTTCAGCCCCTCTAATGTTCATTCCAAGTTGTTAGGCATTCCTTTTGCCATCCGTTCCAATCTTTGCGACCTTTGGAGCGGCATTATTAAAAATTTTACCATAAAGTAGACACCCTCAATTCAAAATTCCTTTCAAAAAGCGGTAGGGCAATTTTAGCAAATTACATCATCGCCTCATCTCATGTATACCAATCTTCCTTCATCCTTGCTCCTAAGAAGGTCTGAGAAAACTTCAAAGGAATTCTCGGAAGGTTTATCTCCTGTGGCGACAATAGAAAATCTTTGGACTCAGTCTCTATGGAAGAATCTTTGCAAATCAAAATCTGAAGGTGGTTTGGGCATTATCAACATTGAGAAGCATCTTTGTAGCCACAGCGATAAATATTTTTCAAAGCCATCCGCGGATAAAATTCACATCCGGTTCTTTGTGCTAATCAAGCACTATATCCTCAAATGCAAACCATATGGGTTTGGAATATCAAAATGGTGCTCCACGATCTTTTTTTTATTTAAAGATCCCCACCAACACTCCTCCTTTAATCAAAAATGGTTAAAAGGCTTGGCGTGAGTAAAGGGCATGTTTTCTTGGAAGAAAGGTATCTCTCCCCTCTCAATATATTTTTTGGAATCCCTACCTCCTTGGAGAAAACGCATACATTGTCTTATCGGGGAATTTTCGGATCAAAAGCGAAATTATGGCAAGATAAAGGTTTGATTAAAATCTCGGATCTGTTTGATGATAATGGCCCTATTCCTTTTGATTTGTCAATTATTAAATATGAAGATGAAAGCAACGGATCTACGTATAATGCTATTCTTAGCTATATTGCTCATGCGATTGGAACAGCCGATGACATCACTTGGCGATTTAAAGGGAGATTCCTCTTCAAAGTCAAGGATGCCTACAAGTACTTATTGAGAAATCAAACAATGAGTATCCACCTTAAATGGGGACTATCTTATGAGCGTTGCAGATCAATCTCATACACCTCTGGAAGTCTCCAATTAATCCAAAATCAAAGCCTTCATTTGGCAATTGTGGCATAAAAGTTTAGCCACCAAGCTGCAAAGCACTTTAAGCGCAACTTCTCAACTACTAACATTTGTCGGGTGCCTCTCTTATGCGAGGAAAATGAAGACCATCTATTCGGATCATGTTTACGGTCCCAATGGACAATTGAGTTGCATCCGAAGCTCTTGACTCAATCTATCTTTGGACGATTCGAAGCCGGTTTCTTTATACACCTCCCCAGGACATTGGAGCTTTTACATTCTTCTTTGGAGAATATGGAAAAGCGAGAAACAAGCTGCAATGAAATAATATGGCCACAAGCCATACTCTCTCAAACCAACTATGATGTCTCTTGGATTTACAAAATCAACTTATAAGTTTTTCTATATTGCAGGAAAATTCTTTCTCATGAGCAGAGGGATCACCTTTCCAAATAAAAAGTATGAAGACATCCAGAAATGGGCTGCTGACTTTTTGACAGGTTGCTCCTTGCACCACTTCGAAGAAGATTGTGACTGTACTTGCTCGTGCGCTCTTGAACCTGATCTGAAAAGGGAATTTACATGTCAAGCTACGGATGCAGCTGGGAAATACAATTTCGCCAAATCAAGGATCTGTCCCATCTTTCTTGCCAAAATGACCATAATCACAAGGGGACCGGATCCACAGACGAAGGCGCTTCTCTTGATTGACCTTTGGGAAATCCGACAAGACAATGGAGTTATCCAAAATTTTCTTAACCTCTGTCACCTATGTGCAGAGTTTTTAAAGTCTGGTTTTCAGTTCTAGAACCACTATTTTCAACAGTTAAACATTTCAAATCATGCCCATTCACCACATGGCATTTTCTGCCTTGGAAATGGTTTAGCTAGTTTTTTATAGCCTTCAAGTATGAGGGGCTAACACGGGTGGACACTCCCCATATAAGTAGTCAATTTTGTTCTCCTTTCCAAACATAAATATAATACCATCCTTCAATTAAAAAAAGAAATGGTTCCAATGAAGTAAATATCGCCTCAATCGGAACTCTGGTTATGGAAAGTCAAGTTCAGGGTCTATTTATAGAGGTCTCTGCGACTTTAGACTTCTTTGGCCTGCCTTTGCCTTTTCCCAACCATGATATATACTAACTCTATATTTAATCATATTGGTCACTCCCCCGAGCTCATTATTACATATTGACCTTAAATCATATCAATTCCTCCCCTTCTCAGAATTGATCATCTGACTGGGTACTTATAAAGATCAATAATGCCTTCTGTTTGGTTGAACAGCCTCGGTAGAAGGAGGAGATGGGTCAGACTGTTGGGTCGATCCTATTCTTCATGGAGCAATCCTTAAGAGAGCGCTTATGAGGTTCTTGATCTCTCCTTTGGATTATATTTACGATAACATGGGTTGCCATTAGGAAATTAGCTAAGAACACTCATGCAAATTTACAACACGGACCTCCTTGCTCTACCAATACAGCATTTTATCCGTTAATGCATATCGGACATGCTCGTTCCTTGTAACCACTACAAAGAGAATGGCGTTACTGCGTCGAGAAAAATCGTCGAGCTGTCTAAAAGATTTGGCACGATGTTTTACAGCGCAAATTCTGGCGAATAACTCGGCGCATTTTTCGTGATTTTGCGTGGGGCATTGGAATCTAACAATGTTCGAGTCCATCGTCGGGCTTTGCATCGAGAATATCGTTCGAGGATTATCATCGGGCTTCATTGCGTGGAAGTTTCGTCCGGGGTGCAGCGTCGGTTTTGCGTCGAACTTTACATCGGAGACTTTTAAATCCGGACATATCATCGGTCATATCGTCGGACATATCGTCAAATATTTTTTATCATCATATTCATCGGAGAAAATGTCGGATATTTTTTCGGAAAGTTTAGATTTTCTATAAAGCTATAGTTTTAATCATAACTTTTTGATCCAAAGTCCATTTTAGATGAAATTTGATGTGTTAGAAAGTTCTCTCTATGATACGTCTAATGATGTACTATATAAAGGATGCTTCTCCATAGCCTAGAATGATATGAAGCTCTCCAACTCAAGGTAGCTCAAGATAGAATGATAGGAAGCTCTCCAACTTTGAAGAATTTGATGGTACTAGTTGATGCCATTGTAACACATTGTAATCTTTATTAATTGATGGTAGTTGGTGCCATTGTAACACGAAAATACGAACCATTTGGTGCTATACTTTTATAATATGAGCACAATATGATGTAGACTATGGGCTTGGGAAAGCGATTGTCATAACTTATTTTGACATGTATTAGTATTAGTAATAAAATGATAAAGCTTATGGGCTTTTTGTGTCATACATGTGGCGGTCTACATGCAAATTTTGCATGTTACCTTTTCTATGGCTTATTGTTCTCACAAAAGGACTCATGAGCTTTATGGAATGTGAGTCTCGTACCTTACAAGTTCTCTAAGGTATGTTGCTCTTTTGCCAAGTAGTCATTTCACATTAAAAATTTAAATTATTGGGTTATTTGTTTAAGCATTCCAATGGCAACTATGGCACATAAATTAAAAGTTGTTGATAAGATTCCATAAGGGGAATATTTGAGAATGGTTGTTTGTTCTTTAATGGTTCCAACTGGGGCATTTGCTCACTACCACGAATACATTGGAGTAAATGTGATATTTGTTGGTCCTTAACGAACTCGGGACTTGTGCATTAAGTATGGGGTTGATACCTTGGGACCAACATGCTTAACTTGTGGCGTGCCTGCCAAAAGGTTTTTTTTTTTGAAATTTTTTAAGTGGTTCCCACAGAAAAAAACAAATTGTTGAATCTTAATTTTTAAGTGGTTCCAAATTGTGCTGCGTTTTTGTAGGGGTCCCAACTATTATTAAAAAGTACCTTCCTTCCTTCCTTCCTTCCTTCCTTCCTTGGGGAACTATTATTATTATTATTTTTATTGATTAATTTAACTAGTAAGGTTGTTGTTGGCCTTGGAATTTAAGAGCTGAAGGCAATGAAGTCACCAGTCTGGCTTGGGATAATAAATCTCGGTTGCAAATACGATGGAAAATTCTAAGATTAATAGGTTAAACCTTTGAAATGGCTTAGGATTCATAAAGGGTGAAATGTTTACTGGCTTAAGATTTCAAATTCGTATTGTAATAAGTGGCATGGTAACTCAATAGTCGTGACAAATGAAAAAACTTGGTCTTTTATTGTGATCAACTAAAGGCAAGAATGACCTAAAACTTCTTGGCGTCTTTGGAGCTCCTTGATTTAGTCGATAGGTAAAAGGAAAGGATGTCATGGCCTTCCAAATCTGTGGCGCCTGAACTAGCTGTTGCGGCCATATGTAAGGATACCGAGGCATATGTGCGCTTTGTCGGCAAGATCAGCTCTATTAAAATGCATGTATCTGAATCGCCTTGGCGAGGAATAGCAATAAGCGGAGTTCGATGGAGATACAAGCCAGAAAAGGAATGTCATTGGAAAATACATGGAATTAGGAGCATTTAGATTCGGTTCGCGATGCATCTATGGCAAAAAATGGTAAGTGTGCATTTGTAGTAGCGCTTAGATTATTATCGTCTCATCTCTTTTTATATCCCACTGGTGGGATTTTTGGTTTAGTAGGCATGCGTTATCGCGGATATCTTTGAGCCTATGTAGCCGATCATTCTTGCTATCGAGGACTTTATGAGGCCGAGTAATTTAAATGCTAAATCCGACAAATATAGGCGGGGACGATCTGAGCTGGTCAATCTTTCCTTTAAAACAACATTTTATCTTTGTTTTTGGGAGGTTAATACGAATCTTAATTTTGGCGAAGGTATGAAAGCATATAAGCGGCTCATTTCGGGCGAATTTACGGATGCTAATGAGGGTTTTTGGATTGAAAATATGAAAAAAATCGGTAAAAGGTAGGTAATAGCATAGGGAACTCATCCATTGAGGCGAGGTTCCTATGTTTGAGATGGTATGTTATCAAGGTGATTGTATCTTGGGATTATGGGACAAGCAGGCGATCTTGGGCGGTAAATCTTTCCTTTTAAAAACAACAATATATATTGTTTTGAGATGTATCTTCAGGATGATAGGATGTTTTGAGATGACATGGCATCTGCGGTTTTCTTGCCTATAATAAGAGCTATTATTATGGCGAATCTTTATTAATGCCTACCTCGAGCACGATTGTAATCTTGAAGTCATCTATTATTCGAAAAGATCTTTGAGCAATGGCATGTTTTGCAATGGAACATTGTTTCTCAACAGAAAAGCTTGGTTGTATAAACTTGCCTTTATGCATGGATTTTATGCTTGTGCTTGTGTTTCATTTGGTGTCGATTTTGGTGGTTCTGGTGGTAGAGGCGTTGGCGAAATCACAATCTTCGAGATCACGGGGAACTCCATAATGGTGTATTTTCTTCTCTCTAGACCTCCTATCACTCTCTCGCAAATTGTGGTAACACAAAGCGAGCCGTAAACTATTTTGGTAGCTCTTGCTATGCTTAGCTCTTGTTGCAATATTGCATGGAAAGGGAGTGTGATCTGCATGCCTATGGGCCAAATATCAATGATATTGGGGTTGTAAATTGCAGCCATTTGATCCGCTCTTAGGTGCTTTGTTACTTGACTTTATCAACGGCTCTTCTTTCTTACGCGGAGTCGGGCCGCTGCAAGTTCTTTGCCCTTTTTTTTTTGGTTGCATCGTATACCTTTGGTCAAGAACATGGCTTCAAGATCCAATATCGAGATCGTTGAGTGTTTTTTAAATTTATTACTGCCCTCTATCCTTTGCACACAAATTCTCTTCAATTGCCAATAGCTCCTGCCTATGTTTGCGGTGTAATATTCTGTGGCGATTCTTGGAATTGAACAATATAGATTCGTGGAGGTCAAGGATTGTGGAGCTATTGTTAATCGGGACTTCAAAAATTCGAGGTTTTGAATGGTGTGCGTATTTGATGATCTTGTTTCTACTTTAAATGATAGAAAGATGTTCATGGTAAAAGATGTCTGTGTGTATACTTCACATTTTGTTGCGGTTGTCATGCTTATTGGGACTATCTAGCTCGGTATTCATTCTTGTTTACATAACATAGATGATGATCCATTTCTTATTGAGCATTTACGGTGAGTTTTCTTATGACATGTCATAAGGAGTAGCATAGGTATTCTTTGGCCCCGTATCACACCATTCGTGAGTGGAGCACATTGATCTATTATTAAATGAACTACGGTTGAGTATAGAATTATTAGTTGGGTTATTAAGCATTTTTGGCATCTGGGTTTGAGTTGTGCTCCCACTAGTAGGTATTCACGAATGACTAGGTTCTTTTCTTCTAAAAAACATATTTTTTCATATGTGCATCATGATAAACATGTTGTTAGTTAATTGGATTGGCTGACATTTCTCAATTGTACATGTTACTTTGGCTTCAGATTTTGTGAGGAAATTGGAGTGCGTGAATGGTGCATATAGAAGTTTAAATTTGTCGGTTTAAACCCGACTTATTCGAAAAGATGAATGAACATTGTGCCATCTTGTTCTGCTTTGCATCTCATTTTTAGACATAATTAAAGTTGTGTTCTCTTGATGCTTTTGAATGATTTAAGTTGTGTTTACATGATGCTTTGTTAAATCTTGTTATTTGATTATTAAAATCTCAATTTGGAAGAATTACATAATTCACGGTATAGCCATAATCCCTATGTTCTTATTGTTTTCAGGGTCAAGCATTTTTTAGTACATCCATGCCATCCACATGATCCATATTGTGCCCATTCTTAGGATCATCATTTTCAAAGTTACCAATTCTGAACTAAAGATTGTTAGAAAGCATTTTTGGTAATTTGAACTTCGTGACACAAAGCCCGGCATAATATAATTCCATAGAGGTACTTTCTTGTCGGTCCGGCTTTTGTATTGCAAAATTAGAACTACTATGTGATGTAGCTTGGGTGCAGAAATGTGTGTGTAAATTGCTTCCACTCACTCTAGTGCTTTGCCATTCAAATAGCATCTATGCATTGGATAAATTGTATAAACTAAATGAAGTTTGATCACTTGTCATTTCTTTTGCAATCAAAGCCATTTGGGCCCGATCCTCTTCTTGGAGCATATAGAGATTTTCTCCAAGGTTTTCCATGCCTCAATGTATTTTTCAAGAATAGCATACATAAATATATGATCTTTTCATTTACCGTGTATATTTATGCGAGATATTTGTAAAATTGTGAAATGTATATTGTTCTTTTTTATTTGCGTGTATATTTATACTAATTTCTTCCATTTCATGAGCAGCCGAATTGGTTTGAGCCCTTGGCTCATGGTTAGCATTATAAAGATTGTCAATTCTTGACATGTAACTATGATTTGATTAAAATAAAGAATTTTTGTTTTATATACACTCTTTTTATTTCTTTTATGAATTTGTATCTTTAATACATGTTAAATTCAAGCATCATTATGATAAGTTTAGAAATAATCTAGATAACAATACAAAAGCGTACACAGATAATGATGAAAATGATCACGATGCATAAATATTTACGGCGAAATTTGCGATGAAATATGCAAAACTATTGATGTAAAAAATCGATGAAAATATGATGAAACCAGGTGGCGTTTAAGGTGTCAAAAAATCGATGAAAACTATAATGAAAATTACGGCGTTTAAAGTGTCAAAATTTTGATGAAAACTATGATGAAAATTAAATCGTTTAAAGTGGCCGAAAATTAAGTGAAAACTATGATGAAAATTCGATGATTCTTATCGGCGATTATCTTGGCGTTTTAGGCGATGATTATAATGATGAAATTCTGATGTAAAATCGGCGATTTTTTAATATTCATCAGTTTATATTCATCGGGGAATATCGTCACTTTCTAAAGTCACGGGCAATTATGGGGTTCGGCGATTATTTTTTTTTGATGCAAAGCTATCATTCTCTTGTAGTGAAGCCCATTTTCTACATGTTCATTAGATAATCTGAAATTGAATGTGTGTTTATATGCTTGGAAATTGCTCATATATAAAGGATATATACATTATGAATATTCTCGACTTAAGCTCAATCTTTTCTTTGGATTCTTATAAGATTTATGTGAGACAATATGATCACTTGGTCTTAGTTTTCATCACAATACAAATACTTTTCAAAGCAAACCTTGTGGCCCTCAAGACATGGAAGTTGTGGAATGGGCTTAGGCGTTATAGGTCTATGGGTCTTTGAACTTATTAATCAAGGAAGTCTAGAAGCGGTAAAAATTACTTGCATGGGGAGCTAAATTTGGTTGTATAACTTAGGGCATACTTTAATACGATGATATGTTTTTATACTTTCCCAAATTGCTTGGCCGAGAGGAAAAAAAGCCAAGAAGCCATACATCATGTGACGGATTACGCATCTATGATTATTTGTATTCAATCATAGTTGGGCGACCTTCCACACAGGTCAATATACCACCGATCTAGGTCGGAGATTTTTTATTAGTTTTGACCTTTTGCCAAAATCACAAATCTGATTTTTATGATATAAAGATTAGGCAGTATAAGCTACATCTAACACAACATAAAAGTACATCTAACACATGGTATAAAGATAAAACAACATAAGATTTTGGACATAAAGTACATCTAACATGGTACATAATAGAGACTCTCTAAGTCAAAATGTATATAAAATTTTTAGACATTATTGTACTTAATTGCACTATAGAAGTCAAGTGCTGCAAGGTCCAAACGTGAAAATGGGCTTGTAAAATATGGTTTCTTACTTGCTTTGTTTGTCTTGCATGGACACATAATCTATAAAAAAAATATCTGGAAAAAACATTGCCCGAGGCTCTATCTACTGCTGCAAGAAAGGACATATTCATATATAGGAACCTTGCCAAGGTTTATAAAAGCGAAAAGTCTGCGCTAGATATAGTAATAGTATATATAAACCAGATGAAAGGAAACAAATGCATCAAGGAAACTTATCGAGAGGTCAGATTGAGCCCAAAATCCTCTAAAATTGATCCTAAATTCATCCCTCTGACAAATAATGAAGTAAAATGGCTTAGAACTTGCTTGCATTTCAACATATACGAGGAGGTTAGAAGCTTTATAGGGCTCTCTTGAAGCATGTTAGTCCCAGAAAATAGAATTGTTTTGCGGCTTTTGGAAGCGGGAGGCGTTACATAGTATGTGGGGATTTTTTTTTTTTTTTTGAGTTTTTTAATTCAATCGACACGGATCAGAAGCATGCGGGTTGGGCGGTCGGTTAGATCGGAGGCGAGCAACGCACAGTCGGCTCCAACCATGTGTTTAATTCTTGCAATTTAGCCTCCCAAGCAAAGGTTCATCCGGTGAGGATAGGCATGACACTAGGCAAGCACTTCGCTTCTAGATGGCGTTTCGATCAAAAGTGCAAGTGCTCTTCTTATATTATGACTCTCTTGACCACAAAATAATATAATTACTTTTAGCGAGTCATTTTTGAGCACTAACACATTCTGGGACTTGTTTTTAGTTTAAAACACCTAAATACGGATTGGGAGATTTTCTAAAAGCTTAGAAATAATTAGCTAGGAGGTGATTCTGCTGCAGAAGTTCTCACACTTTTAATCTGCAGGCTCCATCTTGCTATATTTTAAGAGTAGCATAAAAGACTCTTTGATGAGGAGGCTGCATGAAAGAATAGAGAAAAGAATGGTACAACATACCACATCTAGAATAATTGCGCTTAACATCCAAGGTGATAATCTAGTTGAAAACCCGATTGGACCAAGTAAGGTGATAATCTGGTTGAAAAACCAGTGGACCAAGTAAGCCGAGTTTTAAGTGGGTATTGTGTTTCCTGAAATAATTTGGGGACATGTTATGGAAAGACCATCCGAGCAGTCATTACTTCATATCTAATGCATGCTTGGTTTGGTTTTGATGTTTTCTAATCAATAAAAGTGCATGCTTATATCATCCACGTAACCTCTGCTCAAGGGCACTAAATTTTATATTGGGTTTCATTTATTTTTATCTGATTAGGTCCTTTACGCAATTTGCCAATCACAAAATGTATGCTTTGAAATTACAAAACTAACTATATGTGGTACTTTTTCCTATCATTGCAGTTTAGTTCATCACATATTTAGCTTTCGTGCTTGTGTTAGCATCATTGGTGCATGTCTAAATTGAAAAAGCCCAAGCTATGTTGGGCTTTATATTTGCCTACATGTTCTTATGATTATTTACACCTTCGTTTCATAAGTCTAATGAAATTTTTTACACAAAATATTGCCAAAATATGTACATTCCTACTCATTGTAATCAAGGTCCTATTTGCGACCTTTTTTTCTCCTTTGATTCAACTACACTTTTGTCTAATGGCTTTATATAATATAATTTGTATTTCTCATAATAGTTTTGCTAGATACAAGCATTAGATTCTCGTCGTGTGGCAACAACAAACATTCTGCAACCTTCTCTCACCATTGTATCAAGCTGTAAAGAACAACAAGTGGTGTTGGAATTGAGAAGTGTCGGTGTCCTACTAGTATCATAGAGCCACTTTATTACTAAAGTCATTACACTAAAGAGGGTCTAATGTTACTCTATTGCTTTTCTTTTCCGATGGTTTGCAACTAACTTGAATCATCTATCTGAAGTGTTATCCTAGAAGTCACATGTGGCAGCCAACCCTAAGTCTAGACTCATAGTGATTCTTTGACATAGCCACCTAACTATGTTCATACTTGCATGAGATGTATTTCCTCAACTCATTTATCTTGTACCATATACATATTCACGGTTTTGACACCACACTTTCTAGTCACAAATTCCACGGTTCCATGCTTCCACCCCTAACTTCCTAGTGGACATGTTTAACTTCTAATATAGGAACTCCTGTCTTCATTATTTCCATATTCATATGGTTTGTGAACTAAAAGTTCTATGATACATCATATCTTTTTCTTGTTATGTTTTACCATTAAATGGTCCCGATCACATACCAGCGGAGATACTCCTTGCGATACACACGATACCAGAATCGAACACATTCCCCCCGGTGAGATGTTCATTGGCACCCCACGCATTCATACTCGGACTTTGGCTATTCAAAAGTGTCCTTCAAATTCTCTATATTTGAAACGTTGTTTATAACAAACTTTCAAGTACCTCTTTGTCTCCCACTTGTCGTTATTGGGTATATTAAATCTCCTTTATATATCAACACACAACAACCAACAACCTGACAATCAACACCTGACTACCATTAACATTATTAACACAAACCATTGCATTTAACACATTTAAATTAAAATCCCCTTAAACCCCCTTTGGTTTGGGTGCATATTCACCACCAGGGGGTTACTCACGGGCAGCGAGAGGCATCGGATGGGCATATTTGCCTTTATTCCAAGATACGGGCCGTACATAGCGAACCTCGTTTGTGGGGTATGCATATATAAGTTTTTGTATCTTGTATATTAAGGTTTGCAAAATACTATAAGGTTTGAGAGAATGTACTTAATGGTGTTAATTTTATTTGTATTGTAAATATATTTTTTGACTCTCGTGTAACCCCTCGTAACCCTCAGGTGTGAATATGCACCCAAACCAAAGGGGTTTAAGGGGATTTTAATTTAAATGTTTAAATGCAATGGTTTGTGTTAATAATGTTAATGGTAGTTGTGTGTTGATTGTTATGTTAAAAAAAATTTTGGGCCCTTGGACCCTAACTAAAACAAGCGTGGGTAAACTTTTATGGGCCTAAATATTGATTACTAAAAAGCACAATAACATCAAGACAAACAAATTATTCCATTGCAAACAACTATCGGATACATTTTATGTAGTGGATTATATTCATTATATTCAACAAAGTAAAAACATCTATCTTTGTTGCTTGCACAATTCTCATCATATGATCATGTAAGCATGCTACAAATATTAACATATTACCAAAATTTATTGAGCTTGCATTGCATAGCGAATATTGTAACATCGGACATCAAGCATCAAACATCTCTTGAAATATCTGCTTTCGATATCTAGCATGCGAGGTAAACATTACCAACGAGGTGGAATATGAAGTGTAAAGAAGGCAATCAATGCCAATAGGGCCGGTACAAGTCTTCCATAATTTAATTGACTACGAATACATATAAACAAAATATAGGAAGAAATGATCTCGATATATATTGTAGCATAAGCATTTAGAATCGTTTAAAATGTGTCGAGATTCGTCTAAGTAATGCTTGCTATGTTTCCTTGTATTAGTCGTTCTTGAAGAAAATAGAACAATAAGATGTGTTGAGCTCCATATCTTTGCTTTAAATCATGAGATGGTCTTGCAAATTTATCACATTGTGATTCGTTTGCACAAATGCCTTTGTCCCTTCACACTAGCGCCTGGCGCCAGCGCCCTTCTTGCGAGCGGCGGCATCACCATCTAGCAACAAAGCACAACGGTTTGGAGTTGGAGTTGGAATCGATCCGCGGCCGGGAGGGATTGGAAGCATCATCGGCTTCACATCGAAAACTCCATCTTTGCCGTTTTCTATTCCATGCGATTTTGTATTAGTTTTCTATTCCGTGTTCCTTCCATCTTGGTTTTCCATTCCGGTTGATAAGTTCGATTTCTAGTTCCATCTTTGCGCTTTGAATCCAAGAGGGGTTTCCTTTTTTCTGTTAAACTATCTCATCCATGATTGGCGGGGCGGATACACTTGGTGAGTTATTGACACCGATATTTAGTCTTTGGGTGAAACTAGGCGGATTGGCGGAACTACGAAAGGGCTTCCACATCGGCCATACACTCTCGGGAAGAATAGCTACCGCGAGTTATTGATTTGATTTGATTCACGATTTTCTGAGATAGGTGCGGACCATCTCTATTTCAGCCTCAAGCCCTATCAAACCCTGTCGACGCCGACATTCCGTTCGACTCAAGGCAATGCCTATTTTGCAAAGGCTGCACGCTCCACCGACAACACCGCTTGCTTGCTTGTATATGACCCTCTACTACTCCTGCTTTGCCTCCATCCTTTGATTTGTTTTGGCTCCCATATCCGGCTCTATCTCTTCTTGCTACGTCCGACTCTATCTCTCTCGCCTTCTTCCATGACCCTTAAGGCCAGCCTGGCGGCGGCGACAAATGTCTCATCTGCGCATGATGAGTTTGCTCAATATTCCATCGTGTATTTTCTTCATGATTGGAATGGGACCAGGATATGATCCTGCGGTTTGGAGCAAGGGATATTTTAGCAGGCGGGAGGAGTGCATTTTGTGGCGGACCTGTATGTATGACCCTTCTTCATACGCTACGCCACTATTTTGAAGCACTTTCGGGTTCCTGAACTCCTCCTCGGCCTGTGCCTTTGATGCTAGTATCTGGTCAAAGATCCATTTCATGTCTTGGTCATGTCTTTGATGCTAGTGTCAGTTGCGGCGCCCTATGTATTCACCGCTGGCATGCGGGCCAGGGTACACATGAGGGACGGATACCTGAAGGAGGAGGAGCCACGCTATTTGGTTGCAGAACCGACCCGGACGCACAAGACCGAGCTTTAATTCGTATCATAGGGGTAGAGGCGGAGACAGGGTGGAGACCTGATTTAGAAGTCGCCCAAGCCTGCAGCGAGGTTATGCATGTCCCTGACTATTGGGTGAGTATGCAAGCTAGGGTGAAACTCTTGGCGTTGATCGACCTCGACACCTTCTAATTCGCTTGGGATGTGTTGAGTCGTCTTGGTGTTCTTAAAGCCTGGAAATCAATTTGAGCACTACTTTTCATTACAGAAGATCTTTCTCATGCTGACTGTACTGCAATGCTTCGAATAAGGTTGTACAGGTTAGAGGCTTCGTCGACAACCTGAGAAATGGGTATACAGGGAGGGCGGCCAGTTATCCTAGACCATTGGCCTTCTAATGGTGGGCGGGGCTATGTCTGAGGATCTTCCGACGACGGCGGTACCATATGATCGAGGAACAAATAGCTTTCATTTAGTTTGGGCACTTGCCCTCGGCATGTATAAATACCCAATTTGGAGGCTTACGTGATGGGGCTTTGTCCACAGAAGCTCTTGTTTGAGCTTATGCCTCTTTCATGTCTTTGGTCCCCTTAACTTAGATTGGGTTCCATGGACGTTAAAAATTCTTCTTCTTCTTCTTCTTCTTCTTCCCAAAATACCACTAAATATAACTACTTGTCCATAAATTCAAATACCAGTAAGCGTCTTTGAAATAAACCGATGGCCCTCAATGGGTGATGCGCCCTAAAATAGAACTAATCAGGTTGGCTTGAACTTGGGCAAAATAAGTGATGGTTCCATCGATTTTCATTTGAAGCGGCACCCAAACTTTAATATGTCAATTAATCTCCATGTATTGCTGTATAGCTATGTCTATTTTTCATGAAATGTCTCTGATGAATTTGCATTTACTAGGGTGCATTTTTGCAGGAGCACTGGGGCTGACTTCAAGAAAAGGTATAGCGTGGTATGCAAATGGGCTTGCTTGAATGCGTAATTGCTCTTCCTAGAGTTTAGAGTTAGAATGGACAAATCTGTGCAGTGATCAAACTATACACCAGAGGTCTTTCTATGACATATGGGGAGTTATGTCCCTTATAATGGATGTGACATGGAGGTACCATGGAACTTAAATAAATCCAAGGCTTAAAAATAAAGTTATCCATAGAATTCTGTAGAAGCATCTTGCCTACTGTTCAAGTTCCAGCAGGTTCAAGTTCTAATTTGTCTTAACTCCATTTTCCTTGCGATAGTGAATCAGATATCTTTGACTCTCTTGAATACAGTTTCCACGCAATCTGTTAGCTTACCTTGTGTACTTCATAATTTGAACAAGCACACAATTTTTTTAGTACCTCTCATGACACGACGTGGCAAAAAACATGCATGTCATGCCTCACAGAAAATACATGAAAACCTCCAAAAGTTCCTTCTGTTTGTCGTGAGGTCTTTTTGATTTTTCAAATACTGCATCAGTAAGGTTAAGCTTGTCAAAGTTTACCGTCAGTTGCTGAAATTTATGTGCAGTATTATATGGTTTTACTGGATTATCATGCATTTTGCTGATACGATTATATTGATTTGTTGGGTAGGGTATGGCCTCATCGATGTTCCTCGCATGCGCTTTTGTAGTTCTTTTGTTTCTGGAGGACGCCTTCATATGCGTCAGTAGATCCTATAATGTACCCATCCTCCGCAAAATTTTGATGTGGGTGATAATGTCAATGGTGAGTTCGCTCTTCAGATCTAGATAGCAATGCCACCATCAAAGTAGAACAAGATTTTCTGAACGAATCTGGAAACAACTGGTTAAGTATTTCCATAATCCAGCCATCATTGAACATCCATATGGCCATCTTGTGCCTAGATTAAGTAAGTTAGATTCGTTCCCCTTTATTTAAATGCCACAAATGCATGTTATAAATGTTTGTGTTTGGCTTCTGCAGAAGAAGATTTAATTGACTTTTCTCAAAAGATTTCATAAAAGCATCCCCAAAAAAAAAGGAAGAGGAGAAGCAATCTGTAATATTTTGGCCAGTAACAGGGGAGTAGAGTAACCCAATCTTAATCTTGGTATTCAATGCCACAATTGAAGCATTACTGAACATGATATAAATAAGTCACATATGGTGTGAAGACCTTGCAGAATTTTTGGATTTGCACTGATGCAATTGTGTAGCAGATGTGTCGACTTCAGCTAACATCTAGGAAGCTATTATTGATGATTATTAAAGCATAAGGGCATACTTCAGCCCAGGTCAATGTATTTCAATGGCATAATGAAGTAACTTTATATCCTATGGCGACAAAGTGTCAGGTTATCATCACTTTGAGAAAGCTCGCGCCAGATTCCGTTTTCAGTGTTCACATTCAGTGAACCATCAGATGTATTTCTCCACATATTTATCATTCATAAAGTCGTTTAGTTTCCTGATGATTTCCACCACGCAGTGGCCTGAGTTTAGCCCGGTTCAGGTCCTGAACATGTCAGCAACGAATACCTGTTTCCAACGGAAAGGTGTTTTGCAGTTTTCCTCAAATTTAATTAATTATTCGTCCAGAATGGTCATGTGTCATTAAGCACCTTTCCCATCATCTCCGTACTCACAACACATCTCTTGCTTGAACTCCATCAAATACATGACATGCATCTTTGCTTTATATTAACGGGAAAGCATTTCCTAAACAGCACAAAACCCCGTTGATTCATAAACCCGTTATGACTCCAAAAGACTTTGGAGAACTCATGCATTTAGAATTTCCCGCTGTGCTGTCCAACTTTTAAAACATTAGATGCATCCTCGATGCTACCATTCTCATAGGGTATTATTACATCTGCATAGCAAATTTTGACAACAGGTGCATTCACAAATTGATCATATGGGCATACTGTTACTGAATTGGTAGTAAAAGAACCGCATCCCAGGTTTGGGACTTTTGTTAGATATTGAATGTACAAGTTCCAGAGCCTTACAAACAAATGCAGACGAGAAGCCAGCTAAATATGTGTGGGTTCAACGACTGGTTAGGATACACGGCATCAACGTAGACAGTAATGCCGACGAATGTTAAACAATGGAAATTTATATTTCTTAGTTTGTTATGTGGGTAAATAATTATCCCACATGCATTTTCAAATTTTCTAGAACCATTTATAAGTTAGGGCTTCAAAAGTTTTGTTGTGTTCGAAGAGTGGAGAGAAGGTTAGCATCTCCCTCGATATGACGGGAACAGCCTTCGGGCTTTCCTATATGTGGTTAAGGCATCCCACCTTCGCGGATCTCAAACCCAATTTTTTTTCCAACCCAAATTCGCAGTCGAAGTTCAACGACTCAAGGATAGCACCGCAGTGTCGATCTTCAAATGCTAAATTTGGTCAGTGTTAATCATTTATTCCCGAGAAAAACATGATGCTCACAAACCAACAAATGTGATAGGCTTAATGCTAAACTGTGGTCAGGGTTAATCATTTGAGTAGAGAACAGGATCCTCAGAAATTAACAATTTGATGGGCACTGCATAGCCTCCCAACCTCTCACAGGGAGGGCACCTACAGCCCCTTACTGAGCTGGAACACAGGTTTTTCTTCAATTAGATAGAGAAGGCATTATTTGTTCATTAAAGGTATGTGTGCATCTGCATAAGCATTGGCCACTGCAAGGCAAAGGGTTCATTCTTGCCTGTACATGTAGGCCGTACTGACTACGCTGTTTTCTAATCTTGTCATCCAGATGTATGGTAAGTCGGGGGCAGATAGTTTGCTGGACGCTTATCTGGTATGTTTTGCAGATCCCTTGTGACCAAATTTCTCCTGCAATATCATGATGTTCATCGAACGTATTTGATGTCCTTCTAGAGCGTTCCTGTCAAAGATGTGATCACTTGAACATCATGATTGCTCCATATGTTCGATCTGGGGAGATGGAAAGAGCCTTTGAATTATTTGAAGAAATGCCTGAACGGAATATAAGTACTTGGAATATCATTCTTTCTGAATATGATTAATGTGGAATGCTAGATGAGGTTCAGGAGACTTACTAGAAAATGCCCACAAAGGATTTCGTTCCTGGAAATATTATAATCTCAGTTTTGTATAACTATGGGCGGTTGTAGAGGCTTTTCAAGTCTTCACTTAAATGCCTCAGAAAAAATATCGTGATCATGGAATACCCTTTGGAGGCCATTCAGTTGTGCTATCAGATGCAAGTTGAAGGCCTAAAAGTTGACAGGATCACTTTTCTTGCCATTCTTGGTGCATGTAGTCATGCTGAAGTGAAGTACATACACAGTAATGTTATCTATAATCAGTTCGAATCTGATGTTATTGTTGGGACTGCTATCATTAACATGTGTAGCAAATGTGGTTGCCTACACGAGGCACAAATCATGTTTGACAAAATGCAGGACCCTGATGCACTTTCATGGAACTCAATAATTGCTGCTCATGCCCAACAAGGCAATTATAACACTGCTCTTCAACGTTTTCAACAAATGCCCGAACGCACCGCAGTTTCTTGGAATTCCTTAATTGCTGCATATGCACAAGATTGAAAATTTGATGAAGCTATAAAACTCTTCAGTTTTATG
Organism: Isoetes taiwanensis; assembly: GCA_021234155.1. Classification (NCBI taxonomy): domain Eukaryota; kingdom Viridiplantae; phylum Streptophyta; class Lycopodiopsida; order Isoetales; family Isoetaceae; genus Isoetes; species Isoetes taiwanensis. Next base: position 21,186,269 of record JAJEKV010000012.1, on the reverse strand, counting down.
CCAAAACAAGAATGTTGTTGCCTGGAATGGATTACTTATGGTATACACACAGCTTGAATATTTTGACAAGGCTTTTAAAGTGTTCGAGAAGTTGAGTAATGCATTAAAACCAAACAAGTTTACTTTCATAAGCATCCTTGAAGTATGTTCCAGCACGGGTTCCCTAACAAAGGGCAATCGGATACATAGCCTTATTGTCTGTATAGGCATCGAGCTAGAACTTACTACTGGATCTAATCTTGTCAACGTGTATGGAAAATGTGGTAATTTAGATGTTGCAACAAGAATATTTGAACAAATGCCTGAGAATAGAAATTGTTGCATTGAATGCTTTAATTGTTGCATATGCAGAACATGCAAGCTTAAAGGAGGCCAACCAAGTTTTTGAGCAAGTGCCCCAGCGCAATGTGGTATCATTTAATGCTATGATTGCAGCTTATGGTCGCCACAAACAACTTATCAAGTCCCTCCAAGTTTTTGACCAGATGCAACAAGAATCAATACGACCAGATAAGATCACCTTCATTTGTCTTCTTGATGCATGTTCCAACCAAGCAGCCCTTAAGGAAGGTAAGAAGGTGCATAAATTTGTTGTAGCCAGAGGATTTGCATCTGACACTACTGTGGTTACTTCCCTGATAAATATGTATGCCAAATGTGGATATTTTAGCCATTTAGAGGTGGTGTTTCAATGCCAGATAAATTCACATGGACTTCCATAACTGTAGCCTTTTCCCACCACGGAGATGCTAAAAAGGCTCTGGGGATGTTCCAACAAATGTTCCTCAAAGGCTGGTTAGCGGATAATGTGACCATTGTTAGTATTCCTTGTGGATGTAGCCATTCTGGCCTGCTGGATGAAGGATGTCATTGATTCATTTCAGCATGCCATGACTTCAAGTTCAAACCAACGTTGGAACAGTATAATTGTTTGATTGATCATCTTGGTCGAATGTCATGGTTGGATGAGGCTTGTGATTTAATTGAGAGCGTGACACTTTTAGCTTCTAGCGCATGGTGGATGGCGTTAATTGGTGCTTGCTACATTTATTCTGATGCAGAAAAAAGGAAATGGGCAGTAGAGAAGGCACTTCAATTTCATGCATAAGATGGCTTTCTAAACGAGGTTAAGGTGAGTTGAAGAGTGAAATCCTTTCTTTAATACGTCAAGGGGGCTGGTAGTTTCAACTTGGCAATTGTTGGCAAAATGAATCAAAGAGTAACCATTGTTCAAAGGGGTGAAAAAAGGTGGCTATTTTATTCATCTCCTATCCCCTTTGTTGTTCACTTTCCTTCGCACCCATTAAGGGCGAGGAATTCATCTGCTATTCCAACTGCTTGTCTGTTTCCTTACATTTTTACTGAAGTTGAACTGTTTTTGAGACCAGAAATTTAGGCTGGATTGGCAGGATTAATTATCATGCATGGCAGCACCTCAAAGAAATCCATGATGTGTGCAACTTAAGTTTGCTTCACAAGGTATGTAACAATGCCTTCGAGATATTCCATATTTAGTATTTCTTTGTTCATCTTTTTGAGCTTTCCAAAGGGCAAACCCTAGGGATGGATGTGGTGAACAAGGCATATGCTTACTATTTTCCAACTTGAAGGCAAGATTATGGGAGAGGTAATATTTGAAGGCTGAGATTGGTTTTGGGCTAAGGTCAACTTGGAAGCCTTGAATACTGGATATTTTCTAATTGGAGTGGCAATTATGAACGATAGTTGAGACGCAATTTACTTTGCATGCATGCAGAATGAGCATTTGTGCAAGCAGTTTTGTGAGTTTCAATTTGAGAATAAGTACGCGAAGAAGCCGGATGTTTGTAGACAAAGCAGGCAAAGAGTTGCAGTGCCTTGTTGAGTATGTTTCTGTCCATTTTCTGAAATCTATCTTCCGCATTATCAGGTCTGTGTGGGGCCCTAAATCTTCAGCTAAAGACACAAAATACAAATACAAGATGTCCATGATGTCGTAATTGTGGCACTCTTCCTGGCGTTTACTCATTCACTCTTGAATCTGATTCCTTAAAAGCCATTATATTTTTCCTAGAGCTTTTGTTGTTCTTGTTTAATATATGTTATTATCCTAGAACCTTACTCTTGGTGTATCATATTGAGGGCTACTAGCTCGAGAAAGGAGCTACAAGAGGAAACTGATTGTCAGATATGCCTTACTGTCTTTATATTCCAGCCTGATATTGCTAGCTGAGTGGTCCGGTTGGGTGGAGAGCTTTGGGCTAAAGGCCTGGTTTTGAGAATCTCTAATGTGGTTTACTAGATGTTTGATCTTTTGATTATTGGCTAACCTTTGGTTCATAACAACTAGTATCAGAGCACGGTTCCGATTTCTCTTGGAGCTTGTGTATGTTTTTATTTGACAAAAATTAATTTAACTATTATATATTAAAAGTAGTTTAGTATTTCTGTAAGCAAAGTTAAGAAGTTTAATTCCAGAGAATCAAGAATAAGCCTCAAAAAAAGGCGTTATATCTCTGAAGCCCTAAACTTGCCAAAGTTTGCAAAATAAAGTCTTCCATTCTACCATTAACCTGAGATCGGTTGATGGTGATTTGATTGATCCGGTTCTAAGACCGATCCAAGCTTTCAAGCCGCCTTTATGAGAAGCCTAAAGAATTAGGTAGTTTTAAAAAAAATGAAAAGTAGATTTGGATTCCTCTCAGACTCGCCACAACCCGATTTTATTTCACAAATCCGAAGCTAAAATACTAGATGTTGGCCAGATTTGGAAATGGATGATTCGACGCCATATAGCCCAGCCCACGAAATTAAACCCCAGCCCATCTTGTCAGAAAAATTGCCGCCTTTTGAAACCCTACGTCGCCCTTTTACAGCTTTTATGAAATTTGATGCCTTTAAGGTAATCCTGAAGAAATTCATGATGCCTTTAGAATGTATTTAAAACCATTATTTTTAAAAAAAGGATCGTGCATGGTCTCTTCCTAGGTTGTGATTGATTAGATCTCAAGATAAGTATCCATATTTTATTTGAACCATTACTTTGGAATAAACCGCTTCAAGCCTTAGAACTTTCTATAATATTTATTTGGGTATGTTGAAAGAAAAACATTTAAGGTTAAGTAAAGAACCATACCATTTGGTTCGCTTTGATGGTTCTAATATCAACATTGATTTTTTGCGTGACACGAGGAAATTGTCATGCAGGAATTATTTTGGGAGATATTCTACTTTCTTATTTGGCACATGAGCAACCCACGCTTTTAGGCATTTGGCGGCTATAAGGGGATATTTGAGTTACATTTGCCTCAGGGAATTCTAAGGTGGAAGTATAAGGTGTTTTTCCTAGTAGTAATGATTACTACTAGCCCATTGCATGGGTCCCATGACCCATTGGTCTCCTCGTGGACCTAAAAAACTATTCTATTCTATTCTATTCTATTCTATTCTATTCTATTCTATTCTTTGTGTAGTGTATAGTAAATCTTGAGACAACTAATATGTCTGTAGCATAATAGTTGGACTTGAAATTCTTTAGCCTAACGGGGTTGGACTTGAAATTTTTAGACTAAAGGGTCGGACTTGGAAATTTTGAGCCTAAAGGGTTGGACTTGAAAATTTTTAGCCTAAAGGGCCGGACTTGGAAAAATTTTTAGCCTAAAGGGTTGGACTTGGAAATTTTTAGCCGAAAGGGCTGGACTTGACTATTTCTAATTGTGCAAGTTGTAGCCATGGATTTGATTATGCTAATTTTCCATATAATTTCTGATCGGGACGATCAATCCCAGAAGGGGAGGAATTCATATGGTTTAAGGTTAATATCTAATAATGAGCTTGGGGGAGTGGCCAATATGATTAAGCATTGGGCGAAATCATATAAAGGTAGTATATATCATGGTTGGGAACAAAAAACAAAGGCAAAGGCAAAGGAAAAAAAAAAAAAAGGGCTAAAAAGGGCTAAAGTCGTAGAGACTTCTATAAATACAACCTCAACTTCAATTGGCTTATATCTCGACCTGAGCTCCAATTGAGGTAATATTTAGTTCATTGGAACCGTCTGGAGTCTAATTTCTGAATTGGGAGCACTTCCTATAACTCATCTCAATAAGAGAGTTATGACCAGAAGAGTGATAGGGGGTCAAGAAAGACTACTCTACTCATTCACTCTTGAATATGATTCCTAGAAAGCCATTACCTTTTTCCTAAAGCGTTTGCTGTTCTTGTTTAATATCCTGTTACTATCCTAGAACCTTACTCTTGGTGTATCATATTGAGGGCTACTAGCTCGAGAAAGGAGCTACAAGAGGAAATCATTGTCGATATGCCTTATCATTTTTTATATTCCGACCGATATTGTTAGTCGAGTGGTCCCAAGCTAGTGGAGAGCTTTGGGTTAAAGGCCTGGTTTTGAGAATCTTTAATGTTCTAGTGTTGGTTTACTAGATGTTTGATCTTTTGATTACTGGCTAACCTTTGGTAAATTGTTATGCACTAGCACCTCTAGTGATAACCAACGCACCGAAAGGGCAAATCCATCAAGGAAATCGTTACCCAATGGGCCCCAAACTTTCTAGGCTTTATCCCATACACCATATCAATTTCCCCCCCTCCTCGAGATGCTTGCCCTCAAGCATGTGGAACACACCAATATTGCCACGAGGAATTGAACCTTGGCTCAGATTACCAAACGTTACGCACTAACACCTCTAGTGATAATCAACGCACCAAAAGGGCGGATGCTTCAAGGAAATCATTATCCAATGAGCCCTAACCTTTCCAGGCTTTATCCCATACCCCATAGACCATATCAATCTAAAACATTAAAGATTCTCAAAACCAGGCCTTTAGTCCAAAGCTCTCCACCCAACCGGACCACTCAGCTAGCAATATCAGGCTGGAACATAAAGACAGTAAGGCATATCTGACAATCAGTGTCCTATTGTTAGCTTCTTTCTCGAGCTAACAGACCTCAATATGATACACCAAGAGTTAGGTTCTAGGGTAGTAACAGGATATTAAATAAGAACAGCAAAAGCTCTAAGAAAAAGGTAATGGCTTTATAGGAATCAGATTCATGAGTGAGTAGAGCAGTCTTTCTCGACCCCTACCACTCTTCTGGCTATAAGTCTCTTATTCAAATTAGTTATGGGAGCTGCCATCCCAATTTGGAAACTAGACTCTGAAATGGTTCCAATGAGTAAGGGATCTACCGTGATGGACGTTAGGGCCTATCGCCGCCTTTCCTCATTCCAAATCTCCAAGGACTTGCAAAGAATTCTACAGCCCTGATGGATGAGGCCTTGCTAGAGGCTGTTCTCCAGGGGTTGGGGTTCCCTCAAATTCCTTGGGATCGTCAAGATTCGGTGTTGATTGTTGAAAATTTAATCAGATTAGCCTTTGAAACAAGATCCAGAGTTGGTTTTTGCAGAATTAGTTTTAACTTCTTCTATCTGTGCATCATTTGCTTTGACAGGGAAGGATCCATAAGGGTTACCACACACAATTCACAGCCTTTCTTGAGCCTGGAAAACAATTTCGAAAGAAACCTCTTTCTTAAGAGCTGTTCAGTGGATTTTGGGGTCGAGCCAATTTACCATTGGGCTACGTTCTTCGATATGGAGCCAGCAAGAACCATTCCAGATATTGACGCAGTGGTTTGGAGGTTTTCCATAGCTAATTAGTTTCTTGAGGTTTCTTCAGCCCTCTTTTTCTCTTCCTGTCTTCCTAGTGTTTTAGAATTTAGCCACAGTCCCTAGTCTCGTGTTTCCCTCACAAGATCTGCTTGGCTCTCCCCCTCGCTTCTCGTTTTCTTGTTTTCTGCGCCCTTTCCCCTCCTGCTTCCCCCCATCCTTTTCAATGATAGATTCTGGGTAGGGCCTGTAAGCCCTATCTGGCACCCTCTGCCTCCCTTGATTTGACCCTCCCCGAACTCTCCTCTCAGCCATGTCTTTCTCCAACATCTTCTCCAGACCCCTTCTTTTTAAAAATTCTCTTAGCCTCCGCAACCCGACTCGCGAGATCCGCCCAAGTTCGATTAGAGCTAATCCAAACCATGTCCGCCAGGGGATCAAGCCGCCTTCTTCCAGTAAAGGCCTTGCTTTCAAGCCCGGGAAAAAAATCGACATCGTATATTGCCAAACTCGAAAGCATGATCAAGATGGTGGATCGAATCGATTAAGAAGCTCGATGCCCTTTTCAATCTTCTAAAAACCCAGCAAAATGCTACAGCCATCATCATGGATCTGATGAAGGATGGGGAAATTTCTCAAGCCTTCGAAGAACAGGGGAAAAATGAGTCTGATTTCTCTACAGGCAGGTTCGATGACAAGAGATTTGCCCTCAACACCTTGAACAAAATCCAAAGATCTCGACCTTTTGCTCACATCTAAAATTACTATCAAGCTAGGCCACTCTTCCCGTAATCTGCCGGGCATGCAAAAATGGGGTTTTCCAACTACTATGGATGAACTCATAGCAAGAGCCAACAAATGCTATCCCGAATCTATGCTCAAGATGGTTGGAACAAAGTATCCTTTAAAATGGTGGAAATATGGGCTGAATCTTTTCCTTCAGAGCTGAAAAATGGAACAAAGATTTCAAAGAATATACAGAGGCAGCCCTTCCCGATGCAGTGGTCTCCCTTGAAGATACCAAAGCAAAATTTCTGATCAGCGAGATGTCGTTCTCTAGCTCAACCGGCTGCAAATGCATAGACAAGAATGGGTATTTTTATTCCCCGAGGAAGCCGCCAATTGTACCCCACCAAACTGCACCAAATTCAAGGAAGCTAATCTTAACGAGATCAAGTACAAGGAAAAAGAAAACAAGGTGCAGGTGGAGGTCCCGATTCTTGGCAAGGCAGATAAGATAAAAAGTAACATTTCTTAGATATTGTGCAAAATTCTGTTTCTAAAGCTTCTGCAAAAATTATAGAAAAAGATTATCAGGGATGTACTAATCCTACTGCAGAGAAACAGGTTCCTGTTCTGACAGATAATCCCGCTCTTCTTGATCTCTCCTCTATCCGTGACCACTCTGCTTCCAATATTTTTTTAGACAGAGGTCTCATCATTCATTTTCCGGCCTCCTGCCCTGCTCCTAGTGTTGTCAAGTTTTATATTTCCAAGATCCATCACTGTAAAATTGCCTCCATTCTGAAATTGGATGCCAAGACCTACCAAGTCATTTGCCAAGATAGCATCTATGCCAATAATGTGCTCAAAAGGAAAATTAATTCTTTTGGCAAGCATCTTGTCTACATCATGAAATGGTTCCCCGAATTCACCCCAGGAGACCACTCAAACATTTCCATTGTTACCGGGCTAAATTCCCCATCTTCCCCTCCTTATGGACCTCGAATCACCTCGAGCCATAGGCAATCATCTCGGCCATGTTCTTGACATCAAAGATCCCCAAACCAATTTTCCTTCCATATGCCTTTCCAAACCCATATCTTCCCGACCGGGTCTCCTTCTAAGTTAGCATCAAAACCTCCCATCACAATAACTTAGAAATTCTCGATCAATTTCAAGAATACCCCCTCTCTGGCCTTAAAACGGAGGAAGTTATAGAATCTGCAAACAAGAGCACAATCCGCCCAACATGAGGTCAAACGTGTTTGGATAAAAAGTCTAATCAATGAGAGCACCCCCGAGGCGTGAAAAAAGGAAAAAGCTAGCAGCCGCAATATCCCAACTGCCCTATGTTATCCCCCGCCGAAGTCATTAGAGGCTCAATATAAATCACTCCAGCCCGTCAGAACCCTCCCACTTTGGCTCTGGATTTAAACAAACTGTGCAGACCCATCCAACCGGATCTCCCAAATATGCTTAACATTAAGGCTCAGTTTGATTCTCACCTCAAAAACCTTATTATGAGCTTCTGTGAGAGGTACCAAGACTACTCCAATCTGTTAACCTCCCAGAGCAAAGCCGAAAGCAAAGAAAAAAAGTTACTATCCAAGAGATCCCTTCAGAGCAGGATTGGAACCAAGTCATTAGCAGGAAGAAGAAAAGAAACCAACTCACCAATTCTGCTGACTCTAAGACCCCTGTTAGAAGAAGTCCAAGGGAGCATCCCTCTCCTTAGAAACTTCCTATTATCCAAAATGAATAGCTCTCTCAAAATCATTACCTGGAATCTGCAAGGAATTAATGATTCCAGTAAAAGGGATAGACTGAAGGTTTGCCTATCCACCCTTATCCCTGATTTTCTTCTCCTTCAAGAGCATAAGTTGCATGATGCTGATTACAGCTCTAAAATTGCTAGAACTCTCCCTCCAGGCATGGAAACTTGGGCCCTTTCAGCCAATATCAGCTCGGGTGGGATTGCAATTTGCTGGAAAAAGAGTCTCAACATAACTGATCAGTATATGATGAACGATGACTCAGGCAGATGGCAAATTCTTACTTTCAAGCTCGACAATCTTAATTTTGCCATTATCAATATATATGCTCACAACAATCCTGCTGAGAGGACTGACCTTTGGAACAAAATCAGAAATAGTTTCAGCAATGTCGAGGCGGATGAAATCATTATGGGAGGTGATTTCAACATGGTCACCCATAGTTTCATGAAAAATAGTAATTTCAGGCCCCTCTCCTCGGATGAGTTCAACTCCTGGTCTGATTTGATCTCCATCAATAACCTTACCTTAGCAAGAACCTCCTCAAATGATTTTAGCTGGTCTGATCGCAGAATCAATCCGATCTGCTGCCTTCATGATAGGGGTTCTATTTGAGCGAAAACCTCTGGAACTCAAGCAACAGAGTCACGAACCTGAATGGATACACGCTCGCAGACCACTTTCCTCAGCTCATCTCCATTCATAGGAACAATGGAGTCACCACCAAAAGGAATTCCTACTTCAAATTAAATACCCAGCTGATTAATCATCCTGATTTCAGGGATATCATTTCGGATTTGATTGACTCCACAGAAAAACCCTACGGTAGCTATGGCTGGATGTCTTGGTGGTGTAATACAGCCAAGTTAATCAAGGATAAGCTCAAGATTTGGGGAAAGGAGATCCACCTCGCCAAGACAGCTCACTTGAACAATCTTAGAAATACTCTCCCGAATACTGCAGGGGAAGAATACAACAGAATTAGTCAAGAAATCGAAGCTGAAGAATTAAGTATTGCAGCAGGTTGGAGACTCAAATCAAAGATCACCGAGCTTAAGGAGGATGAAAGAGCTCATTCAAAATATTTCTTTGTTAAGGCCAAGGGCAGAACTAGAAGAAATCAAATTGATGAGATTATGGTGAATGGCACTAAGATTACTGGAGATGACAACCTAAAAGTTGCTGCCACAAATCACTTTACTAATATTATGGGCACCACCTCTGTCTCCTATCAGGAAGAAAGTGAGAACTTCATCAAAATGGAGGAAAAAGTCACTCATGATCAGAATATTGCTCTAACAAGTCTGTTCTCTTTGGAGGAGCTTGGCAAAGTGGTCCACAATATGAAGAATGGCAAATCTCCGTGACCGCACGGCCTTCCAAATTGAAGTTCTTCAAAGCTACATGGGATTTTATGGGACCCTACATTCAAAATATTGCCAATGAGTTTATTATAAGGAAGGAAATGGGATAAATGAATCAACACCAGCTTCATCACTTTGATTCCCAAGATTCCCGAACCCAGATCCTTTTTGGATTATGCACCTATATCTCTTACTAATGTTATGTACAAGATTATTTCAAAAAGCTATTACTCAAAGGCTGAAAAGATTCTGGACAATATTATAAGTCACAGCCAATCGGCATATTTGAAAGGAAGGAACATTCTTGATAACGTTGTTACTGCCACCCTTGGCCTCAGGTGGGCAAAAGATACCAAGCAAGAGATTGCACTCCTTAAGCTCGACATCACCAAAGCTTTTGATATGGTCAACTGGGATTTTCTTAAACTCAGGCCGCAAAGAAACTTGATTCAATATCAGCTCAATCAAGATTTTCTCAGCAATTCTCAATAACTCCTCCTCAGTACTCATAAATGGAGAATGCAGTCCCTTCTTCAATATCAAAAGAGGAGTTAAGCAGGGCTGTCCCTTAGCCCCTTTTCTTTTTATTATAGTGATGGAAGCTCTTCATAGCAGTTTACAGGCAGCAAAAGAAGAGGGCATAATAACAGGTTTGTATCTCCCTGCAAATGATATTGCTGACCAATTCCTTAATGGGCATTTTGCAGATGACATCTTTATCCTTTTATCTATGGACCTCCAATCAATCAATCAGACCAAGGGGATTTTACATGCCTTTGGCAAACTTTCTGGCTGCAATATCAACCCGAACAAATCCAAGATTACTTCCCATGACCCTGATCTGGGCACTCAAGCTGCCTCCATTCTTGAGTGCAGTTTCAGCCCCTCTAATGTTCATTCCAAGTTGTTAGGCATTCCTTTTGCCATCCGTTCCAATGCTGCAGACCTTTGGAACAGCATTATTGAGAAATTTTACCATAAAGTAGACACCCTCAATTCAAAATTCCTTTCAAAAGCAGGCCGGGCAATTTTAGCAAATTCTGTCATCGCCTCATCTCATGTATACCAATCTTCCTTCATCCTTGCTCCTAAGAAGGTCTACAGAAAACTTCAAGGAATTCTCGGAAGGTTTATCTCCTCGTGGCAAAAGAATAGAAAATGCCGGACTCCGCCTCTATGGAAGAATGTTTTGCAAATCCAAATCAAGGTGGTTTGGGCATTATCAACATTGAGAAGCATGTCAGTAGCCCTCGCGCAGCCAAATATTTTTCAAAGCCATCACAGATAAAAAATTCAAAGATCCCGGTTCGCGTGCTAATCAAGCACTATATCCTCAAATGCAAACCATATGGCCGAATATCAAAATGGTGCTCCCTCGATGTCGCCTTTTTATTTAAAGATCCCCACCAACACTCCTCCTTTAATCCTAAAATGGTTAAAGGCTTGGCAAATAGTAAAGGGCATGTTTTCTTGGAAGAAAGGTATCTCTCCTCTCAATATATTTTTTTGGAATCCCTACCTCCTTGAGAAAAATAAAGATACATTGTCTTATCGAAATTTTCCGTGATCAAGCGAATTATGGCAAGATAAAGGTTTGATTAAAATCTCGATCCGCTTTGATGATAATGGCCCTATTCCTTTGATTTGTCAATTATTAAATATGAAGATGAAAGCAAAGGTAGATCTCTCAGATAATGCTATTCTTAGCTATATTGCTCATGCAGATTGGAACAACCAAAGGACATCACTTGGCGCTTTAAAGGGAGATTCCTCTTCAAAGTCAAGGATGCCTACAAGTACTTATTGAGAAATCAAACAATGAGTATCCACCTTAAATGGGGACTATCTTATGAACGCTTGCAGATCCAATCTCATACACCTCTCGAAGTCTCCAATTAATCCAAAAATCAAAGCCTTCATTTGGCAATTGTGGCATAAAAGTTTAGCCACCAACCGCAAGCACTTTAAACCGCAACTTCTCAACTACTAACATTTGTCCGAGGTGCCTCTTTATGCGTAAAATGAAGACCATCTATTCAGATCATGTTTCTCGTCCCAATGGACAATTGAGATTGCATCCGAAGCTCTTCACCAATCTATCTTTTGGACGCTTCGTAGTTTCCGCTTTTTATACCCGCCTCCCCGCACATTGGAGCTTTTACATTCTTCTTTGGAGAATATGGAAAGGCAGAAACAAGCTGGTGTTCTGCAATGAAATAATATGGCCACAAGCCATACTCTCTCAAACCAACTATGATGTCTCTTGGATTTACAAAATCAACTTATAAGTTTTTCTATATTGCAGGAAAATTCTTTCTCATGAGCAGAGGGATCACCTTTCCAAATAAAAAGTATGAAGACATCCAGAAATGGGCTGCTGACTTTTTGACAGGCTGCTCCTTGCACCACTTCGAAGAAGATTGTGACTGTACTTGCTCGTGCGCTCTTGAACCTGATCTGAAAAGGGAATTTACATGTCAAGCTACGGATGCAGCTGGGAAATACAATTTCGCCAAATCAAGGATCTGTCCCTGTCTTTACTGCAAAATGACCATAATCACAAGGGGACCGGTTCCCCTGGACGAAGCTGGCTTCTCTTCTGATTGACCTTTGGGAAATCCGACAAGACAATGGAGTTATCCAAAATTTTCTTAACCTCTGTCACCTATGTGCAGAGTTTTTAAAGTCTGGTTTTCAGTTCTAGAACCACTATTTTCAACAGTTAAACATTTCAAATCATGCCCATTCACCACATGGCATTTTCTGCCTTGGAAATGGTTTAGCTAGTTTTTTATAGCCTTCAAGTATGAGGGCTAACCTGGGTGGACACTCCCCATATAAGTAGTCAATTTTGTTCTCCTTTCCAAACATAAATATAATACCATCCTTCAATTAAAAAAAGAAATGGTTCCAATGAAGTAAATATCGCCTCAATCGGAGCTCTGGTTATGGAAAGTCAAGTTCAGGGTCTATTTATAGAGGTCTCTGCGACTTTAGACTTCTTTGGCCTGCCTTTGCCTTTTCCCAACCATGATATATACTAACTCTATATTTAATCATATTGGTCACTCCCCCGAGCTCATTATTACATATTGACCTTAAATCATATCAATTCCTCCCCTTCTCAGAATTGATCATCTGACTGGGTACTTATAAAGATCAATAATGCCTTCTGTTTGGTTGAACAGCCTCGGTAGAAGGAGGAGATGGGTCAGACTGTTGGGTCGATCCTATTCTTCATGGAGCAATCCTTAAGAGAGCGCTTATGAGGTTCTTGATCTCTCACTGAATTATATTTCTGATAACATCGGGATTGCCATTCAGAAATTAGCTAAGAACACTCATGCAAATTTACAACCTGGACCTCCTTGCTCTACCAATGCAACGCATTTTATCCGCGTTCTGGCTGCATATCAGACATGCTCGTTCCTTGTAACCACTACAAGAGAATGACCGCTCAAGGCCGTAAAAAATCGCCGACCGCCTAAAAGATTTGGCCCGATGTTTACATCGACGCAAATTCTCGACGAATAACTCTCGACGCATTTTCCGACGATTTTATACCGTAACATTCGGCCACAACAATCGCCGATTATACGCCGCTTTGCATCGTAATATCGTGAGGATTATCATCTAAGCTATTCGCCGAAGTTTCACAAAAAGTAACGCCGCTTTTAGGCCGACTTTACATCGACTTTTCGCCGCACATATCATCGGGCCATATCGTCAGACATATCGTCAAATATTTTTGTCATCATATTCATCAGAGAAAATGTCAGATATTTTGTCAGAAAGTTTAGATTTTCTATCGCTATAGTTTTAATCATAACTTTTGATCCAAGAGTCCATTTTAGATGAAATTTGATGTGTTAGAAAGTTCTCTATGATCCGCCTAATGATGTACTATATAAGGGATGCTTCTCCATAGCCTAGAATGATATGAAGCTCTCCAACTCAAGGTAGCTCAAGATAGAATGATAGGAAGCTCTCAACTTTGAAGAATTTGATGGTACTAGTTGATGCCATTGTAACACATTGTAATCTTTATTAATTGATGGTAGTTGGTGCCATTGTAACACGAAAATACGAACCATTTGGTGCTATACTTTTATAATATGAGCACAATATGATGTAGACTATGGGCTTGGGAAAGCGATTGTCATAACTTATTTTGACATGTATTAGTATTAGTAATAAAATGATAAAGCTTATGGGCTTTTTGTGTCATACATGTGGCGGTCTACATGCAAATTTTGCATGTTACCTTTTCTATGGCTTATTGTTCTCACAAAAGGACTCATGAGCTTTATGGAATGTGAGTCTCGTACCTTACAAGTTCTCTAAGGTATGTTGCTCTTTTGCCAAGTAGTCATTTCACATTAAAAATTTAAATTATGGGTTATTTGTTTAAGCATTCCAATGGCAACTATGGCACATAAATTAAAAGTTGTTGATAAGATTCCATAAGGGGAATATTTGAGAATGGTTGTTTGTTCTTTAATGGTTCCAACTGGGGCATTTGCTCACTACCACAAATACATTGGAGTAAATGTGATATTTGTTGGTCCTAACGAACTCGGACTTGTGCATTAAGTATGGGGTTGATACCTTGGGACCAACATGCTTAACTTGTGGCGTGCCTTTTAAAACCGGAAAGGTTTTTTAAAATAAATAAACTAAATTGACAAATTGTGAAATTGACAAATTGTTGAATCTTAATTTTTTTAAGTGGTTCCCTTTGGGGAACTATTATTATTATTATTTTTATTGATTAATTTAACTAGTAAGGTTGTTGTTGGCCTTGGAATTTAAGAGCTCAAGGCAATGAAGTCACCACCGCTTGGGATAATAAATCTCTTTGCAAATAATGATGGAAAATTCTAAGATTAATAGGTTAAACCTTTGAAATGGCTTAGGATTCATAAAGGGTGAAATGTTTACCGGCTTAAGATTTCAAATTGCATTGTAATAAGTGGCATGGTAACTCAATAGTCGTGACAAATGAAAAAAACTTGGTCTTTTATTGTGATCAACTAAAGGCAAGAATGACCTAAAGCTTACCGGCCGCCATCGAGCTCCTTTGATTTAGTCGATAGGTAAAAGGAAAGGATGTCATGGCCTTCCAAATCGGGCGCGAACTAACTAGCCGCGCCATATGTAAGGATACCGAGGCATATGTGCGCTTTGTCGGCAAGATCAGTTTCTATTAAAATGCATGTATCCAATCGCCTTGGCGTGAATAGCAATGGCGTGTTCGATGGAGATACAAGCGTAAAGGAGATGTCATTGGAAAATACATGGAATTAGGAGCATTTCGCCGGTATGCATGCATCTATGGCAAAAAAAAAAAATGGTAAGTGTGCATTTGTAGTAGCCGCTTAGATTATCTCAATCTCATCTCTTTTATATCCCCTGTGGGATTTTCGGTTTGGTAGGCATGCGCTTATGCGAGATATGCCGAGCCTATGTAGCCGATCATTCTTGCTATCGACTTTTATGAAGCAGAGTAATTTAAATGCTAAATCCAAAGAAATATGGCCGACAAATCCTCGAACCGGTCAATCTTTTCCTTTTAAAACAACATTTTATGTCGCTTTTGGGAGAGGTTATTCTCAATCTTAATTTTGGCGTAAGGTATGAAAGCATATAAACAAATTTCATTTTCCAGCCGTAATTTCGATGCTAATGAGGGTTTTTGGATTGAAAATATGAAAAAAATCAAGAAGGTAGGTAATAGCATAGGGAACTCATCCATTGAGACAGTTCCTATGTTTCGTGATGGTATGTTATCAAGGTGATTGTATCTTGGGATTATGGGACAAACAGGCGCTAAAGGTAACCGGTAAATCTTTCCTTTTAAAACAACAATATATATTGTTTTGAGATGTATCTTCCGTGATGATAGGATGTTTCGTGATGACATGGCATGCGCTTTTTTCTTGCCTATAATAAGAGCTATTATTATGGCTTAATCTTTATTATGCCTACCTCGAGCCCCGATTGTAATCTTGAGAAGTCATCTATTATTCCCAGAAAGATCTTTGAGCAATGGCATGTTTTGCAATGGAACATTGTTTCTCAACAGAAAAGCTTCAGTTGTATAAAAACTTGCCTTTATGCATGGATTTTATGCTTGTGCTTGTGTTTCATTTGGTGTCTGATTTTGGTGGTTACGGTGGTAGGGCAGTGGCGAAATCACAATACTGAGATGCAGGAACTCCATAATGGTGTATTTTCTTCTCTCTAGACCTCCTATCACTACTGCAAATTGTCGGCGCTTACAAGCAGAGCCTTCGTAAACTATTTTGGTAGCGCTTGCTATGCTTGGCTACTGTTGCAATGTGCATGGAAAGGGAGTGTGATCTGCATGCCTATGGGCCAAATATCCAGCAGTATTGGGGTTGTAAATTGCAGCCATTTTGATCCAGCTCTTCGTGCTTTGTTACTTGACTTTATCAACCGGCTCTTCTTTCTTCTGCCAGAATCGGGCCGCACAAGTTCTTTGCCCTTTTTTTTCCAGGTTGCATCTGTATACCTTTGGTCAAGAACATGGCTTCCAAGATCCAATATCTGAGATCGTTGAGTGTTTTTTAAATTTATTCTGCTGCCTCTATCACTTTGCACACAAATTCTCTTCAATTGCCAATAGCTCCTGCCTATGTTTGCAAAGTAATTATTCTCGTGAGGCGCTTGCCGAAAAACAATAGATTCGTGGAGGTCTCAAGGATTGTGGAGTTATTGTTAATCGACTCGCTTATTCAGGTTTGAATGGTGTCCAGATTTGATGATCTTGTTTCTACTTTAAATGATAGAAAGATGTTCATGGTAAAAAGATGTCCCGTGTATACTTCACATTTTTGTTGCAGCTTTGTCATGCTTATTGGGACTATCTAGCTCAGTATTCATTGTCATTTACATAACATAGATGATGATCCAAAGATTTCTTATTGAGCATTTACCGGTGAGTTTTCTTATGACATGTCATAAGGAGTCCATTTTTTGAATGTCATAACGTATTGCTGAAACCGGTATCACACCATTCTAAGCAGAGTGGAGCACATTGATCTATTATTAAATGAACTCCTCGTTGAGTATAGAATTATTAGTTGGATTATTAAGCATTTTTGGCATCCGGGTTGAGTTGTGCTCCACTAGTAGGTATTTTGCTAATGACTAGGTTCTTTTCTTCTAAAAACATATTTTTCATATGTGCATCATGATAAACATGTTGTTAGTTAATTGATTGGGCTGACATTTCAATTGTACATGTTACTTTAGCTTCAGATTTTGTGAGGAAATTGGGTCCGTGAATCGTATATAGAAGTTTAAATTTGTCAGTTTAAAACCCACAGCTTATTCGAAAAGATGAATGAACATTGTGCCATCTTGTTCTGCTGCACATCTCATTTTTTTAGACATAATTAAAGTTGTGTTCTCTTGATGCTTTTGAATGATTTAAGTTGTGTTTACATGATGCTTTGTTCGTCTTGTTATTTGCAGATTATTAAAATCTACAGCTGGAAGAATTACATAATTACTGTGATAGCCATAATCCCTATGTTCTTATTGTTTTTTTTTTTCCCGAGGTCAAGCATTTATGTACATCCATGCCATCCACATGATCCATATTGTGCCCATTCTTAGGATCATCTCGTTTCAAAGTTACCACTCAACTAAAGATTGTTAGAAAGCATTTTGGTAATTTCGAACTCGTGACACAAAGCCAAAGATAATATAATTCCATAGAGGTACTTTCTTGTCCTGGCCCAAATTTTTGTATTGCAAAATTAGAACTACTATGTGATGTAGCTTGGCACGCAGCAAATGTGTGTGTAAATTGCTTCCACTCACTCTAGTGCTTTGCCATTCAAATAGCATCTATGCATTGGATAAATTGTATAAACTAAATGAAGTTTGATCACTTATGCAGCTGCTGCAATCAAACGCTGGACTGATCCCCTTCTTGGAGCATATAGAGATTTTCTCCAAGGTTTTCCATGCCTCAATGTATTTTTCAAGAATAGCATACATAAATATATGATCTTTTCATTTGCAGACGTGTATATTTATGCAGATATTTGTCGTGAAATGTATATTGTTCTTTTTATTTGCGTGTATATTTATACAAATTTCTTCCATTTCATGAACGACTGAATTGGTTGGAGCCCTTGGCTCATGGTTGGCATTGTAAAGATTGTCAATTCTTGACATGTAACTATGATTTGATTAAAATAAAGAATTTTTTGTTTTATATACACTCTTTTATTTCTTTTATGAATTTGTATCTTTAATACATGTTAAATTCAAGCATCATTATGATAAGTTTAGAAATAATCTAGATAACAATACAAACGGCCCTGAATAATGATGAAAATGATCTGATGCATAAATATTTCTGACGAAATTTGCGATGAAATACTTAACGAAACTATTGATGTAAAATCTGATGAAAAATATGATGAAACCGGTGACGTTTAAGGTGTCAAAAAATCTGATGAAAACTGTAATGAAAATTCTGACGTTTAAAGTGTCAAAAATTTTGATGAAAACTATGATGAAAATTCTGTCGTTTAAAGTGACGAAAATTCTGATGAAAACTATGATGAAAATTCTGATGATTCTTATCTGACGATTATACTGACGTTTTAGCTGATGATTATAATGATGAAATTCTGATGTAAAATCTGACGATTTTTCTGACGAAATATTCATCAGATTATATTCATCAGAATATACGTCACTTTCTAAGTCTGGGCAATTATGGGGTTCTGACGATTATTCTGACGAATTTTTTGATGCAAAGCTATCATTCTCTTGTATTGAACTGTTTTCTACATGTTCATTAGATAATCTGAAATTGAATGTGTGTTTATATGCTGGAAATTGCTCATATATCTGAGGATATATACATTATGAATATTCTACGACTTAAGCTCAATCTTTTCTTTGGATTCTTATAAGATTTATGTGAGACAATATGATGCAGATCTTAGTTTTCATCACAATACAAATACTTTTCAAAGCAAACCTTGTGGCCCTCAAGACATGGAAGTTGTGGAATGGGCTTAGGCAGTATAGGTCTATGGGTGCTGAACTTATTAATCAAGGAAGTCTAGAAGAAGCAGTAAGAAATTACTTGCATGGGGAGCTAAATTTGGTTGTATAACCGGGCATACTTTGGCCCTGATGATATGTTTTTTTATACTTTCCCAAATTGCTTCGAGGCAGAGGAAAGAAGCCAAGAAGCCATACATCTGTAACAGATATTCTGCATCTATGATTATTTGTATTCAATCATAGTTGGAGCGGCCTTCCCACCTGGGTCAATATACCCTGATCTAGGTCAGAGATTTTGTCGAGTTTCTGACCTTTTGCCAAAATCACAAATCTGATTTTTTATGATATAAAGATTAGACAGCGTAAGCTACATCTAACACAACATAAAGTACATCTAACACATGGTATAAAGATAAAACAACATAAGATTTTGGACATAAAGTACATCTAACACATGGTACATAATAGAGACTCTCTAAGTCAAAATGTATATAAAATTTTAGACATTATTGTACTTAATTGCACTATAGAAGTCAAGTCTGCAAGGTCCAAACAGTGAAAATGGGCTTGTAAAAGATGGTTTCTTACTTGCTTTGTTTGTCTTGCATGGACCTGTAATCTATAAAAAAATATGCGGAAAAAACATTGCCCAGGCTCTATCTCTGCTGCAAGAAAGGACATATTCATATAGCAAGGAACCTTGCCAAGGTTTATGAAAACGAAAAGGTACTGCTAGATATAGTAATAGTATATATAAACCCAGATGAAAGGGGAAACAAATGCATCAAAGGCTTATCTGAGAGGTCAGATTGAGCCCAAAATCCCTCTAAAATTGATCCTAAATTCATCCTACAGCAAATAATGAAGTAAAAATGGCTTAGAACTTGCTGCATTTCAACATAACAGAGGGTTAGAAGCTTATAGGGCTCTCTTGAAGCATGTTCGTCCCCGAAAATAGAATTGTTTTACGCTTTTGGAAACAGGAGAGGCAGTACATAACGTATGTGGGGATTTTTTTTTTTTTTTTGAGTTTTTTTAATTCAATCGACCTGGATCAGAAGCATGCAGGTTGGAGCAGGTCGGATTTAGATCGGAGCAGAGCACTGGCCTGGGTCGGCTCCAACCATGTGTTTAGTTACTGCAATTTAGCCTCCCAAGCAAAGGTTCATCGGTGAGGATAGGCATGACACTAGGCAAGCACTTCCTGCTAGATGGCAGTTTCAGTCAAAAGTGCAAGTGCTCTTCTTATATTATGACTCTCTTGACCACACAAATAATATAATTACTTTTAGCCAGAGTCATTTTTGAGCACTAACACATTACAGACTTGTTTTTTAGTTTAACTGCACCTAAATACACGGAATTGGGAGATTTTCTAAAAGCTTAGAAATAATTAGCTAGGAGGTGATTCTGCTGCAGAAGTTCTCACACTTTTAATCTGCAGGCTCCATCTTGCTATATTTTAAGAGTAGCATAAAAGACTCTTTGATGAGGAGGCTGCATGAAAGAATAGAGAAAAGAATGGTGCAACATACCACATCTAGAATAATTGCAGCAACATCCAAGGTGATAATCTAGTTGAAAAACCAGTGGACCAAGTAAGGTGATAATCTGGTTGAAAAACCAGTGGACCAAGTAAGCCGAGTTTTAAGTGGGTATTGTGTTTCCTGAAATAATTTGGGGACATGTTATGGAAAGACCATCCGAGCAGTCATTACTTCATATCTAATGCATGCTTCTGGTTTGGTTTTTGATGTTTCTAATCAATAAAAAGTGCATGCTTATATCATCACGTAACCTCTGCTCCAAGGGGCACTAAATTTTATATTGGGTTTCATTTATTTTTATACAGTTAGGTCCTTTCTGCAATTTGCCAATCACAAAATGTATGCTTTGAAATTACAAAACTAACTATATGTGGTACTTTTCCTATCATTGCAGTTTAGTTCATCACATATTTAGCTTTCGTGCTTGTGTTAGCATCATTGGTGCATGTCTAAATTGAAAAAGCCCAAGCTATGTTGGGCTTTATATTGCTACATGTTCTTATGATTATTTACACCTTCGTTTCATAAGTCTAATGAAATTTTTATTGCACAAAAATATTGCCAAAATATGTACATTCCTACTCATTGTAATCAAGGTCCTATTTGCGACCTTTTTTTCTCCTTTGATTCAACTACACTTTGTCTAATGGCTTTATATAATATAATTTGTATTTCTCATAATAGTTTTGCTAGATACAAGCATTAGATTCTCGTCATGTGGCAACAACAAACATTCTGCAACCTTCTCTCACCATTGTATCAAGCTGTAAAAGAACAACAAGTGGTGTTGGAATTGAGAAGTGTCAGTGTCATACTAGTATCATGGAGGCCACTTTATTACTAAAGTCGCATTACACTAAAGAGGGTCTAATGTTACTCTATTTGCTTTTCTTTTCCACGATGGTTTGCAACTAACTTGAATCATCTATCTGAAGTGTTATCCTAGAAGTCACATGTGTGAGCCAACCCTAAGTCTAGACTCATAGTGATTCTTTGACATAGCCACCTAACTATGTTCATACTTGCCGCAGATGTATTTCCTCAACTCATTTATCTTGTACCATATACATGTTCTGGTTTTGACACCACACTTTCTAGTCACAAATTCCACAGGGGCAGATGCCACCCTAACTTCCTAGTGGACATGTTTAACTTCTAATATAGGAACTCCTGTCTTCATTATTTCCATATTCATATGGACTGTGAACTAAAAGTTCTATGATACATCATATCTTTTTCTTGTTATGTTTTACCATTAAATGGTCCCAGTACGCATACCAACGCGGAGATACTCCTTGCGATACACACACGATACCAAGTCCAGAACACATTCCCCTTGGTGAGATGTTCATTGGGCACCTACCTTGTTCATACTCCAGACTTTGGACTATTCAAAGTGTCCCTTCAAATTCTCTATATTTGAAACGTTGTTTATAACAACTTTCAAGTACCTCTTGTCTCCCACTTGTCGTGTGGGTATATTAAATGCCTCCTTTATATATCAACACACAACAACCAACAACACACAACAATCAACACACAACTACCATTAACATTATTAACACAAACCATTGCATTTAACACATTTAAATTAAATTTCCCCTTAAACCCCCTTTGGCTTGGGTGCATATTCACACGGGGGGTTACGTAGGGCAGCGAGAGCTCCAAAAATATATTTACACACATGTACAAAATTAACACCATTAAGTACATTCTCTCAAACCTTATAGTATTTTGCAAACCTTAATATACAGTATACAAAAACTTATATATGCATACCCCACAAACGAGGTTCGCTATGTACGGTCCAGATCTTGGAATAAAGGGCAAATATGCCCATCCGACAGCTCTCGTTGCCCGGAGTAACCCCCCGTGTGAATATGCACCCAAACCAAAGGGGGTTTAAGGGGGATTTTAATTTAAATGTGTTAAATGCAATGGTTTGTGTTAATAATGTTAATGGTAGTTGTGTGTTGATTGTTATGTTAAAAAAAATTTCGGGCCCTTCGGGCCCTAACTAAAGCAAACATAGGTAAACTTTATGGGCCTAAATATTAATTACTAAAAAGCACAATAACATCAAGACAAACAAATTATTTCCATTGCAAACAACTACCAGGTACATTATATTCAACAAAATAAAAAACATCTGTAATGTTGCTTGCACAATTCTCATCATGATCATGTAAGCATGCTACAGATATTAACATATTACCAAAATTTATTGAGCTTGCATTGCATAGCGAATATTGTAGCATCAAGCATCAAACATCTCTTGTAGTATGAAATATCTACACTACGATAGCTAGCATGCGAGGTAAACATTACCAAACAGTGGAATATGAAATGTAAAGAAGGCAATCAATGCCAATGGGACAGGGTACGAGTCTTCCATAATTTAATTGGCTCTGAATACATATAAAGATAACAAAATATAGGAAGAAATGATCTCGATATATATTGTAGCATAAGCATTTAGAATCGTTTAGAATGTGCAGAGATTCATCGTCTAAGTAATGCTTGCTACATGTTCCCTGTATTCGTCGTTCTTGGAGAAATAGAACAATGAGATGTGTTGAGCTCCATATGCTGCTTTAAATCATGAGATGGTCTTGCAAATTTATCACATTGTGATTCGTTTGCACAAATGCCTTTGTCCTTCACACTACGCCTAAGCATCGCCGCTTTAGCGCTTAGCGCAGCAAAGATCACCATATCTAGCAACAGCACAACAACTGAGTTGGAGTTGGAACCGACACGACGGAGGGATTGGAAGTATCATCGGCCACATCGTAAACCCATACCGCCGCTTATCTCCATGCCGATTTTGTATTCCGCTTTCTATTCCATGTTCTATTCCATGCCGCTTCCATTCCGTTGATCTCGTTCTCGATTTCTAGTTCCATGTCACGCTTTGAATCCAAGAGGGGGCTTCCTTTTTCCGTTAAACTATCTCATCCATGATTGGCCGGTGATCTATACACGTCGCTATTGACACCGATATTTAGTGCTGGGTGAAACTAGGCGGTTAAACGACACACGTAAAAGGGCTTCACATCCAAATATTAACACTCTCGAAGAATAGCTACACAGGTTATTGATTTGATTTGATTTACGATTTTACAGATAGGTCTGGACCATCTCTATTTGCCGACTCAAGCCCTATCCAAGCCTATTCAGCATCGACATTCCAGCTCCAGCTCTGGCAATTGCCTATTTTGCAAGCTGCCTGCTCAATTCACCCAGCAACACCCGCTTGCTTGCTTGCTTGGCATCGCAGCCCTCTACTACTCCACCTTTTGCCTCCATCCTTTGATTTGTTTGGCTCCCATATCCAGCTCTATCTCTTCTTGCTCTGTCCAGCTCTATCTCTCTCGCCTTCTTCCATGACCCGCAAGGCCGAGAACTCGGGGCGGCAAAAAATGAAGCACCATACGACGCATGATGAGTTGCTCAATATTCAGCATCGTGTGGCCTCTTGCTTCGAGTTGGAATCGGACCAGGATATGATCACACAGTTTTGGAGCAAGGGATATTTTAACGGGCGGGAGGTCTGTGTTGAGCGGACCTACATGTATGACCTTCTTCATCTGCTTTACGCCACTATTTTGAAGCACTCAGGTTCACAGACTCCTCGGGCTGTTGATGCTAGTATACAGACCGAAGATCCATTTCATGTGCCGTCATGTGCTGATGCTAGTGTCCAGACTGCAGCGCCCCTATATGTTCACACTGCGGTACAGACCGAGGTACATGAGGGGACGGATACACAGAAGGAGGAGGAGCCACGCTATTTGGTTGCAGAACCAGCCCCGGACGCACAAGACCGAGCTTTGAATTTACGTATCATAGGGGTAGAGGAGGCAGACACTAAGGGTCAGACGGATTTAGAGGTCGCTAAGCAATTCTTCTGTGAGGTTATGCATGTCCCAGCTATTGGACTGGTGTCTGCAGCTAGGGTGGGGGCTGCACGTTCTGATCGACCTCGACACCTTCTAATTCGCTTTCGGGATGTGTTGAGTCGTCTTGGTGTTCTTCAGCACGGAAATCATTTGAGGGGCACTACTTTTTCATTAAAGAAGATCTTTCTCCCATGCAGCTATGCAATCGCCGGAATGAGTTGTGCAAGGTTAGGGAAGCTCGTCAACACAAGAAATGGGCGGTATAACGAGGAGGAGCAAAGAATTATCCTAGACCATTGGCCTTCTAATCCGTGGGACCGGGCTATGTCTAGGATCTCTCAGCAGCAGCAGTACCATATGATCAGAACAAATAGCTTTCATTTAGTTTGGGCACTTGCCCTCAGCATGTATAAATACTAATTTAGGCTTCTGTGATGGGGCTTTGTCCCCGAGCTCTTGTTTGGGCTTATGCCTCTTTCATGTACTGGTCCCATAACCCGATTGGGTTTCCGTGGACGTTAAAAATCTTCTTCTTCTTCTTCTTCTTCTTCTTCCCAAAAATACCACTAAATATAACTACTTGTCCATATCCCCAATTCAAATGCAAAGTGTATGAGGCGAAAAGATTACTGAAATAAGCTTGTTGTCCAACATTGCCTCCAATGGCTGATGGCCCTAAAATAGTCTGCATGAACTAATCAGTTGGCTTGAACTTTTGGGCAAAATAAGTGATGGTTCCATCGATTTTCATTTGAAACGGCACCCAAACTTTAATATGTCAATTAATCTTCTCTTGCTTCAATCTGCAAAGGTAACAAAAGCGAAACCTCAATGCGACATCCTCTTGGAATCCTGTATGAAAGTATTTCAGCAGTAAGTCCAGCCTTTTCATATAAAAGATTTCAAAACCAACCTTTGGCAAATAAACATCCAAAAGTCTGCCAAAATTTGAGAAATGGTGACGTAGATCTTCTGTTGTAGCTTCAGGTGGAAGCCTTTCAACAAATATCCATCCTATAAAAGCAACAGAATTCTAGGATGTGGTTACTGCCAAAAATAAGAAGAGATGGCAAATGTCACTTTTTTCACAGGGCCGCTGAGATTATTGTTGCTGAAACCTCTATTTGCCAGCTTCAGCTTCTGAGTTCCATTGCCATACTTGCTATGCCCTCCCATCATGTAAATGAGAATGAGAATGGTTTTTTAGAAGCATGAAATATAGCAAGCTGCTAGAATTAAGGAATTTAAGGGAGGAAGAACAATAAACCATCTGCAATCACAAGCCTGTAATCCATGATATAAAAGCAACAGATTACTAGGATGTGGTTACTGCCAAAATTAAGAAGAGACGACAAGTGTCAATTTTTTCACAGGGCCGCTGAGATTATTGTTGCTAAAACCTATATTTGCTAGCTTTAGCTTCTGAGTTCCATTGCGATACTTGCTATGCCCTCCCATCATGTAAAGAAGCATGACACATAGCAAGCTGCTAGAATTAAGGAATTTAAGGGAGGCAGAACAACAAACCTTTGGCAATCACAAATGCTATCCATGATATTTTGATATTTGATAGAACAAGCCTTTAATCCATCTCGTAAGCTGCAGAATACCATGACGTGGTTAGTGGCCAAAATAAGGATAGAGAGCTTCTGTATTCCACGGCCTTTTTAGAACAAGAAATGCATGAAAACACAAGAATATGGAAATTGCTCACCTGACACTAGAGAACCCCTAGAGCTCATCGTTGTTCTAACTCTCTACCAGGCTTCCAGAACCAGCCGAGACCTCTGCCCACAACGTATAGGTGATCTGAGGCACTGTCCTTGCGGCCCTTGCTTTATCGAATCATGCTGTCATGGAGCAGCAGGATGCATTTGTGGACTAAAGGATTGGAAAAAAAAAGTTCTTTGGGGGAAGCACCATATCCGATGTTATGACTCTCCCTTTGCTTCGCCAAGCCTCAAAAGAGAACGTAGAAGCAAAACAATTGACAATCGAAACCCTAAAATACCCTGTTTGAGGCTTGCATGTTTGATTTGGCATATATTTAGAAAATTATAAATGAAACCATTAGAAAATGCCACTAAAAGTAACTTGAGGGTATGTGCACTCTAGATGTACCAATTAGTACGTCTCGTGTAATACTGCCATCAAATCATATAAAAAACATAGGAAAAAATGTACAAAAATACAAAACAAACCCCCTGTTATTATGCTAGATATTCATTAGTTGGAGGTCAACTTCCTTCATAGTCTAGCTTCACCAAAGCTCCAACATCATAGTAGTCAAATATAATAGAATGAGATAATTATGTATGTGTTACACAAACTATAGAAAGAATAACGATGGTTACATTATGATTATAAAAAGGTTATGAATAATAAATGATGAAGAACGTGTATGTGTAATTAATGTCAAACTATATATGTAAAAATGCGAGATATAAGGCAATATATAACTGTATTAAAGGATAAGTACAAATGTGGTGAGCATGTAAAACACTGAGGATTGAACTGTAACAAAATAGAAAAACAAAATTTTGATACAAAATTAAATTAAAGCTGGCTGTAATAAAATGAATTACAAAGTGAAGGGAGAATATAATAGACATATACACAGAAGTTAATATGATTAGAATGAATCTCTATTAAACAATGCGAGAATTCTAAGTCTGTATTATATTAAAAGAACAAATAGAAATTGTTTATATCTATACTTGTCTGTAATATATAATCAGTTACACGTATGTATACAAAAAATGATTTCTAAATTAGATATACTGTGAACTCATCACCTCGAATGTAACAGTGAGACTTCCACACACCTTGACTCTTGACTTTTGCCGGTTCTAAACGACGATCATGTCTAATCTATACCTCTATCTTTTATATCGCAGAGTTATAGATTCCACACTACGAGTCATTTCAAACTTCATCACTTTGAACATGACAACCTCTGTGTGACTTATAATCTCATGCTATCTTTTTAAGGAGGGGAGACTTCCTTCTAATATACGATGTGTTGCCCTACAACAAGAGTAGTCTTGATGCTGAGGACAACATCATTTTTAAGACAGGGAGAATGTGACGTTCTACGTATTTATACGCCTTTTTGAGTATAAATACATTACACGTCACTATGAATAATTAATGGCACATTAATTATTCATAAGCTAAGGTTAATCATTAATTATTAATGTGGAAACCTAACCCTAAATCCTAATTCGAATTTTTAGGGCTTAACCTAATATTAAAAGGGGTTAAAATATTAAATTAGTTAATACTAGCAACCAAGAGTTGCCATCTGGCCCAAATCGATTGGGCAAGGCAGACCTGCTATCTTGGAACACTCAAATTGGGGTTTTACACTCCCATTTGTCCCATTTCGAATTGGGGGAGATTGATGGAGGAGGAGCTGCTGTTCAACCCTGTTCCAGCCAGAAGGATGGAGAACCAGAGAGATAGTTGATCTAGTTATGATCCCGGTTAGTACATAGATAGCTTGGATTCCTAGATAGCCATAGGATTAACCTTTGTATGCTCAGAAGATAGCTAGGATTAACCCTTGTATGAATAGATATTTGGTTAATCTCTATTTTATGTTATATTCAAAGCTGTGGATGGATGGATGTATAATGGTAGTTCTCTTTCTGTTCCTCCTGTGTTGTATGGGTAAAAGGGGGGTAGAGACCTAAAGGCCATCTATAAGTAGAGATGTTCCTAGTTAGAACCCTTAAAACCCAGTAAATGCGGCCTGTGCACAAGAGCCCACCTAGCTGTATATGTTGTCTCGTGATTCAGTACCAGACAACGAGCACAATGGTGAAACAGACGTGGAGTCTTGCCTAGCATGGCTATAAGACTCCTATAGCGTGCTAGGCTTATAGTGGGTCCCCGCGGTGGGGCCAGGTATGGGTTCGACACCTCCTGGGCCGCAGGAGCGTGCGTATATGGACATCCTGGGCTCGATGGACGTGCCTAGCGGTCCATGGGTTCTAGGGGGTTCCAGTCGGGTACGGCTGCGTGTGCATCTAGTGGCACATAGTCTCTAGCACACCCAGGGATCCATTATGCTTGGGAAGGGGACACTTCCCTGGCCTACCTCATCGGACTAGAGAGATGCAACCCGGAGTAGTCTCATAGAGTGATTCCATGAGATTGCGTCTCCGGAAGGCTATAATCACGCCATAGCATGTGTCAGCCTATCTGCAAAGTGTGCACAGGAGGGGCGGATGGAGTGGACTACCCTAGCCATTGTTCTATGCCAGCCAACGCCATGTTATACTTCTGTTTGCTGTTATCCGGAGGCCCTGACTGTCAGTCGATCCCCAGGGGTCTGAGCCCAGGGTAGAGCCCTTACTTATGGTGCATTTCCTTTGTTACGTTGGTATTCTATTGTTAGTTGTATTGATGATGATGGGCCACCCTTCGTGGTGGTATATTATTTATTAGTATTGTTGCCAGGTGCTAACATGTATGTATGCTTCCGTTATATAGGATTCCCATAGAAGGCGTGGGACGAATGACACCTCCATGTCCTTCACCTAGACACTTGGCCATCACAAGTGGTCCGAGTCAGACGGAGGGTCTTTTCGTGGTGATGGATTCGCCATGGGAGGGGAATTTCTCGTATTTATGCGATGGAAGCATCGTATGGATTCGGGGAGCGTCACAATCTCCGTATACATTTGCCACTGAAAAGCCATAGATTGATAGCTTCCATTCACACAGGTGCAGATCGCTTGCAAATTGAGACGGGCAGATGGGCTCGGGAGGCACGCGAGTATAGACTGTGTCTGTGTTGCCAGCAGAAGATGAATGCCACACTTTGCAGCATTGTCCGGCATTCAGTCACATTCGCGCCAGCTATGCTGTGTTGATCCGGCCTAACTAGCAACTGCATGCACTGTTGAATACAATGTCAGGGGTTCGCTAGGATCTTCTCTCCAGGACATCATGGATGCACACACTCAGTTATGTCCTCGGACGATGCACTGACATACATCATAATGTACTATTGTAATATATCATTGTACAATCTGTCATCATACCTATTACTTTCAAGGTTTTCCACTTGAAAACCCTCCGGGGCAAGGCTTTTTTAATCCTAACAGTAATACGCTTGCTGTATTTATTCTTTGGGTCCCATAGGCCAATTGGTCTCCGCAGGCGATAAAAATCAATTCAATTCATTCAATATATCATAGGATAGTAGAAGCGCAATTCTTTATTGCTGAATTTGTCACGATTTCTTTGTGTAATTGTTGAGGGTTACAACACCGTTTTAAGTATTTGATGGTATTTGAGGTTCAAACTATGATAACTCAAACTGTCGTAAGTGGTCCAGTTTACTTGATGTTGCTTGCTGGGATCACATTAAAGGGAATGGAGATGGTCATCCATTTCGGTTTACATGATCCCCTTCTAGCAAATGGGAACCCACACACAAACCGAGAATGGAGTCCCAACTTTCTAACCTATAGTCCCCTACATTGGTATGAAAATGCTTTTGTCCAAAAAGAAAACCAAAGAGCAAATGCACAAAGCTTTCGCCCCCAAGGAACCTAGAGCAATAATCCAACTAAATTTTCCATTGTGTCTTAACAAGTGTTGAGCATAAAGATTTTGGAGCCTAGATTTCATTGCTTTTGTGATTATATCAAGGGAAGGCTTGGAGCCTAGATTATTTTGCTTTCGCAATTTTGGAGCCTAGATTTTGTTATTTTTATGATTATATTAAGGAAAGATAACAAGCAATTGCTAATTTTATGCACAACCATGAGCTTTTGACCCAAGCTTAGTTCTAAAGTTAAACATTGCAGCTTTTGATATTGTACTAAGGGGATACTAGTATAGAGGCACATTCTAAAAATTTATGTCTATAGGGAAAACAATAGGTTTAGAGATATCGTGGCCAGTTTGAATCAATGATTCGCATGCACATTTCACTTTTACCCCAGTTAAGACATTATAAAGCATATAGTTTTCTCTACTGAAATTAATTATACTTCCATTACAGATCAATAACAGAATAATTACAAAAGCAAATGATGTGCATTGTTGCCAATATTAACATGTGTTGTTGCACATGTGGACTAGTGTTAGGAAAACTTTTGAGGTCCCATCGAAAAATTTCCTATGGTTACTTTGGTCAGCCAGATATCTTGTGTTTAGAATCGGAACCCTTCGTTGTCTTAACCATAAAAAGACTTGTCCAAAAATTTCTTACAATGCACTAACTCAATCGAATTTTTTTTAATTTCAACCAGTTGGCTTATAGACTCCCCAAATGTGAACGTTAAAACACTAAGTAAAAGCACATGCCCAGTCGGCAATACCGGCAAATGTTTACTAGTTACCTTCTATATTTCTTCTTTCTGTAGCCCTAAAATTAACAATTTTCAGAAGAGGCTAAAAATGGGCAACGTTTTGCTTTCGCGATGGTGTGTCTTCTTCCGCCAAAGATGAGAAATGTGTAGAGATGATGAAGAGCCCATACCTCTCGCCTTCCTTGGTTGTCTTCCGCAACGCCGGATCTCGCTTCTGTTTGATCGCACTCCTTCCCAGCATATTGTCGCTTACAGGTTAGATCCGCCATTTTGTTTTTGTACTTCCCAATTAGGGTCACACTCTTAAATTTCGATCTGATCTACCAATATATTCTTTTTTTGTATTGAATTGTGTACATTTCTAGATCAGAAGTTGATATTGAGCTGAAATAATCTCGGACCATTGCTGCTATTCCAGCCAAATTTGATTTGCTGCTTCCAAATTGAGATCAGGGTCTTGTAGTTCGGGTTGAAGGTGGAGAAACCGGGGATGTGATGTGGCAAGGGGAATTTTATGTACAATTTGTTGGTGCACTTCACGGGGCATTTGGTGACCTTGGAATGCCATCATCATCCTCTGGAACTGCTAATATCACAACAGCTGTCGCAGTCGGAGTTGCCATTACTGCTATTGCTGGGGTGGCTATTGCATTTGCTGTAGGAGGGAACATCTTCTCAAGAGATGGGTAAGGGTCAGTGATTTTAAGATCTTAGGGTTGTTCAGGATAACATGAGATCAGATTCTCTGATCACGTCTGGAAACTGTTCTCGTTTCTTAGGAATATCCTTTATAGTATTGGTAAATTCAATTGGATTCTTTGTGACATGCAGCCGATAGCGTGTTAGGTCCACTATCAATCTTTCTTCTATAGGCAGGCGCCATTGTAGATACGCTTTTTAGCATTCTATATGTTGATTTCCTCTTCATAAATGCACAGTGCTTTATTTGATTGCCCTTCTAAGTCTGAAAGATATAAACATGTTCACTTTGAGTCTTAGCATGTTTCACGAATTCTCTATCAATACAATTTTAAATTTTTTGAAGCTTGATCCTTCCGGCATGTTCTGGCATGCTCTATAATATATCTTATTTGGGATCTTGTGAATATGAACATATAAAGAGTCATCTGAATGTTCTTCCAACTCAGGTTATGTTGGCGCAAGTCTTTTTACACGTCTAGAAGTTGGAAAACCTAAAATTTTCCGTCATTAAGGATGCATGGGTCTTGTAGGATTTCTGAAAAGGTATATTCTTTCCTCAATAATTTCTGTGCAGCCTTGAGAATTACCTTCATCTTAATGTTGTGTAGGCTGCTCAAAAATCTCATAAATATTTAGTATAATGTGAACACTGAGAAGTGCCTGTTTATACTTGTGTGGATGATTGAGATTATACGATTTCAATGAGTATGCATTCTATTGTTAAAGTCCACATCTCACTTGCACAAGCATGTCCATGCTACAATTTTAGTTGCCAGGTATCCTTGCTTTATTGAATTGCTTAAAAATAGGTGGTTCAAACCTTGAATAATCAAATGGTAGGAGAGAAGTTTGTTCCAAGTGTTAAGTTTGAAATAGCAAGACATGGATCTGATTACGTTAAATGTCTTATTTTTTTGACATCTAATTGTGTAACAGGGGACCATTCAGAAAACGATGGAGAAAGAGGAAACCACGACCCCTTACTGCCCGCGAGTGGGAAAGGTCCTTTGATTCCCAAGAAGGTCGGCTTATTTGCCAGGGCCATAAGGTTATTCGCAGAGTCCGCTGGGGGGTTAGTCTGTTTAGATTTACAGCTTAAAGATAAAAAAAACTTTGGGCACTAATATTCTTGGTTTTGGGGCTCGTAATTTCAGGGAATCATTCCAAGCATTCGTGCAGATGTATGGCCATTTCTTTTAGGAGTGTAAGCACTTCCTTCATGTTTTAAGTCTTCCATCTTTTACGTTGTTCCTTACCACTATTCAAATGAGGACAAAAGCAGAAACAGTATAATGGCTTGACCTTTGAGTTAGGTAACCATAATGATTCATGTCCTTTTCTACTTGGATCCAACCCTATATTTCTGTTTGAGTGCGCAGCCAGCAGTTCTTTGCCATTTTACATCTCTTTCAAGGAGAATTCAATCATCTCAATAACATTTTGTCTTAGGACTTTTTATCCTGGAAGTATACACGATACTGAGATGGTTCTTACAGCTCTCATGGCATGTGTGCAGATATGACTGCAGCAGCAGTGCCTCAGAACGGGATAAGATTGATGACGAGAAGAGGTAAATGATACTTGTCTTTCTTATAACATTTCTTTCTTTTTCCTATTGAGCTCATCTTCTTTGACATTGTTAGCTATATGAATGTGCAGAAAGGAGTATGAAAACATAAGGCACCACTGTCGGCTATTCCACAAGAGGACTGACAATGAAATTTTCACATGCCATACAGAGACAGAGAATGAGGAATTGGATATTCCAAAGGAATCTTTTCTGAGAAAAGAGGCTGTAGATGAGGATGGCAGTTGCAGTGGCAGTGGTAGTAAAGGTCGTCCAGTGACCAGTGATTTGATTAGTCTGATCCAACGAGTGAGTCGAGAAAGTGCACATAAATTCTGGGAGAAAGGCTCACTCGCACTAGAAGAGCTAAATACCTGGCACAGGATAATACGCCTTGATGCAGTTCGCATGAATGCAGAGTGGGTGCCATATTCACCTTCACAAGCAAACGTTAGTGAAGAAACTTCTATACAGCTTGCAGAGGATGTTGGTTTATTTGATCATGATCATTTAGAGCCCTGTCGGAAGGCTCCATGCATCCCGCTCGGTGGCCATTTTAGAAGCATATGCTGTGTATGATCCAGAAACAGGATATTGTCAGGGCATGAGTGATTTGCTTTCTCCATTTGTTGCTCTAATGGATGATGATTATAAGGCATTCTGGTCTTTTGCTAAGTTTATGCAAATGGCACGTCATAACTTCCGTTTAGATGAGGTAGGTATTCGGCGGCAGTTAAACTTGATATCAGAAATTATCAAAGTTGCCGATTCTGAGCTGTATGAACACCTAGTCAGTATTGGGGCAGAAGATTGTACCTTCGTTTATAGAATGGTAGTAGTCCTGCTCAGAAGGGAGCTTTCTTTTGAGCAGACATTATGTTTAATGGGAAGTATTGTGGGCGGATTGGGCAGCAATTAGGTTAGGTGAAGGAGCATATAAAAACATAGAAGACAGAAAAGTCCTGCTACAAAGGATTTGTTACTTTTACCATAGCAGCAGCTGTATGTAGACGCAGGAAAATCCTTTTAGAGAAGTGTAGAGGCTTAGACGATATTTTGAAGGAATGCAATGCCATGTCAGGACATCTTAATATCTGGAATCTTTTAGACGATGCCCGTGAGCTTGTAGTCGTTTTGCATGGGAAACTTTAGACCAACCTAAAAAAAACTGTGGTGGGACTTGCTTCGAGATGCCTAAAATTATGTACCTAGGAAGAGAAGAAATGGTTCATAAGAGGATTATTAAACTCTCGTTCTTAAAAAGAGACAAAACAAAATGACCATTTTACGGCAGTGGTGATAATTGGGGAAAAAATATTTGGAGTGATCACCAAAAGGATATCCTCTAGCTCTGATGACGTGGTTCCTAGCTATTGAAAGTGCCGACTAATTAACACTTTGGTTTGGTAACGTAACTAATGCAGACAGAAAGGTGACAAAATTGTGTTCTCAACATTTGCAGCTGTACTCCATTTTCATAAGATACCAGGAATCCACATGTCCAAAAGTTCTGGATAGTTATGAGTCTCATCTATATTAATAAGGGTTTGTAATGTGGGGCGCGATGAACTGGATTGCTGCTTATATCCTTTACCAGCAGAAGGATGCACGTCCTTTTCTTGTATTCTGGAAAGCTAGTGAATCCAAAATTTTGAAGGATGCACATACTTGCTTTGTGGAAAGTTCGTGAATTCAAAATTTGTGGCAGTAATTTGGAGAATTTATTTTTGAAGAATATATTTGGGATTTATACAAGAAATTTATCAAGGCGGCCACGAACATTCTTTTTATGGGAAAATCTTAAAAATACCCCTATATATTTTGTGTTATTTATCAAAATGGCCCTGTATTTTGCAATATTGTCATGGCCTAATGGGAAAATTTAAAAAATACTCCTATATTTTGGGTTGTTTATCTGTATTTAGCAGGGTTACCTAACTCGAGGTGCAACTTTTGCTGTAATTTTAGAGAGGCCATATGTCATGCCATGTAAGCTAAAATAATGGCAAGCCGTCGGATTTCATATTTTCCAATCCAAAGGTCATGAATATTTCAAAAATCCAGATAATTCCTTCATCTCCTTCGTCCTTCATGGCCGTGGCCTTTTACACTCGGCTTCTATTCACTCCAGCATGCGGCTAAACTGTGTGTCGTTACCTGCCTCCATCCATATCCTTCTCATCATTCATTCTTTGTATTCATCCTTCTCATGTTTATTTTTCAACAGCTTCTAGGTAAGAACCAATGCTCGGCTATGTATTTGGTGGGTAACGGGTTTGGGGAAAAATGATGAATTAGGCAGTCAACCAAGTCCATGCTGAATGCAGATACTAATGTTTTGTTAAATTTGCAAAATGGTGTAAGTCATTTGCGCGTTTGTGTGGAGTGTACTATCTTGGACAACTTGTTCGTCCCTTCCTTTGCGAAATCTATATCTAAAGAGCGTAAGGGTTTTGTTTGCACTTGGTTTTTGTTTGCAGAATGATGTTGTTCAAGCCTTTGATCTGTGTATAAGATGGTCACAATACCTGCTAAAGTTTCTATCTTTTATTTAAGCCAGTCATGTAGGCCTATCACAATAACTAAGGCATTGCTTTTGTTGGTGCTCATTTAGCTATATGTAATATTATTCTACAGTACCACCAACAGTAAGATGAATGGATGACTTTGTTTTCACAATTTAAGCCTCGAGGTAAAGGATACAAGGTAAGGCTTAAGGGTTTTGTTTGCACTTGGTTTTTGTTTGCGGAATGATGTTGTTCTTGCCTTCGATTTGTGCATAAAATGACATGTTACCTGCTAAAGTTCCTACCTTTTAAGCTAGTCCTGTAAACTCACGATAACTAAGGCATTTCTTTTGTAGGTGCTCATGCAACTCAGATGTAATATTATTCTCTGAGCACCACCAACGGTTGTGCTTTTTGTTTGGAGAGAAAAAAAGGGGAAGAGGGGAAATAGTATGAATACTGCATTGGCAAGGGATAACCATCGAGCTCAGGTTAGTTTGCCCTAGAATGTGGAATTCCAGGAATGCTTGGTATCTTGCCCTCACAATGCCTCCTCTTTCCTGCTAAAGCATTTGACATGGGTCATTGCTCAAGATGCTAAATTCCATGGACGCGATATGGTAGGCAGTGATCATATTAATGTTTTTAGACTTATAGACAGACCACATGCTAAGAAGTTTTGAATTCCAATTGAATGTTTTAACAGATGCATTCTTGTTGGAAGTAAATCGTGTCAAACGACATAGTGGATTTTGGGTATTTCTGGACCCCCAGTTAATAATGAAACATATTGGTAAGGATGGGGAAGTAGTAAATAAGAGCAGAAGGCAAATTCAAATGCCATTCAAGAACTACTACCTGGAATGTGCTGTGAGCTGTAATGCATGAAAATACATATTGTTGTATGGCAAAAACCTCTAAATAATAACTGCTACAATACACACTTTCATACTAGCACTATGTAATGATAGCATCAGTCCAAATTTTGCATGCTGAGTAGTTTCAACATCCTAAAACAAACAATTGCAGATGACATCACTATTTGAAAACTCATTATTGATGTAGGTTTAACTAGCTATTTGGAAACTGCATTGAACCCTAAAAGGTTGCTTTCATTAACGTTTTTTTTTCCTTGAAGATATGTAGCTATGGAGACTTGCATAGTCCATCAGCCTAAGGTGTAAGAAATAGTGGAATAGGACTTGTTGTCTGGCCGAAGTGGTTGTTTAAAGCACCTGAACGTCTCAGACTATTTATAGAGAATGCTAGAAACATTTTCAACCTGGATCTTCAAATGTGGGCAATACGAGTACAACACTACAAAAAGGTCCTGTCAGATCTTAGAACCAGCAATATTAAGGAATGTGACGGATATAATGTAACGGTCCTGGCCCCTTGACAGTCTAATATACACATTTGTGTATGGTATGTATATGGGTTGTACTATATGTACTTGTGGCATGCATGCAGCATGGGCTCACGTAAACAAAGGGTTTACAAAATAAGACAATTTTGGGAAAGAGGGCTTTTTGCAAACGTGAAGCTGTGAAGCTATGGGAAGGCAGGAGCTTGGAAGGATTGCACCGGGAGGATTGTTGAAGAAAGGACATTGGAGCTTGGAGACTGCATCAGATCTTCTCTTATCAGGTGGGGTTTTCACGGATTCAAGTGAGTTAAAAACTGCTATGAATCATTAGATGCATGCTTTGGTATTGATTCCCTGTGTAATAGTTATGGTGAGAGCTGTTGATGCTTTGGTAGAGCAAGTTTTGCTGCATGAATTGTAGAATTAATTGAGAAATTATGGGCTACATCAACGGCTTAACCTGCAGCAAAATTGCCACAGTCTGATGCTAAGCTTATGGAAGCTTCTCAGAAGGACCAGGAACAGATGGATTTGGCTTGCTAAGAAGTCGAATTGAAGGAATCCAGGGCTGATTTGATAAAATCAGAGGTCGGCATGGTCGTTCCGTAATACAGGAAAGTGACCCAACTGCCTTAGATCTGACTCAAATCCATGGGAAACAGGTCGAAATTGATCCAAGAAGGATCTACTTGAATAATTATGGACCGTAGAAATGATGTTTATCTGTAGCAAGATCACCACAGCCGGTGTTAGAAATGTGGAAACACCTTGAAATGAATTGGGTCAGGCCGATTTGGGCCTGGAATGGATCGAATTGGCTGTGGGTCATAGGTAGATGGAGGATCGATGCCGAATTCAGAGCCGGAAGAGCCCAAAATATGTTTCCTTTCTTC
The DNA here is from genome assembly GCA_021234155.1 of Isoetes taiwanensis. NCBI lineage: Eukaryota > Viridiplantae > Streptophyta > Lycopodiopsida > Isoetales > Isoetaceae > Isoetes > Isoetes taiwanensis. The sequence continues at coordinate 21,148,931 of JAJEKV010000012.1, read as the reverse complement.
CTGTAATTTTTACAGGTCCTTATTTGTTGATTTCGGTTGCTAGTTTGTTGCTTTTGGTCAATTGTTAGGATATTATATTAAGCTATTAAACTAAGAAACCATGGAGATAATAAGTTTGCACTTTGACTTAAAGAAGTGGAAGAACATAACCGGTTCTGAGATGAGCAGCTGGGCAGAGTTCCAAGTAAGAGCAATCTATGAATGTATAAGGTTAATAGTTACAATTGGAGAAAACATGTATTAACGAAGATAAATGTCTAGAACTATTGAAAATTGGTATTTCTTGGCTCTTGGAGATGGGATTCAGTCTAGGGATCAGTTGACAGATATTATATGCAGTTACGGTCACGAGACCTTAGGGATTTTAAGCCGAAAGAGGAGGAATTTTGAGTTTTACATTAGACGCATTAATAAATCCCTTAGCTAAGGAAGGTGGGTTTTTAATTGAAATATCAAAAACCTTAGCTAACAATTGTTAAAGATAAATTAAAGAGTGGAACCTTGGAGATCAAGTGAAGTTGGGCCGAGAGAGAGCAATATGAGGTATATGGAGTGTCCAGATGAGGCTATGGCATGGCGCACTGCAAGTCTAAGTGTATAACTGTAAGCTTTTAAGTTGTTGAGCTATATTTTATCAGAGGCATCATAGCTAATGGATTATCCTCATGGGAGAATGTTAAAAGTTTGCATTGTTTGGAATGTTGTTTTCCTTGTTCTTTTCCTTACATAGGTATGGGAGCTACATCAATGATTGTTAGGCTTGTGACTTCCTCAACATGTTTGGATCAATCAGTTAGCTACTTCAACATGCGCAAGTTGTACTTGGGCAACATCGGCAACAAGAGTATGATCTAGGCACATGTATAGAGAATATTCTAATGAACTTCACATGTCTTGGTCTTTGCATTGTTCCACTGTTGTCTTGGTATTTGATTATGTCTCTTGGAACCTCCGGGGTCGGACTTCTAGGTTCGGTGGCCTAGGTTGCTCCGGCATGCTTATGTTCATCTGTGTTTCTCTGTGATTATTGTGCTCTGTGACACCGGGCGTTAGTTCTCCTGGCCGGGATTGCTACGTCAATCAACTCTTGTGAACTCCATGGTAAGAGGTCCTCCTCCCAGGGCGTACGGGGAAGGGTATCTTGCGCGCATACGAGGTTTACCCCACCAACTCATGCGGGCTCGAAATGTGAGCTGGCGGGCATTTCTCGCTAACGGGGCACTGCATGTAGGTAAATTGAGCTACCCATTGTCCCGGCTATATTTGATGTTTTTTTTCGCTATGTTCTTTGCTTTTTGTTGCTTTCGAGGAGGTTGGTATTTACTTGGATTATGTTGTCATTGTCTTAGCACTGTACTCACGTAGGATTTTCCGTCTGTGTTTGTGCTTATCCAAGATTTCCAGAGTATTTCCATGCATGCAGGTGGCGGCCGGGATCCCCACTTAGTCACGAGGACTAACCCCTGAGTGTATGTGGGTGAATAAGCAAGGGATGGCAAAGTCTGCGATTGAGGATCGTGGTTGAGCCGAAGCTCTGGGTTGAATTGCTCACAATTAGATGTTATATTTATTGAGGATATGGATTTCTTTGGATGTTGATATTGTATGATTATATTGAGACCATAAGTACTTGCTCATTGAGTTTTGAGTGTGCAATTTAACTGTGCAAGAGGAAGATTCAATTCTTCACCATATTCAATTGTTTGTCACACCAACCTAGTAAGAGTTTTTGCAAGTTTTGACAAGATCCCCGAAGTTGCCTAGAGGGTCAACTTCGGCGAGGCTAAATCTCACGATTTGGTATCGAGGCGTGTTGGATCTTTGGGAGTTGGCTTGTTTGGTTGTGGCATTGTGATGCTAATGGTTTTCTCTTCGGAGACATCGTGAGATGGTATCCTCGGAGGGAGGAGCAAGATCTAGAGGGGGTTAGCATATGAAGGTGCTAAGCAAGAATTCCCCATGTAAGCATCGAAGTAGCTTTTCGTGATGTAGAGGTACAGTTTTTCTTGTATAGATTTGGTATATATATGATCATGATAGTTCTAGAGGATTTGACAAGTCTTTGCTAAGATTTAGTGATCGACCCATGAGGACATGGGTTAATTTTTAGAAGGGGAGACCTCAGTCTGGCCCTTGGCGATCTAATATACACATTTGTGTATGGTATGTATATGGGTTGTACTATATGTACTTGTGGCATGCATGCGGCATGGGCTCATGTAAACAAAGGGTTTACAAAATAAGACAATTTTGGGAAAAGAGGGCTTTTGCAAGCGTGAAGCTATGAAGCTATGGGAAGGCGGGGAGCTTGGAAGGATTGCAGGGAGGATTGTTGAAGAAAGGACATTGGAGCTTGGAGACCGCATCAGATCTTCTCTTATCGGTGGGGTTTTCACGCATTCAAGTGAGTTAAAACTGCTATGAATCATTAGATGCATGCTTTGGTATTGATTCCCCAATAATAGTTATGGTGAGAGTTGTTGATGCTTTGGTAGAGCAAGTTTTTCTTTGCATGAATTGTAGAATTAATGGAGAAATTATGGGCTACATCAACGGCTTAACCCGGCAAAGAAAAATTGCCACATCCGATGCTAAGCTTATGGAAGCTTCTCGGAAGGACCGAGGAACGGATGGATTTGGCTTGCTAAGAAGTCAATTGAAGGAATCCAGGGGCTGATTTGATAAAATCGTAGGTCGGCATGGTCGCTCCAGTAATACAGAAAGTGACCCAAGCGCCCTTAGATCCGACTCAAATCCATGGGAAACAGGTCGAAATTGATCCAAGAAGGATCTACTTGAATAATTATGGACCGTAGAAATGATGTTTATCACGTAGCAAGATCACCACGGTAGGTGTTAGAAATGTGGAAACACCTTGAAATGAATTGGGTCAGCCGATTTGGGCTGGAATGGATCGAATTGGCTGTGGGTCATAGGTAGATGGAGGATCGATGCGAATTCAGAGGAAGAGCCCAAAATATGTTTCCTTTCTTCCTGTAATTTTTCAGGTCCTTATTTGTTGATTTAGGTTGCTAGTTTGTTGCTTTTGGTCAATTGTTAGGATATTATATTAAGCTATTAAACTAAGAAACCATGGAGATAATAAGTTTGCACTTTGACTTAAAGAAGTGGAAGAACATAACCCCGGTTCTGAGATGAGCAACAAGGCGAGTTCCAAGTAAGAGCAATCTATGAATGTATAAGGTTAATAGTTACAATTGGAGAAAACATGTATTAACGAAGATAAATGTCTAGAACTATTGAAAATTGGTATTTCTTGGCTCTTGGAGATGGGATTCAGTCTAGGGATCAGTTGACAGATATTATATGCAGATTCTGGTCAACGAGACCTTAGGGATTTTAAAGCCGAAAGAGGAGGAATTTTGAGTTTTACATTAGATGCATTAATAAATCCCTTAGCTAAGGAAGGTGGGTTTTTAATTGAAATATCAAAAACCTTAGCTAACAATTGTTAAAGATAAATTAAAGAGTGGAACCTTGGAGATCAAGTGAAGTTGGGCCGAGAGAGAGCAATATGAGGTATATGGAGTGTCCAGATGAGGCTATGGCATGGCGCACTGCAAGTCTAAGTGTATAACTGTAAGCTTTTAAGTTGTTGAGCTATATTTTATCAGAGGCATCATAGCTAATGGATTATCCTCATGGGAGAACGGTTCTGAGGAAAGTTTGCATTGTTTGGAATGTTGTTTTTCCTTGTTCAGTGAAGTACATAGGTATGGGAGCTACATCAATGATTGTTAGGCTTGTGACTTCCTCAACATGTTTGGATCCCATAAGTTAGCTACTTCAACATGCATAAGTTGTACGGGGCAACATCGGCAAGAGTATGATCTAGGCACATGTATAGAGAATATTCTAATGAACTTCACATGTCTTGGTCTTTGCATTGTTCCACTTGTTGTCTTGGTATTTGATTATGTCTCTTGGAACCTCAGGGCCTGGACTTCTAGGTTCGAGGTGGCCTAGGTTGCTCCGGCATGCTTATGTTCATCTGTGTTTCTCCAGTGATTATTGTGCTCTGTGACAGGCGTTAGTTCTCTGGCGGGATTGCTCGTCAATCAACTCTTGTGAACTCCATGGTAAGAGGTCCTCCAGGGCCGGGCGTGGGCTGGGAAGGGTATCTTGTCTGAGGTTTACCCCCCACCAACTCATGCGGGGCTCGAAATGTGAGCTGGCGGGCATTTCTGCTAACGGAGGGGGCATGTAGGGTGGCTGAGCTACCCATTGTCGGGAGCTATATTTCTGATGTTTTTTGTTACGGCTATGTTCTTTGCTTTTGTTGCTTTCGAGGTTGGTATTTACTTGGATTATGTTGTCATTGTCTTAGCCTTTGTACTCCATTAGGATTTTCCGTCTGTGTTTGTGCTTATCAAGATTTCAGTATTTCCATGCATGCGATTGGCAGCGGGGGATCCCCCCTTAGTCACGAGGACTAACCCCGGTGAGTGTATGTCACGGTGAATAAGCAAGGGATGGCGGCCGGTCTGATTGAGGATCGTGGTTGAAGCCCGAAGCTCTGGGGTTGAATTGCTCCTGAATTAGATGTTATATTTATTGAGGATATGGATTTCTTTGGATGTTGATATTGTATGATTATATTGAGACCATAAGTACTTGCTCATTGAGTTTTGAGTGTGCAATTTAACTGTGCAAGAGGAAGATTCAATTCTTCACCATATTCAATTGTTTGTCACACCAACCTAGTAAGAGTTTTTGCAAGTTTTGACAAGATCCCGAGTTGCCTGGAGGGTCAACTCGGCAGGCTCGTCACATATAAACACCAAATATGGAGGTGTTGCAGCGGCACTTATAGGCGATCCTATATGATCTCCTCCTATGCAAAGAATGCGCATGGAAATAAACAATAAAGGTTTAATTGGCACATTAAACGGCTGGATAGTTTGTTGACATTTTTTTATAGTGTATCTGAAAAACACAAGCAGTGTTCAAATGCAGGTGTGAGGCATTCTCGACTTATGCAAAGAGTTATGACTTGCTTCATGTGGCAGGCTAGCATTCTAGTATTAATAACCTCGTGGTCTATCCCATTGAAGGAGATTTCTTTGTACACCACTTATGGATTTTTCTAGATAGTCGTGTATGGTATCAAACACCTTCCAAAGTGATGTCTCTAGTGGATTATTTTGTATATAATATTCGAAAAGTGAAGTATTCTCTCTGCAAGCTTATTCATTTCCATTTACTTGTTTGCTTCATTTCACAGGCCTGATTATTCAAATTGAAGCCACTTTGCCACTTGAATTGAGTAAGCCCAATGCCTATGAAAATGTGTTAAAGCAATATTTGAGCTACTGTACATGGCTTATGGCTGTAGTTTCCCATTGGCTCTTTTGGTCTATCTTTCTAAGTGAAGCCGAGCAAATATGAACCCGGGCCATCTGAATTAATTTGGGTTAAAGTTTACTCTTTGCTTTTCAAAGATCTTGGATTTCCAATTGTTTGAATTATATTTGTTCGACATTCATTCAAAGAGGTGTGCTGATTTTGTTCTTTTAAGATGATTTATTATTGTAGAAGGAGCGCAAAGAATGCACGTCTGATAGAAGCACCTTAAGAGCTGATACTTATAATAAGAAGGATAATGGAGAGGGAAATTTTGTGCTAGTTGTTGTTCTTCATTTTTTATTTTTTTTATTCGATACGGTTGGAAACAACCAAGGAGTATTTGAGTTGGTTATTGAATAATTGGAGTGTTTGAATAATGGCAAGTCTCTTATTTGTGTGTTATTTGATCTTGGTGGCCATGTTTACACAACTCACCTTGTGTAGCGGTTTTGGCATCATTTGGTAAGCTTTCTCATGGTTTGAGAAGTTGAATTTTGTGTAGGGACAATATATGATGATTCTTATTCGGGCATATAGTGTTCTCTTCCTTCTTGTAGTTTTGAAGAATAAGAATAAGCATTAACCCCTAGTCTTCTTTTGTTGTTTAGGCCTGTCTAATTTAACAACAATTATCATCATGAGATGGCTTGTTAATGTAAAGTTTATCTACACATATATAATTCGTTCTCCTTAGATTCGAGTCTTTTTGTGTCTTAATATTTGAGTGACACGTATACAGTCTTTTTCCTGGGTACAATCTCCGGCATGATTTTCAGGTGAATTTTTCTTGCATACAAACAACTTGTGAAATTATTCCGTCAGATCTGCGGAGGCTCTGTGCTTGCAAAGGGCAGCTGGGGCTTCCCTATTTGGGGAGGTCACAAGCTCTGCGATTTTCGCCCACACAAATATGACAGAATGGATGATGCAATTTTTAAAATCCTTCAAAGACCAATCCATTCTTTACGGCTACCTCTATTCCTTGGATAACAGAAGGCTTTGGGTCTTCAAAAAGCTAAAGTGGGAAGTGTTAGAGGAAAAATTAGTTGAGTGATTTAGGGTGCTTTCCCATGAGATTAGCGACCTGAAAATCTGGGTCCAGGTCAAAAACCTGAGCGTTGAGAAATGCTTGGTGATTACTTTTGATTCAGGTCAAAAACCCGAGTCTTTGAGGTTGAGGCGCCCACGGAGATCTGGACCTCAAGAAAACCTTGAGGTCGGAGGCCCATGGGAAAGCACCCTTAAGGCATTAGATATAGAAGACCACCGATTCAGAGGCCTGATTATATGCCATATCTTCAAGAAGTTTGGTATGTTAGAAACAATGGATGGTAAGTATCGAGCTCGGGATAGGGGCATAATCCGACCTTACATTTACATCGTAAACTTCAGGGCTTCCTCAAAAACTTTGGACAAGGCCGCATTTGAGAATATGAAAAGATATATGCCTATATTTTTGTCCGGTTGCCCTTGCCTAGCCAACGCCATGAGTACCGGCCGCTATAAGCTCTAATTTGTGCGTGCGATTTTTGGTCGTGGATTGTGGATTTTTTGGTTTTGGCTAAAGATTTCCTCAATGTTTTTCGGATTAGGGGCGGATCAGCCCGCTTTACCTTATCCTGTGGCAATGCAGTATATCCGCATGGCTGGAAGATATGCCAATGGTATATTTTACGACAGCAATGTAACAATCTTCAAAACAGTTGGAAAATATTATTATAGCAGCATAGTTTCATGTGGAGCTTAAATTCTAAGGCAGCATTTTGTAAAGAAAAAGAAGCTCGGACGAATCTGCATAAATCCTTAACATGGCATCTTCGATAAAATCATATTCTATTCTATTGTATTCTATTCTATTCTGTTTCAGAAGTTCAGCAAAGCTAATTAAGCATCAATTGCTTTGCGTCCTTTTGGCAAATTCGGCAGGGCCATTTCGATGATGATGATGCCTGATGATCAATGAATCAAGAACTTTTTGCGTTGGGCAAAGATTTTTGAGGAAAAGTTGAAGTTCTGGACCAAATGACATCAAGATCAATGCAGTATTATCAAAAGAGTCCAGCATGTGGATCATTTTGGAAGGCCTTGCAACCGGAACGCCGTATATCTCAAGCGAGATATGGTTAATGTGGCCACCTGTATCAGCCATGAAGAACAACGCAGTTTGAAGCCCAAAAACCAACTGTTTTTGGCATTTTTTGGTCGATCCGGCTCCATTTTGCTTCAAATCTCTTCCTCTCTTCACTGATCTAACATAAAAGAGGTAGATGAAGCGATTGGCATGATTTTTAGATCGAATCAAACTGCCCATAGAGCAGAAAGAACCAATCGATTGAAATTTTTGCCCCCGCCGCGCAGTTTGAAGCCTGGTTTTTTGGCCACATTAACCACTTTTTTGGCCACATTAACCACCTGGCTGATATCGGATGGCCACATTAACCAGTGGTTAATGTGGCCAGGCCACATTAACCCAAAAATTTTTGGCCACATTAACCACATCTCGCTTGAGATATATGGAGTTCCCAACTGGAACGCCGTATATCTCAAGCGAGATATGCAACCTGCACTTTAGAAGCTTCACAAATCAAATTTCTATAAATCCTATGCATGTTCGCAGTCATTCCTATTCAAATCCTGAACCAAATCCCTATATTTGTTCAGTGTCCTTCCTTACCCAACTTTCGCTTAAACCCTTCCCTTTCTATGATCTTTCGTGGATGCGATTATTTCCATGGATTAGCCCCGGCAAGAGATTATTACTATGAAAGAAACCAATAGAAAAGCATGCTTCTGGTGTTAAGCAGACAAAAGGAGGTCGACTCAGGCTGAATGGAAAGATCAGGGAAGAACAAGGAAAAATACATATATTTCTGGAAAAAAATTTAGGGTTTGCAAATAGGGCATCGGCCGGACTTTACAAGGACTGACCCCCAACATCCATATCCGTAAGGTCTTTCGGACCTCGCGCATCGACATCGGATCTATCTATCATATATCGCCATCCGCCATCTTCAACGATCAATCAATATTTCGCTTCAACAGGTTTTTGTGGAATATATTTGCCCTTGCAGAATAGGCAATGCCTTCACAAACTGTTTGGCATTCCATAATCTGCCTCGGCTTTTCCACGAATTCAAGAATCTGTAGAGGCCCCTGAAGGAACACACAACCATATGTTATTCAAATCCGGCTTTTGAAGGATAAGAGCAGAAGAGCATTAATAGCAGAGTTTGAAACAAGGGATTCGAAAGGATAAAGCCCTATTGCCAGTTCCTGAGAAATAGAGTTCTGGTTCAGAAATCATGATTTCGATACAGATCATTTCCCTGATTGAAAGGAAAATTTTTATAGCCAAACAATCTTTTCGGCATAATTCCGCAGAACAATCCTTGAGTTCGACTTTATAGGTGCCCAAAATCCTAGATGATCAATTCTAACATTTCAAACAGCCCCCCGCTCTTGCGGCAGCAAGCCTTGCATTTGTGCGTGGCTTGGTTGGTGTGGCTGATTTGGAAGCGGCGGCGGTTGTGGATCTTTTCGGGGGATTGGCCCGTCACTGCAGCCTCTCGATTCCCTCGACTTCGGTACAAGCTATTTCAAAAGCTTTTTCGTGTGTTCTGGAGTAGTAGAAGCGGAAGTTTGCCATTTGGCTGGACTTCTTAAGGTGTTGTAGATGGTGATGGTGGGTTTATGCAGCAAGGGGAGTTGCAGTTTTTCTGTGAGTTTGTTGTGGAGTGTCGAGGTATCATTTGTCTCTTTGGGGAGTTCTCCTTCCTCCTCACTTGATATTGATGACATAGTTCTTCAAAAAAAAAAAACATTTCAAACAGCCCCATTAATCGCCCTATTAATCGAGATCAAATGGGGTGGATAAAAAAACTGAAAACATGCTTAAACCATGCCTTGAAACGATCCTTGCATGGTCGGTGTTTATTATTGGGGCTGACTATTCCGCGGATGGTCGTGTTTATTATTGGGAGGCTGCTATTCACAACTATAGAGAATTTCAAGGCAGCTATATAGAGAATTTCAAGGTAGTTGGTATTAAAAGTGTAAGGTTAAGATACAAATTGCTAAGTTGTAATGAAAATTACTAGCAAGTGGCTCCTTGAGGAGGTGATAAGAAATTGTGGTGAGAAAATCTTTTAAGTTGTTGAAGAGAGAATTTTGATTTTGAGCCTCTCTAAAGTTGGTGAGAGAAATGTTCACAACAACATTCTATTAGATTCTTTTCAAGCTCAAAAAATCCGGAAAACCCTCATGATGATGTTGGAAAAAGAGTATTATGGGTGACCAAGGCCATGCATGATAAATTTCTTGTAATATTATCATACTACTAACTTACCTATTGATCATTTTATGGGCAGCTAATGTGCAAGCAAAACATCAAATAGTCATGGACCTTAAAAAATGAGCTTACGCTCATCAATAGCAACTTTCGACCATCCTTCAAGCTTATCTCATCGGGCGCCACATGTCCAATTAAGGACATGAACTTAACTTCTTTAGGATTTTTTTTTTTTTTCTTTTTTTAGTGTGGGTAGATAATTGCAGTTTCTATGGCATGCATAACTATCGACCTCTTATTCACTAGGGTGGTACAATCGTAGCTCTCATTGTATTCCCAATCAAAATTCGTATATGCTTTTTCAAACGTTTCCTAAACGCTTTCATGATTTGCTTGGTACATACAAATGTTCCAACACCAATATTTCAAAATAAGATAGAATATATAGACTTCACAACTTTAACTCAATCTTGTAGCTCCCATCACTACATCCTCTACCCCCTCACCACCAAAGTTCAATAAAAAAGAGGAAACTATTGTGCGTGGACGTATTACCTGCTAATAAAATTTAAGATGATATTATTAGTTGGTATAACAATGGATAATATTAGTTGTTTATAGCCTCCCTCCTTACAACCCATACAACTACTCAAATGAAAACCACCACAACATATGCATAGCTAGCTACAAACTTCCCAAGTCATGCAAGAATATAAAATGTTGATCAACTTAGACTTTCACTCACATTTGTATTAATACAATGCACATCTACACACATCGTACAAACCTCTTTTTAACCATTGCAATCTCAGGAGCACAGAAAACAATACGATAGCCACCCAACAACTAGTAAAATTGCATATGCGTACAAACTCAATAGCAAAATCGTCTCATAATCTCTACAAATACCAAGTAAGATACAGTACGTAGACATTCAATACGCAATCTCTCACCTTCAAAATGACACATGCATAAAGTCCACTATCAAATTCCCCTACACAATCATGTTAAAATAAGCTCTGTGAATGTAACTTTTCGGACCCATATGGGGATGGTTCTTGGCGCAGCCCTTAGCGCCTGCGGCTAGGGCGGCAGCAGAGGAAGGAGGCCGCCCTCCTCTCCTCTCTTTTCGGCCTTCTTTGCGAGACCTTCTTGGGATCAAAGACCAAACCGGTGCTGGTGGGTTTCTTGCGGTGCTCGAGGCGATTTTGCCTTCAAAGAATTTTGCGATCGATTTTGAAGCGGCTTCAAAGTCTTTTGGATTGGTTGTAAAGCCACTAACGTGGCATTTTTGCTCTCAATCTTTAGAAGAATGATGATTTATATCACAACAGAAGGGCGGGGAGTCTATAAGGTGGAGCGAAATTTAAGCGAGAATCTTTAAAGAAAGCAGCTTAGGGCCTTTTTACGGTCTTTCTAGTTGGATCTTGGATCATTTGGTTTTTTTTTTTCCTCTTGCTCTTTCTTGCTAGCGAGAAAGATCCGGAGTGTTTTTTCTTGGAAGAAGTTGAGTAAATTCTTGATCTCGATTCAGTTTTATAAATGAGAATGTTGGGTTATTTGAGATTGCAGAGCTAGGGATCTATTGTGCGGTGATGCTTCCATATCAAGACCGGATATCATGAGCGGGGATTTTGGGGAGGATTACGGTGGGTCAACATGGTGTCCTAGCCGATTCTGTGTTAAATTGGCCCATGCATCCCGACAATCAAAGGCATCTCCTTTTGATCTCACATACGGTAATAAAATTGTATAATTTGATCATAGTTTGAAGTATGGGATTCCTGAGCAGGCGGAGGCTGTTTGGGTTACTCTTCATCTCTTTCCATCTTCATTTCTAGTTTTGCAAGAGGTTTTTGGAGCATTCAAGATTTGTTTGTAGCTGTGGAAAATGGGTACTTGGCCTATAGTAATGTTTTATTGAGACAGAAGAAGAGGGTTGAGAGAGGCTCATGTGTTCTTTAGTTACGATACATGATTGAGATCCGGATGGGATCCTTTGTACTTAACTTATATCGATCCATAGAGGGATCTACGTATTGTAATTCTTCCTATCCTCACGATTATCTAAACTTCTTTCCTTCAAAAAAAAAAAAAATGAATGTAACTTTTCTATCCCCGCCCTAGCCTTCACCCCAATCTTGCATTTCCGCTAGTTTGCAATATTGTCAAAATGTCCCTAAAATGGCCTTTGAAGCTCTGAAAAAGAAGAGAAGAGAAGAACGGAGTTATTTTTGGGTATGCGAGCTTATTTTTCTACCACCGCAATTCTTCACGCCAGCACCCACGAATTTTGTTATGTTTGTCTGTCTTGTACATGGAAATTGACTGTGCCAGGGCTGTCCGATAGTAGCTTTCATTGAGGACGGAGTAGCGATGGTATCCTGGCAAGTCGGGTAGTCTATATCCAGGATGCTCCCATGTTTCCATGAGGAATATGAGGTCCATATCGGCAGCAACCGAGTTGAGACTGTCTCCCTTCTGCCATGGGAAGCCCCGACAATTCTAAGAGACCATGCGCAGGGACAATCCCTATTCGCTGGCAGGAGCTGCGACAGTAGGTTTGGCGGTGGCAGCGCAAGGGGTGGTGTTGGAAGTGGAGGCGACATGTGGCATGTTGGCAGTGGTAGGTGAGGCCATTGTAGCAGGAGATGCAAGCAGCAGAAGGGCCTCGAGGATTTGGGGTGCCTGCATCCGCATTTGGTGGCTTGAAGATCTGCATCCTTTCCCAGAGCAGCCCTGACGCCCCTCCCTGTTTGCGAACACTCTTGACTTTCTCCAACTCATGCCTGCGGTCCTCCTGTTGTGCTAGAGTTAGATCTTGGTCCACGTACAGGGCTGTCCCCTTCAATTATGCGGCTTTGGCGGGATGGCTACTACGCCTCTTCGCGGCCCCCGCGATTGTGAAGGTGACCACCCGGGCCGGTCCAGGATGCTAGGCTCCATGGCGTGTCGCCATGACAATGTCTGGGGCATATGAAATGTCATCCCGGGCGGATCGTGTCTAGAATTGGTGGATGAGGTGCTCTCCTACCTCCTCCAACAACCGCGCACCACCACATTGTGACTCCCTCGTCTTTGCTCTGGAACTTCGGGAAATGGGGACTCGTCTTTTGTTGCGGCATATCTTGTTTGTCGTGGTAGTGGGTTGTGCTTTGGTGGGGGGGTGGTGGCGACATGGGGCGGCTTGGTGATGTGGCGTGGGCCACCCTAGTTGTTGTGGATGCATCATGTGTCGATCGCGGTGGCCCTACGCTCTCGTAGTGGGGCTCGGCTCCTCTTGAATTCTTTGTTGCCTTGCCGGAGTTCATATGTGCATTGCGCCAATTGTTCATGGGCTTCGCATGAAGGCCCTTGCCTTCTTGGCGATGGTTGCTCGGAGCTCACGCAATTCCTGGTCACCGTGTCACCGGCCTTCCTCAAGCGCTCTCAACTCCAAACTCGCTTCAAAAGCGGTTTGTAGCTTCGCCATGGCGTGGCGGTTCGCGACCTCGATTGGGCGGGGAGATGGTTGCCATTGTCTCACGATCGGCCGTTGCCTATCTTGTGTCTCTATGGCGTGGAGAGGAGTCCACACGAGCCCGTAGGGTCAACTAGATCCACCGTTGTCTTTCAAAGTGTGCCAAATGGATGATGTCTTCCAGTTGTTGTGAGCGAGGTCTCCATCTCTGCAATCTGTTACCTCTCTGCTGCCAGTTGTCTTCGAGAACATGGGGTGCAGGACTGGATCTCCTCCTAGTCAACCGCAATTGGTCTTATTGCATGCGATTCCTCTCCTCGGTTGTTTCAAGGCCATCGGTCTAAAACAACAATCAATCTCCTCCTGGTCGATCTTTGGCTGATTAGGCCTTGGCCTGCCTCTCTCCTCATGGAAGTGGCCTCTCCCTTGTTCTTCTTGCGGTGGGCCGTTTTCATGGGGGGCCATCTACTTGATTCTCCTCCGGTGGGTCGTCTTGTCCGAGACCGACAGCCTGGGGCATGCCCGGGCATTAGCCGGGGGACCGGACACGGCCCTGGGCTTGGGTCGGGCTTGAGGGGTGTCTCCATCCAGTGCGGGTTTGGGTAGGGGGGGCACATGGTGTTCATTGTTGATTGGAGTTCGTAAGGTTACGGGTGAATTAAAAGTGCATTAGAAGGAAGCATGTGCTGCTAGAAAAAAGGAGGCTTAGAAAAAAATTTGGGGTGTGAAAAATGCGTGGGCACTCAAAAGTGATCTGGGCCAAAGAAGTTCCTCGGGGCGAGAAAAAGGGGGGACCAAGGCGGTGGCTAGGGCAGAAATGTTGAGGGGGCTATGCTGAGATGCTTGCAAGCAGGTTGTTCAATCTCCAGCCTTGTATGAGTTTTTTTTTTGTCTTGCAAAATCATGATGGTTCCAAGTGAAAATCGTGGATGGCCAGATTTGAAGTTTTTTTCATCTTGCAAAATTGTTACAGCAGCGTTTATTGTGAGCTCTTTAAGAAACGGGGAATGTAGCAGATAGGGGATGAACAAGAAGTAGACGAAGACAGACCAAGCAGAAATAGGGGAACAAGCAGACGGATCAATCAAGAAGCAGATGAGGAAACAAGAAGCAGACGAGGAAGCAAGAAGCAGGGGAAGAAATAGACAAAGATGCAAGAAGTAGGGGATCAAGATGCAAGAAGAAGGGGCAGACGAAAGGTTCGCCTCTATTTCAGCTCCGCCTAAGGGTCTCCTAAATGCTCGTCCTCATTGTCTACTTCAAATCATCCATTGGACCCATGAAGATATCCCTTCACTTTGATTCTTGGTCTAGCCAACTTGCTAGACTCTTTAGGTTCCATCATTTCTCATTTACACCCTATAGGCGCATTGCTATGATGTGTAATCTCCACGAACTACAACGTCTCTAGGCAATCTTGAAGAAATATAGAGAGGTACAATACGGAAAGCTTTAAAAAGCTTGGGAGTTTTCTTTGTAGTTGGTACTAGACATCCTTGGCCGAACCATGCCATCGTCTTGCCATCTTCCCTTCTCGACATTGTTCAACTAGTCAGCGAGACCTCAAATTCCATTATATTGACGTCACTATGTTTGAGCTTAACCAATATTGGTCTTGTGGTATATACCTTAAAACCTACCACATATAACAAATATGCATGGAGCAATTACTAGCATAAGCATATCTACTTGTAGATTTAATATCTTAACATATATAAATATTGTAGGTTGATTCCTCTAGAATATTACTTTGAGATTCCTATCTAGAATTTTGACACCTCAGCGAATTTCGTGCGCAACACTTCTTTATAAAATAACATATCATATAAAGAAGTTGTTTCGAAGCTATTTTCACACTGCAGGGCGAATAGCCCAGGTAAGGTAGCCGAGGGAAGTTTACATTTGTTAAATTCTTATGTTTCCTTTTGTGTTGTCGGTGTCCTGTTCTCTTCAATCTTCACAGGCTTCTGTAGAGCCAAGATTCCGGCTGGCTCATGCTTGAGTTAAGCCAAGGGCATTAGATTTTTTAATAGGAAAGTTTACATTTGTTAAATTCTTGTGTTTCCTTTTGTGTTATCCGTGTTGTTCTGTTTTCTTCAATCTTTACAGGCTTCTGTAGAGCCAAGCTTCCGGCTGGCTCATGCTTCGGGTAAGCTAAGGGCTTTGGATTTTTGTTGGGGTTCGATTCCCCAAGCCTTGGTCTTCTTCATACAATACTGCTTCTGTATTGTATTCAGATTATTTAGGCCCATGGTTATTTTTCTTGGAAGCCCCTATAATATGGGGTCAATTATGCATTGCTGTATTACATAAGGTTTGCATAAGGTTTACAATAGATGATTCTCATTATTTTTTTAAAGGTTGGTGGTTTTTTTTTTTTTTTTTTTTTTTTTAATATTCTGGGCTTTGTGTAGCCTAATGTATTCGCAAACGTTTATTTAAGAGAGTCCATGCGTGTCACATGGGCTTCCTTTTTTGGCCCAACCTTATTTTCATGTTGAGCATTGCTCTAAAGAAACAAATTTTATTGCTGAACGATGCTTTTCTTGTTTCCACAAGTTTTTGCCGGGGTTCTTGTTCAGCGATGCCAGTAAATCTGTTGCAGCGCTCATGGTTGATCAGTGATCATTTTTGCCTTGGTCCCAAGTACAGGCCACCTGCTCTAATTCGAGTACAGGTCTGCCTTCATCGAAAAGCACTCTAATTCTTATTGGAAGGTTCATGATATTATATGAGGCTAACCAATGGTTCCAAACCTTGGGCTTCCCCTTTAAAAGCGGGTCAAAATGTGCCCGTTTGACCCCAGAAAGACATCTGATGGTTGGACAGGATCTGCCTACTCGGAATATCCCTTCAAGTGTGCCTCAATCCAAAGGCTCATAAAAAATAATACACGCTTTAGTCATAATAATGAAAAGCAATATCAACATGCCCTTTTTAATTCTGTAATTTATCCTAGAATTTGTGGCATTGGATTCTCGTGACCTACTAGTTTTGCCCTAACATTTCTTTGCCCATCAACTTTGCTACGAACATAGCAGTCGCAGTGGTATTGATACAGAGATGCAAAAAATGCAAGCAAAAGAAGAAGAGGCAGGGCATTTCGCCAGAGCTCTTTTAGATCTGCAAACTTGGATTTAGTTTTGGCCAACCTATAGCTTTGGCCAGAAGAAGGGCGACCTGCCACAAGGAAGAAACTTCTGATTATGATCACAATCTCTGCATCAGCATCTGCACCTTGTGCACTATTCTTAAATTTCAGACTATTCTTTTGCACTATTCTTGTGCATCTTGGCATGGCAGTTCCTAGACTGAATAGATTAATCATAGATCTAGTTTTCCTAAGCAAGACAGTGGTGCTGATCTTATTCCCAATTATAATAGGGAAGAGGATTTTCTATTAGCAATAGCAATGGCAACATGGAGTAATATGGTGGATCCCACACTTAAATTCAAGCCCATCGGCAATATGGAATATTATGCGGGATTCGACACTCAAATTCAAGCCCATCAGATTATATCTTTTGATTTAAATCCTTTACATCGTATTTGCTTGACGTGGTGTATTAGCATGTTTATCTCTAGAATTAATGAGTTGAGCTCTGATATATTTAAGGCCATTTATGCACAAATGATAGATCTAGTACTTATTGCACCAATTAAATTGATGATGTTCATATGCTAAAATTATCATTACTCACTATGTTGTCGCACAGGTGAAGCCATTAATGGTGACTATGTAATTCAGATTTGGATATAGTTAACATAGTGATATGAGATATTAAATGCTTTAAAGGATCATAAAGTGTGTATGTGGTCATGATGCTTCACCATTGAGAGCAAGTCCACTAATGGGAAGCATTCATGTTGAAAACCAAGAATGCAAAGCTACATTTTTTTCGTTTTGCATTTTAACAAAATATTTGGCCTATTTAGGGAAACTTCAACCAAGGTGACGGGTGTTAAACCCAAGAAGTTCATAGCTTACTTGTTTGTAGCTTAGGCTTTTACCCTCTTAAAGCTAATTGTCCTTTGGTTATACTGTCCTTTGGTTCTTGCTCTTTACAAATTTGTTTGTTCAATCAAATATTGCATGCAATAAAACATGTAAGTATACTTCAAGAGCTTCTTAGATGTTGTACACATGGATAACCAGAACAAACTTCCCAGTGGTATCCCAGTGGTATTCATGTTTCAACTTCTGATGCTTGGGATGTTATAATCGAGGGGTTGCGGAGGCACCTTTTTTGGTGGGATACGGCTAAGCTATCTATGCCTGGAAGGGTAACAGTTGCTAAGCATGTCTTAAGCAACACACATGTCTATATGGCTTCTGCCATTCTTGCTTCCCACTCAAAGTTTTCAGGAGATTGTGGGTGTTGTTAGAAACTTTATCTGGGGTGGACATGAAGCAGGGGCAGTGGTGAAGGTTGCATGGTCTAAGTGTATAAAAACCTAAGTCTGGCGGAGGTTTGGGCATGGCCAGATTTCCATTTGCGAGTAAGGTTATGATCTCAAAATTCATTTGGCTGACTTCATTAGGTAAGGATGATTCTCACGGGTTCTGGCTTATTGCAATGAGGCTCTTACCTCAGTATCCCTTTTGGTAAAGTCACACTCAAACCTGTTCTTCCATGGAGTTTATTTTATGAGTTGCGGCCTTATCATAATGCTTCTCCATTCTTAAAGGGATTGTTAGATTCACGGCACCACGATCAAAACTTTATTTCACATCAGTCCAAGCGCTTGTATGCAGTTTGATCACACCTTGTTGGTGGATCCCTCCGTAGACAATCAACCACTTTGCTTTTGATGCACCCATTGACTCAAAGACGTTGGAAAAGTCTTTGGAATCTTAACTATTGCAAAGATAGTATGACTCGAGCCGATTCTTGACATGGGAGGCTTTTGATTAAAGTTTCTATTGGGGCGATGGGATAGAGTTCTTTGGCAAAAGTTGTTGATTTTCTCACCCTATTCTCGCCACACCAAGAAGATATTTTGGTATGGGTTTGTCATGAAGAAATTAAGGAGTGCAAACTTGTGAACTCTATGTATCGATTGTTGCTTGATCGCGATATTCAACAAAGTTTAAAATGAAACGCACTAATTTGCTCCAAACGCACTTTAAAAGGAATCTTTGAAAGATTCCCTAAAATCTCCCCAAAAAATGCCCTTTTCTTGGTATATTTGTGACAAGTGTGACAATTTGAATATTTTAGGCACCATTTTTGGAGGGGAATTTGAACTCAGCTTCCATTCAAATTTGTTTGGTACCATTTTTTGGCCCCCTAGTTTGGTTTAAGAAATAGTAATATTTTTAAGGACAAAACAAAATAGACATTGAAAAACACAGAAAGCGCTAAGAGTGCCCAAAAAGCGTATTTAGTTCAAAAGTTTATGAATTCACTACAAAATTATGAACAAAATTGCCAAAATGCAACACATTTTGATATTGCCTCAATGAAGCAAATATTTTCACCTTAAAGTGTGCCTCACACGCGAAGTTGAAGTCGAAGATGCTTGCGCTTTGCCTTATACACTTGCTCTTATTTGTTCCTCCAAATTGCTATAGACTTCAGTATCTGCGATGGCGGCGTTATGTATCCAATCTGACTTTTTAGACTTTGTAATTTATTTGTCTCTGTAGTCCTTAGTTTCTTCCAAATAAATTTCAAGATGGTATAAATTTATACCTCAATAGATAGTAATGTGTGACATAGTATGCTAGAGAGTTACACCCGGTATAAATTTATACATAAAGAGGACTCGGCGGTATAGATTTATACAACAAGAGGACTTCGGCATATAAATTTATACAAAGAAGAGGATTCGAAAGGTATAAATTTATATATGCAAAAGAGGACGGCGGTATAAATTTATACTGCAAGAGTTTTCTCGGTATAAATTTATACCAAAGATATATATATATATCTATCTTATCTATCTACTCTATATATGTTCTTATGTTTGTCGCGCTTATCCGACCGTCCGTTCGAGATCCGACGGCTCACGTGGCTTAGGGATGTATCCTCTGACGCCCGGATGGCTTGGGAGTTTATATATAATTCAGATAGACGCGATCCTACGGTCCGAGTTGATTTGATCCCGATGCGTCGGTCCGAGATCCCTCGGCTCACGTTGCTTTTGGGACACATCCTACGGTGCACATGGCTTTGGGAATTATATGTAATCGATCCTCGATCTAGGTTGATTCGATCCCCGATCGTCGATCCGGGATCTTACTCTCACGTGGCTTGGCACATATCCTACTTGCACATGACTTTGGGAATTATATGTAATAGATCCTATGGCTCATGTTGCGTGAGATCTCGACCCTTGATCGAGTCCAAGATCCTACGGCCCAAGTTGAATGCTCATCCCTTAGGAAAAGGCTTTTAAAATTTTTATGTTGTGTGGGAGATTCAAACCCTGGCCATTGACCCCCCAACCCCCCATTCTAACCACTAGACCAAGCATTAATTCCATGAACAATTTATGTTTCAAATATACTTAAGGGTAATGTTCTCATTAAGATAAAATAGACTATAACTTTCTAGCTAGTTCAAGAAGGTTCTAGATTGTTCTGGAAGGCTCTAGAAAGTTCTAGAATCTTCTAGAAAGTTCTAGAACATAAGAGAATCTAGGGGGGATCTAAGAACATTCTTCCAGAAAGTTTCAAATTGTTCTAATAGGTTTTAGAATGTTCTAGAATGTAGGGGAATCTACGGGAATGTAAGGAAATCTAGGGAAATACTTCCAAAAAGTTCTAAAATATATTGAAAGTCTTAGAATGTTCCAGAAAGTCTTAGAATGTTCTAAAAAAATCTAGAATGTAAAGGAATCCAGAAGAATCTAATAGAATGTAAGAAAATCTTATAAAATGTAAGAGAATCTAGGAAAATATTTACAAGCCTAAGGGAATCTATTAAAATCTGGGGGATCTAAAGGAATCTTTATAAAATCTAAGGGAATCTAAGAAAATGTTGATGAAATCTTAGAGTATCTAAGAGAATCTTTATAGAATCTCTTTGAATCTCATGTAATGTAAGGGAACCTAGGGCAATCTCATAAAATCTAAATGAATCTAAGAGAATCTAAGGGGATCTTCATAGAATCTTGAAGAATCTAGGGAAATCTAATGGAATCTAGAGGGAATCTTATAAAATTTAGAGAAATGCTCACGAACCCTCGAAGAGAACCTTGGTAGAATGTTAGAGAATCTGAATTTAGAGTATTCTCAAAAGATTCTTTTACAAGAACTTGCACGTAGGAACATGTTAAAACTCGAACATGCACCGTAGGACGCATTAAATTTCTTGTATATATATATATATATGTATATTATATAAATATATAATATATATATAACATATATACATACATATATATACAAGAAAATTAGCACGTCCTACGGTGCATGTTCCAACGGCGCATATTCCAATTTTAGCATGTCTTATTGTGTAAGTTTCGGTCAACACATGTTCTAAAATATCCAATGATTGCCCTAGATTTCCATAGATTCTTTAAGATTCTTTTATAGGTTCTGTGACTATATGAAGATTCTTAAAGATTATATGAAGATCCCTTACATTCTTCAAGATTCCATCTAGACTCCCCTAGATTCCTTAAGTTCTATGGGGTTCCGTTAGATTCTATGAAGATTCTCATAGGTCATTTCTCTAGATTCCCTTACATTTCCTTATATTGCATGAGATTCCCTTAGTTTCTATGAATTTTCCTAGATTCTCCAATATTCCATTAACACTCCCTAGATTCTCAAAAAATTTATGAAGATTTCCTTGGGGCGGGGGAGGGAGGGGGTGGATGGTGGGGGGTCAATTTGTTTTCACACTCATAGAGTGCTCATAGAGATGTTAACAACTACGTTATGTTTATGTCCCTTGTTGTGTGTCATGTACCATAATTAATGTTGTGAAATACATAATGTTAGGCAAAAAGGGGCAATGTGTAGATTAAATTAAAAAAATATATTCCATTTAATCTGATATAGATTTGAAAGCCAAGCGATATTTGTAATGTCAAACTCAGTCCTTTACATTGTAATGTAAGAGGTTGAACTTACTACTGGCTAGAAGACTTATTCTTAGCCTAAATAAATCCATGCAACTCCTTTTCATTCCATTAAAAAGTATGAGTACATGTTAGCCCAATCGTGTTCCTTCAGTATTCATAACTATTTTAGCTTTTGAATTTGGCATTAAACCTCGTGAAACCCAAAGCCTACCAAGTTTGGCGGCCTATAACTTCCAACAAATAATATGTTGTTTAGAATGAAATGTTTAATGATGGCATTGGATGAAAACTTGCATAGCCTGCATTTACGTTCAAAAAGCATCAACTGCAATATTAAAATTATTGCACATTGTTGAACATTGAGCATTATTGCTAAATTCTAAGCAACATTGGTGTTGGACATTTCAAGGATTGACATAAACATCTAACACAATGGAAAAAAAAAGGGGGCGTAACTTAAGGTATCCTTGCCAATGAGCACCTAAATGGACGGTCTCAATATTAAAAAGATCTACTCCAAGATAAAAGACAGTGAAACATTTGATCTAACTATATTGAAGAATAGTAAAAAGAACAAAAAAATGTGGTAGCCTAAGGCAACAATATTTTGCTCAGAAAGTATAAGGTGGCAGGCGCTCACATTAGCCATGGCAGATATTGTGTTCAAAACAACCCCCTAGCTGAGGTACCACTCATGGGTATACCTTGTTTTTTTATCAGGGATTCAATCCCTTGATGCACCATGAAGAATGAACTTATGTCAACCATGGGGAAAACCAATAAAAGCATCATGTTGTAGCCCTTGTTGGATTCTCCTTTGACATATTCTATTATCCATGATCGATAGAATACTATTGCTTTGAGCTTAAAGTGATTAAAGGATAGTAAACCATAGTTAAAGTTCAAGCCCTTACAAATGTTTCAACAGTTGGATACTTCATATTAAGTATACATCTCTCAATGGTAGCAAAATGCTTGGAGAAAAACAATATTGCCATATGTGGTTGCAACATTAACTGGATAAAGTTGCACCCAAAAGGCCTAGGATGCAATGTCTGGGATGTTTTTCAGTTAACTGGAGCCTGGGATGCAACATCTGGGATATTTATTTATGCTTATCCAATTACCATATTTGGGTTGAAGTAAAGCTAGAGCCCCATAACTAGCATTTATGGAACTCGAAAACCATTTTCTCACTTGCTATGATAGGACATCATGGTGTGTCTCAAAGGATGTCTCAAAAGAAATTGAGATAACGTCTACCTAGGTCTTACCCCATATACCACAAGCGGGATTGAACCCACAAACTTAAGACGCTTGAGTTCGAGCGGCCTAGACCCCTTAAACCATGAACAAATATAGGAACAAAAGGAGGATAACATCCAAAGAAATGGCTAGGGGAGACCGGTACCACGACCTTGGCCAAAAATACATGATAGTACCCCCTATGTCCAAATAGTCAAGTTACACTAGAAACGTAACCATGTTTGTTTTGGAAATCTTACCTTAAAAGATTGTCACCATAAATGGAAACCTAACCATGTTTGCCTTGGAAACCTTACTTGAAACGATTATCACCATAAATGCGGGGAAGATCAGGGCTTCAACGGGAAAGAACCCGGGGTAGGTGGGCACGTGTGACTAACTGTTTCTACCTAATTCTGATAATTGCCATACGAAAAAATGACTGAACCTAGTAAATTTCAGCATGGTATTTGGCAACCCAAAGTACTTGTAGCATTGACAAGCAATGAGATAGACAACCCACTTGCTAGCCTGTAATGCACTTCTCATTGCAGACACTGCTCAAGATCTCGGCGCTGGTCTCTATGTTTGCTTTGTTCCTCATTTCTATTTTTGCTCTGTTCGTCAATTCGATCACCGAGTCTAATCACATCTTGAAGAAGCACTGTACTTATTGAACGTATTCGTGCATTGTCATGTGCTAGGCACCTTACCATGGCTGGAAATCTAGCCTGCATTTTTAAGAAACGACCCATATTATTCGGAGTCCATACGAAGTCATATTTTAATGATTTATTAGCCAAGAAGCAAACGAACCTTTAAGAGAGCCAACAATTTCTCTGCTGGATTCTCTCTACCAATGTCTCCATTCCAAGGTAACAATGACTCGCCTGCTGCAGCTGCAGCTTCTAGAAACTGTAAAAGATAAGTCAAAACAGATGTTGTATTACAAAGAATTACTCTACAGTTGAACTACCAACTTATTTTCCTTCTTATGCCAACATAGCTTTCTCATGGCAAAATCCCCCATGGCTTTAAACTCATCATGACAACAATAAATCATCTGCACATACAAAAGCTAATAATGACACACAAATACCTTACCACTGGAAAGGCTTGCCTGCATATGCATAAACTTTTGATTAAGCTAAGGACAAAACTTATTTCTGCAAAACAATAACAGACAGTATGAAAAAGAAACTATACCTTCAACTGTGGAAGCATACAGAGTTGTCCGTTGACAAACATACCATCGGTAGCCCTATGAAGGATCTCAGAAAGAAAGCATATTATGCCTGTATTTAATTGCTGCGTACTGACACGGCCAGCATCAATTCTCGCTTAGCATGTGCATCTCAGAACAACAGAAGACAAGTGGCCAAGTCCTATGAGCAAATACTACAAACCCAAAAAAGATATACACACATCAAAGGATTTCACAAAAGCTAAATAGAACACGTTTAGACTATCCTTAAAAAGAGCACAAACTAACTGTGCAGGCTCAACCACAACATGAAAAATGGCATATCTAGCTCGATTCTGACTGATTTAATAACGCTAAAACGGGAGCTAAAGCTAGTCAAAAACAACATCTTGGGGAAAAATGGAAAGCTTTAAGCAATTTGCCCGGGAAAACGATGCCAGAGCAGATGTCCTTGTCCAAGTTTCGAACCTGCACAGAGTCGGCCTCTGAGGCAACACGACTAGATTCTGCCTCCCAAGGCTAAATGCCAGTAATATTTGCAAATCACAAACTCCATCCGGCAACTCCCTAGAACATAAGGCCTGCAAGAAACTCCTGCAAGAAAAACAGAGAAATGATAACTATTTGCATAAAAAATTAAATGTAAAGGCAAACTCTGGCATCGGAAGTGTTTTGCAGTTGATATCTAAGCGCAGGCGTCTCCAAGTTATAGTTGCAAAGCTCCAAGCCCGAATAACATAAGGGCAATCGAAAATGGCTCCTCCACTTTCGCCCAAACACAGGCTGCATATTCAAGAGACCCCAGCCGCTTCTCAAGCAAGATGACAGTGGCGATGGCAAATTTATGAAGCCAGGCGCCCTTCCAGCATCCATTCGAGGCTGACCTGCAAGTATCGGGGGCAGCCACAGCCGCTGCCCTAAGCCGCCGCCATATAACTCTCTAGGATAAGACATCAGATATAGCAGGGAGCTCCATACATAAAGAAGAGCCAAAGAAGCGCCACCATGGCGCCAGTCTGAGTCCGGCGGAATCACAGGTAGAGCCAACATATGGCATATCCAAATTTGAAAATGATATAGCCGCTCTCAAAAACCATAACTTCGGCGCCATCTTCATCAGCACGGGGGCGTTTAGAAGAAGGGTCTGCCATGGCGACGTCGAGCTTCAAGCTGGCCGCATCTTAGCAATATCCCATTCCCTTTCTATATGTCACACTAAAATACCATGCTCTGCATAGCTTCAAGCCTTAAGAACATACGACGGACTAAACAATGGAAATACTGCACAGCAACAAGCAACGGTATTCTCTGCAACGATCGGAATCACGAGTAGAGCCGGAATTAAGAGTAGAGCCGGCATATATGAGATATCCAAATTCGAAAATAATATAGGCGCTCTCATAGGCAAGACGGAATCGTCGAACGAAACTGGATTTGCCTCAATCATTCGTTTCATTAAATAGGGCAATTTAGAATGTTCTAGCATTTCTAGAACATTCAAGACATTTTGGAAGCCACCAGATGGGCCGCCAGAAGCTTCCGGAAGCCACCAATTTCGATGGTCGAGATCGCGAGGGAGCGAATGGACGGCCGGGATCTGGCGGCTTATATATAATGGAACCTTCTGGAAGCCACCACTAATAATTACATATATATTCAGATATCCGAAAAAAAAAAAGAATTCTTGCGGTATAAATCTATACCGCGAGACTTCCTGCGGTATAAATTTATACCGTTTTTTTTTATATGTACAAATATGTGAACGTATATATATTAAATATCTAACATATATATGTTCTTATGTTTGTCCTGTTGAATCCGACCGTTGATCCGAGATCCTACGGCTCACGTGGCTTTGGGACGTATCGTGCGGCCCAAATGGCTTTGGAGTTTGTGTATAGATTATATGTAAGCGATCCTATGGTCCAGGTTGATTCGATCCTGATCGTCGGTCCGAGATCCTACGTCTCACGTTGGTTGGGACACATCCTACGGTGCACATGGCTTGGGAATTATATGTAATCGATCTAACGGCCCAGGTTGCTCTTGATCCTGATTGTCGATCCGAGGTCCTACGGCTCAGGTGGCTTGACACATATCCTACGGTCCAGATGGCTTTGGGAATTATATGTAATAGATCCTACGGCTCATATTGCTCTTATATGGTGAGATCTTGATCGTTGATCGAGTCTAAGATCCTAAGGCTCATGTTGAATGCTCGTCCCTTAAGGAAGGCTTTTGAAATTTTTTATGTTATTGGGGGGATTCGAACCCTGGCGCTCAACCCCCCCAAGCCCCCCACTCTAACCACTAGACCAAGCATTAATTCTATGAATAATTTATGTTTCAAATATACTTAAGGGTAATGTTCTAATTAAGATAAAATAGAATATAACATTCTAGATAGTTCAGGAATGAGAATCTTTGGAAATGTAAGGGAATAGGGAAATACTTCCAGAAAGTTCTAGGATGTTTTGAAAGTTTCAGAATGTTCCAAAAAGTTCTAGAAATTTCTAGAATGTAAGGAAATCGAAAAGAATTAAAGGGAATATAAGGAAATCTCATAAATTGTAAGAGAATGTAGGAAAATATTTACAAGTCTGACGGAATTGCTTAAAATCTAGTTGAATCTAAGGGGATCTTCATAATATCTAAGGGAATCTAAGAAAATCGTGATGAAATCTTAGTTTTTTTTTAAGATTTTGCAAAGAGCCACAATAGAATGTTTTAAAATGTTTCATAATAAAGGTGTACAATATAAATGTTGAAAAAGAATGTTCTAGATGCTCAGGGCAAGCGTCTCAGTCTAAAAATAGAAAGTGTTTTAGAAATGTTGCACAGATCCAAATTAGATTATTTTGGAAGGTTCTAAATGCTCATGGGTAAGCACCTCAATCAAAATAGAAAATTCTAAGAGAATCTAGGGGAATCTTCATGAATGCTAAATATAGTTACATAGAATGTTGAAGAATATAGAGGAATCACAAGAGAATCTCAGTAGAATCGTTGGTTATCTAGAACAAGACAGGGCCTTGCACCGTAAGAACATGCTAAAACTGGAACAATATGTCGTAGGACGCATTAAATTTCTTGTATATATATATATTAAGATGTATAAGATGTATATAGATACAAGAAATTTAACACGTCCTACGGTGCATTGTTCCAGTTTTAGCACGTTCTTATGGTGCAAATTGGGACTTTCTGGAAGGATTCTCTTAAATTCCCCCTAGATTCTCTTATATTCCAAAACATTCTAGAATATTCTGGAACTTTCTAGAACATTATAGAAGATTTTAGAACTTTCTAGAGCCTCCAGAACATTCTAGAATTTTCTTGAACTATCTAGAATGTTATATTCTATTTTATCTTAATTAGAACGTTACCCTTAAGTATATTTGAAACATAAATCATTCATGGAATTAATGCTTGGTCTAGTGGTTAGAGTGGGGGTTTTGGGGGGTTGAGGTCTAGGATTCGAATCCCCCCAATAACATAAAAAATTTTAGAAGCCTTTCCTTAAGGGACGAGCATTCAACATGAGCCTTAAGATCTTAGACTCGATCAACGATCAAGATCTCACCATATAAAAGCAATATGAGCCGTAATTCCCAAAGCCATGTGGACCGTAAGATATGTGCCAAGCAACGTGAGCCGTAGGATCTCAGATCGACGATCAGGATCAAGAGCAACCTGGGCCGTAGGATCGATTACATAGAGTCTATATAGAAACTCCCAAGCCATCTGGGCCGTAGGATGTGTCCCCAAGCAACGTGAGCCATAGGATCTCGAACCGACGATCAGGATCAAATCAACCTGGACCGTAGGATCGTCTATATAGAATATATATAGAATCTCCCAAGCCATCTGAGCCGTAGGATACGTCCCAAAGCCACGTGGGCCGTAGGATCTCGAACGGACGGTCGGATAAGCGCGACAAACATAAGAACATATATATGATTGATATATATACATAAAATATGTAGTCCAGGAGTATAAGTTTATATCGTGCAAAATCTTGTGGGGTCTTTCTTGCTCCCAAAGGTTTTTGCAACTTAATACTGTTGAAATAACACACTCAAGGGATAATTTTATGCAGTTTTCTTAGTTTTTAGTTCAAAAGTTCTAAAATAGTTCTAGATTCTCCGACATTTGTAATGCAATGTTAGAGCATAAACTAGTCGAATCCGTTGTTATTTTTTTTTTTTTTTCTCTACACACATGCTAACTTCACTTTAGGCAGCTCAAAAACTGCTACTAAAGGCAAAGGACCCCAAAATGTTATGGAGACACATGTGTTCAACGAGAAGGAAACTACGTAGTTTGTCCATAGGGGTGCGAGGAGTAGCAACCCCTCAAAAGTTTACCTATTTCTTTGCAAATAGACAAAAAAAAGCAAGATAGACAAATACTTCTCTGTGGAGAAATGTGCGTGGCACTTTACTTCTGAGGATGATGGAATTGTCTTTGAAGACTCTCAACATTGACAAGGAGCTTGACTATCTTCTCAACAACACTATATTGTGGATTGGTATTGTGCAAGACCAGCGACATGATGAATACATCTCAGGGAACAACAAAGAAGGCCATGTAATCACAGAGCTTCACTACTTCAACTTCCGTTTCCTCAGTATAAATTTATACGGCATCGTCAGTTGGAACTTCAACTAACTGCATGATTTCGTGGATGTATTACCATTTGTAACACCATATGATGCAAAAACAATAATTTTTCATTCAAGCAGTTTGTTCAACTGTCTCCCAATGTCTTTTAAGGTCAATTAGGATGTTTAGCCAAAATGGTTGTGAAATAACAAATTTTTTGTCTTCTATAACAGCCAATATAAACGTTCTAAGGGATAAGATACAAAAGCGTCTAATTTTTTCATATGAGTTTGCCCCATAATAAATCTTTGGCTTTCGTAGTGGTCCTTTTCCCCTCTAAAATGAGATATTTTTCTTTGTTGTTCTTCTCCTTAATGTTAAGTCTTCCTAAAATGTCTGTTTTCATGAGCAGTTTTATAAATCTTTAGACACAAGATAGTAAAAGAGTCCTTTTTTAGGGGTATTTTAGAATTTTGTAAATTTTTAGAAGGAATCTTTCAAACGCACTTCTTAAATAAGTGCGTTTCATTTTAAACCTTGTTATTCTTCCTCCGTCTAATAAGTGGCCTCTTCAACTTCCTCCTCTTCAATGGCAGAAGGTGTGGTCTTGGGCATGGGACAAGCTACTTCATCCTAAAGTGGCAGTTCTTTGGTGGCAGATTCTTCATAGGTGTCTGCGGGTTAATGTGCTTGTCCATAAGTTTAACCCTAGAATATCAAATCAGTGTCCAGTATGCAAGCGTGGATCTGAGACCATTGAGCATTGCTTTTTCATGTGTGAACACCTTAGACAGGTATGGGACTGGTTGTTTTCCCTTTTTCAGGTTTCACTAACAAGTCAACAACTGCTTTTGGCAATTTACCCAAGTACCTGGACAGAGTTACAAGGCCAGGCTTTTCATCTAGCAGCAGGATGGTTGCTTTGGACTATCTGGAAAAGACGAAGATTGGTAATCTTCAAAGGTCTGGATGTGGCAGATAATCGTGTTCTCCAAGAAGCTCAAGGTTACATTGTAAAGTCGTATCATTGTTCTTCACTTGCCCCTCGCAAGAGGCGATTGATTTTTGAGGAGTATTTGGATGTGCACTCTTATGCTTAGGCAGGTTGCTTCACTCGGTGGGTTTCTGCTTATCCGCTGAGATTTTATTCCTGTCTCTGCATTTATACTTGTATTTGACTCTTTGATTGAATAAAGTATGACGTCCTTCAACAAAAAAAATAACCAGAACAAACTTTGATACATTGATATCAAGCATGAAGCGATATCATACTATGTACTATTTTGATCATGTCTTACATTAGAATTATTTACATTTGTTGCTTTGAGTTGACATTAATGAAAACATGTTATTCAATGACATTTATTGTCTATGGAAATAATTATTGATTCTAAATGATTAAACTGAAAAATACAGATTAATTGGAACATGGTCAAGGCATAAGATTGCATTAACACTTGATGTTGCAAATTGGATCTTAGATTTCCTAACCAGGACTTTTAAGACAAATGTTTTATCTTATGGACAAGATTAAAAGGTTTCCTTTTTTTGGGTTGCCCGAAGGGCAAACCCTAGATGAGCTTATGGAGTTTCAGGAATATGTTGTGAATATACGGTATGAATGGTATGGATGAATGTCTTAAAAGAAATAAGAGGAGAATATTTCAAATGAAGGGAGAGAGATAGTAGACCAAAAAAAAAAAAAAAGATGTTGAGTTCACAATTTGTTTCCTAATCTGGCATATTCTTGGGAACTCTTAGATTGCATGTGCTCAAGGCCTGATCGATTGGAATGGAGGAGTTCCGGGCTCAGAACTTTGCTTCCATCCGTCTTTGTCCCAATCTGCCTTGCTTGAATTAAGAATGGACTCACAGAAATCACTGAAGTAGGTAGAAAGTGTAAGGCGGATCTAAAATCATAACAAAAGGATTGCCCCAGTATTCTTCATAGCATGTCCTTTATTTTGATCGTAATATCAAATTCTTTGCCCACCTCTAGCTTCCTTTGTTTTGGAGTTTACCGTGGCATTTTATTGATTTCAGTTTATCAAATCTATTCGTCTTTTCCTGCTTTTAAATGGTTCTTCTTTCTGTCGGACATGAAGCATATAATGTACAAATGCAAAAATAGATTTACTTCGAAATCAAAGCTGCATGCTGCATTCAATGGTTTTAATGTGCATTTGAATAAAGTTTTTTTTATTTTCCTTCACTTTGGTTTAGAGGGCAACAACTTGTTTTCTTTGTTAGCATATGCGAAATACACTAGACCGCACACCCAAAAAACATTTCGTGTACGTGGTTTAGTGTATTTCATTATTAGCGAACTTTGTTATTAGTGTACACGAACTAAAGTTCACGTACGTGTTTTAGTGTATTTCGCATACGCAAATTTTTTTTCCCAACCGGCGTGTAAAAAACATGAAAAATATATTTTTTACATTAAAAATATTTTTTTTTAACTTTATACATCCGGAATTTTGAGCCTCATACGTATGGAACCTATCGCTGGCTCAAGTGGTATTGTAGATAGCATCTGTTGCAGTGCTGCTAATAGTTGCCTTGGACAAAATAGGGTTGTTTCATAATCGTTCATGGAAGCAGCTCACACCGTTCAAGACAAGTTCCGTGAGTTTGTGGATCCATATGCTCTGATTTGGGTTAATTGCATCTGCAAGATTGTATCCAATTTGCTTCAATGCCAAGTAACCAGTATTTTAGAAGCAATGGATGACATATATTGTCTATTTTGTTCATAGAGATTGTTATATGTCTGGTTTTGAGATTCAGAGCTAGATTTAATGCTGCGTACATTTGGCAAGTAGAGTTTTGTACAAGATCACATATAATTTGTCATTGCTTGCAATCTCTGTTTCAAGAGGATCCTAAAAAGCTCCGAAAACATAGTGATGCTTTTTGATCTTGCTTTAGCGCATCCAAATAGAGGATGTTATGGCAATACTCTTGAACTATGCAGACGGTTCTTGCTCATAATTAGACTGTAGGACTGTTTTGGCAAACTACCTTGTGTGATTTTAAATCGGACAAGGTGACATTCTCAACTGTTCTCAGTGCCTATAGCAATGCAGACAAGTCAAAATGGAGTAGACATGTCCACTTGCATGTCATCAAAGATAAGTGGGAGTTTCATAACATTGTGGACAGAACTATGTGGTCCATAACAAATGCAATTTACATCTATGATACAATATACTCTATATAGCAATCTCAAAAACAAAAAATGACAGTGCAACAAAAAACAGTACTGAAAGTTAGACAAATGTTTATAAAGCATCTTTATCAACAATTTTATAAATAGCTATACTGCAAAAGATTTGAGAAGTGGCAAATTCAATTTTTTATTTTTTTTTATTTTGATAAAGAGTAAACTATAAATGTTAATTCTATTAATTAGAGGTTGTATATCAGAAAAAATTTGTTAAAAAGATATATATAGATAATGGTATATGTGGGCAATTTGTTAAATTAAAAAGAAGGAAGAAAATTACTAGCTGCATTGCGTTAAACATCTTCGATTTTAGCATGGATTAAATTTGAATGTTGTGGTACCATTCTTGAGGCTTTTGACTATTCAACAAATGCCAATTTTTTTTTTAAGCATGGAGAGGAATGGCTAAGTAAGAAAGTGTCATTCAAATAGAAATGGAGAAACTTTATCAACCCTTCACTAGATGGGCTAGTGTAATAAAAGTATTCAAATGTTTTATAATTATATTGTTTATTTATTGTAATTTCTGTATCGCGACTTTATATGAGTCAAGAATTCCACAATACAAATATATTATATGCTATTATAAAAGTTAGTTTATATAATATAAAGTTTAGTTTATCACATGGACATATTGGTTATAATACAAACCTAAAACTAAAAAAACCATTGAATACTCTCAATATTTCAGTTCTCAAAAGAAAATATTTAAAAATATGAACTTTTGTTTGATAGAATGACCTTAAAAATTTAACAATTAGTACTTTTCAAATGTTTGACAAATGACATTTTAAAATAACAAATACATGACTAATTTATAAAGATAAATTTTCACAATTATAATTTACATAAATGATATGATATATACGTAAGAAATACGGCACAAATTTGTTTACGTAAGAAATATGGCAAAAAACAAGGCATCCGAAGATTTTTACATATGCGAAAAGAAGTAAAGCGCGTACTCAAAAGTTTTTTGCGACACTGAAAAACCTGTACGCAAAAAGACAAATTATACTGTTCCGCGTACGCGATAGTTGTTTCGTAAAAAAAAACCAGTACTGAAAGTTTGACAAATCTTTATAAAATATCTTTATCAACAATTTTATAAATAGTTATATTGCAAAAGATTTGGCATTGGCAATTCAAAAATATTTTTTTTATGCTGATAAAGAGTAAACAATAAATATTAATTCTATTAATTAGAAGTTGTATATCAAAAAAAATTTTGTTAAAAAGATATATTGATATTGTTATATGTAGTTAAATAAATTTTAGACAATTTTTCAAATTGATAAAGAAAAAAAGCAATAAAATTACTAGCTAAATTTTCAAAATTTTTATAATTATATTATTTATTTATTTTTTATTTTTTTTATCACGAGTTTATATTAGTTTAAAAATTCCACAATACATATATATTTATATACTATTACAAAAGTAACTAAAGTTAACTAAAGTTTTATATAATATAAGGTTTAGTTTGTCACATAGACAAATTGGCTATAATACAAACCTAAAACGCAAACAACCATTGAATATTCTCAATATTTCATTTCTTAAAAAAATTTAAAGTTACGAACTTTCATTTGATAGAATGACCTTAAAAAGTTAACAATTAATACTTTCCATATGTTTGACAAATGACATTTTATAAATAATAAATATGTGACTAATTTATAGAACTAAAGATTTCACAAATGTAATTTACATAAATGATAAAAAAAAAAAAAGCAAAAATGCCAACAAAAAGCATGTATGGAAGTTTGATAAATCTTTAAAAAGCATCTTCATTGACAATTTTTTTAACAATTACGGATCCCACATAACATTGGAGTTAGTTGCTTTTCGAAAATCTTGGGAAACGAGAGCGAACTTGGCAACATACCTAACACAACGAAAAAGGTGCTCCAATACCCTATAAAATACCCCGCAAAAATGCCTATAAAATCCCCTTTTTAGGTAAGAACGGGGGATAAAATGTATTTTCGAATGGGTATTGGCCATAATCCCCTTTTCCTCATTTGTATGATAATACCCGTTATGTTGGTGTCGCGAATCCCCGGTCGAGAGAATGTGAATTCATACCACGTTATAATCCGTAAGATAATACCCTATTCAAGTAATACCTTATTTCAAATCATACCCTATTATCATTTGCAAAATAATACCCCGTTTCAAATAATACCCCATTCCAAATAATTCCCTATTTTAAATAATACCTCATTCCAAATAATTCCTGTTTAAATAGTACCCCATTCCAAATAATTCCTGTTTCAAATAATACCCCATTTCAAATAACATACCACGCTTTCAAATAACATACCACTGTTATCATTAAGTAGGATAATACTCTATGACCATAAGAAAATACCGCATTATCATTTGTAAGTTAATATATTTCAAAAATAAGTTGATAGGTAACAACTTGGCGAGTTAATCGGTAACAAATAGACAAAGTGTAATAAACGGTCGATTTCAAGAAACAAATCTGATATACAAATCATTATTTCCTAGCGGATTAACCGAGAATTCTTGCTCAATAAGTAGTCTACCACTAAAGTCGCCTTGCTTTGTTCTTCTCTGCCATGAACTTGTCCACGTTTGAGATTTTTTCAGGAGGAACATACATACAACACACACATCTGACCTCTTTTTCCTTCATTGTAAAAAAGCAACATATTAAAAAGAATGCAAGCATGCTTACTTGAAATTTTAGATTTTAAGACTAACTAAATATTAATCACATTACCTTAACTCCAAGGTGTTCCGCGAGGATTACATGCTTCTCTTGAGAAGACACGTATTCTCCTCCTCTTCCTCTGAAATGAACAAATAAAAGCAAGTCATTCCACTTGCAACCACGGAACCAACTCGAGTTGTTACAAATGAGGGTGGCCCCCTTATCTCTGGCCGTAAGCGTGGATCTGCGGTACAAGATTACCGTCATCATCGTGCGTTTCGGTTCGGGTTCATTTGCTAAAATATCTCGCGACGTGCTTGCATTTCTGCAAACTTCCTCATAACCATTACACTTCTTGGGGCTTATAGTACACATGCTCTAACCTTCTCAATGCTACTCTTGCAATGGATCTCATGTCCCCAATCCGATGCACATAATCCACGAATATTTTGGCCCGAGAACCATGAGCGATGGGTTCATCACGCATCCGTTCCACATACTCCTTAGTACTCCTTAGTATGTGGGTCAATGAATTGCAAGCTCTTAAATAGTTCATCATCAATTTTCTCCGGATATGAAACAATGTTCCCCGGATGTGAATTTCTCCTTCATAATCTGCTCCTTTACGGGTCTCTGCGTCCATGTCTTGTTCGGCATTTTCATTCATTATTATATTTTGGCGGGCAAGCACATCCAAGATAACCAAAATATTTTTGCACCGACTTTTTCGGGCGACCGGATGTCACATCAAAGCGTGCAAAGACAACACGGAGCAAAATTTCCAGATTTTGGCGGGGAGTTTTGCAACTTCGTGTCAAGTAAGTCAAGCTGCTCAACTTGCTCTACCCTATCATTGCCCTTCCTACCTCTTGCGGCAATTATTTCTTTTCGGCTTCTTGTCGACCATGTCCCATGTAATCTCACTTGGATCTTTCTTAAACGGATTGTCCATTAACCTATCCTTCCTACTTTTGCTCTTTTCCCGGCCTCCTTGGGTTCTTAAATTAGGTACACATCTTCATCGAGTCATTACGTGCAATAATATCCTCGGGCTCCTCATCAACGTATTGGGGTTCGAACACGATGCTTCTTCGTCATCACTCTGCTTTCTTGTTTCATGTAATTCAAAGCTTTTGCATTGCTCTTTTGCTCATTTTCTTCTTTGCATCTTTGTTAGCTAAAGTCCGCGAGAAAATCTTCTAATGTGACAAGAGCTTTGATGTATAGACGAGGAACCTTATCGGTTTACTGTGACCCTAATGACCTTCTCAAAGGCTGCTTGTTTATTTTATCAAAGCTCTCCTGTAGACTTACCCAGTCATTAATCTTCATGTGGTTCCTCATCTGCTCCACTGTTGTGGCCATTTAATTCATCAAAACGCTTATCCTTGGCTGATTTAACAATCCGGCGTTGGCAAAAATAGTATCACGGTGCATAGTTGGCTGATTTAACAATCCGGTGCACGTCAAGAATCTTGATAAGAATTTTCTTCAAGGCAAGATCTAAGCTTCAGAAAAAACATATATCGTCTTTTGAATGATAAATTGCGTGAACAGAGGCAGGTTTATAGATTAAAAGATTCAAAAAACTCGAATAGAGTTCTATAAAGGCTTACCTTTCGACGCCACACCGACCTCAAAAGAATCGCCTGGATAGAGATTCTGTAATACCTTGCTCAAGCCAGAGACTATGGCCGGAAACATCTAGCACGGATCGTTCCTAAACATATCATCCATGGCCAATGCGCTGAAGCTCGTTGCCGGAGGAAATGGTAGAGGGCTTTTCCCTCCAAAATTGGTCGTAGAATATTTGTCATATATAATGTCCGTGTATATAATGATGTATATAATGTTGATGCTTATAAAGGTGGGTGTCCAACCTATAGGGAAAATGAAAATAAAACTAAACTATCAAACTTGGAGCATCCTCATGGCCTATTGCTGATAATAGCCCATTGCTATTGGGTGTCACCATTACCTCAGTCTTACATCTTCAGGCCATTTCGACACACATCCCTACATATCTTGAGAATAAGTATATGAGGTAATCTATCTTACATCTAAAGCCCATGTAGGCAAGTCTTACATTAAGAGTCCATTTTAACACATACCTCTACATATGCATGGCATTTGTCAAGCACAGCTATGCCATTTTGTTAGAAATTACTCAATAAAATCATTGCCCATTGCCTTGTGATATTCTTCTTCACAATTGGTCCCTTCACAATGGGTTCTTCATAATGCTATCTCCTTTTTCTTATTGTTGTTTATATAACAACATTCTTTCCCATCTGAAAATTTTACTAACTTATAACTATTGTTGTCTCTGCAAATTTAGCTAGCAATGCACCACTTAAGGCTATGTAGAATCAAATAAACACATTGGTTCTACTAACAACTCTGTTTACATCAATGTCTTCCAAAATTAAATGCACCCAAACATAGATCATGACAAGTTATTTGATATGAGGGGTCAATGTTATGGCTTTGGATTTGGACCAAAAGTTACGCTTGGACCAAAATTTGTTGCAAAGTTTGATGCTCCTCTAATCAACTAGGTTTGCATAAAATGCTTAGTTATCATGTGACATGCCACATTATCAAAGAAACGCCATGTCCCCGATGGAGTGCATAAGATGCTTAGTCATCGTGTGACATGCCATGTCATCATGGAGAAATATGCTTTTTTTAAGGTGAGAGCCAAGATCAAGCGCCAAGATACCATACAAGAGTGCTTTTTACTACAACTTTCCTTGAGGCTGAGAAAGGTAATCCTAGTGAGTATGCACTCAAGGCGATACATGAGCATTAGCAGTTGGTTGTAGAGACAACGGAAAAGGAATTATTTGGGTTCCATCTGTAGGAACAACATGGGTTCTTTCTTTGGATGAGACCTCTTTGAAGGTGTACTTTATCAGTTGTTTAGTCCAAAAAATCATTCTTATTTCACATCATGAAGGTATGCGGTTAAACATGAGCTAATCCGACCACCGCATATGACCATTTAATATATTGAAAATAGATAGTATTTTAATAAAACAAAGCTGACTTGAGTAAATATTTAGCGAAGATCTGACCATAAATTCACTTTTAATTGAAAATACCCTTTTCCTTGAAATTACCCTTTTGCTAGAAAATACCCTGGTATTTATTGCAATTCTCTATTTTTTTGGTAATTTCCCTTTCATTCAATCCCCTTTTATTTGAAAATACTCCAATCCATTTGCAAATTCCCTTACGAACTAGTCTCCCTTTCTTGAAAATTAGCAAATTCCCTTTTGAACTAGTCCCCTTTCCTTGAAATTACCCCCAATCTATTTGCAAATTCCCCTCGACCCAATCCCCTTTTTTGAAAATACCCTCGATGTACATTTGCAATCCCTATTTCTACCAATTCCCTATTAGAATATACTCTTTTTATTCAAGAATCCCCCTTTCTACTAATCTCCCCCATACCATATACCCTTTTGTTCAAGAATTCTCCATTGCAAAGAAAATAACCCATTGCTCTCGAGTCCCCCAGTTCCTCAATGGGGGATTCTCCAGGGGATGTGAGCACCTTTTTCGTTGTGTAATGCTCGTCTTATAAAAAATCATTGCCAAGCAATCCAGAGACAAATCAAGAAAGCCAGGGATAGAACTGTGTGGTCTACAACAAATACAATTTACATATATGATACAATATACTCTATATATCAATCAATCACAATTACAAAAATGAAAGTGCAACAAAAAGCAGTTGAAAGTTGAACAAATTTTTATAAAGCATATATTTATCAACAATTTTATAAATAGCTGGAATGCAAAATATTTGGAAAGTGGCAATTCAAAAATAATTTTCTTATATTGATAAAGAGTAAATTATAAATGTTAATTCTATAAATTAGAACTTGTATATCAGAAAAAATCTATTAAAAATGTATTTTGATAATATTATATGTAAATAAGTAAATTGTTGGACAATTTTTTATAGTAATAAAAAAAGAAGCAATCAAATTATTAGCTCCACTTATTGCATTAAAATAAACATTTTATAAGCTTTTTATTACGTAAAAGAAAATATAATATAACATTTTTATTATTTAAAATAACTTTTTGCTGTCTAATTTATGTTTTAGTTGAAGGCCGATCGAAGACCTTAACATGCAATTGAATGGCAGTAGGAAAAATTGGCATTCACTTCGAAAGGTAAGTTTAAAACTTTCCCTCCAAAAAATGTTGGGGGCACCATTCAACTTTAACCTTGGATTCCAAAGATCAAATGTCATAAGGAATGAATAATTGGCGCACAGAATGGGTAGAGAATGTAACAATAGTTCCTGGATTTTGCACATAGTCTTTGAAACTTGAATTTCGCACATAGGCTTAGAAACTGTGACCAAGGGTTCAACTGCAATGAAATAGTCCATCCTGGAAGAAGTTGCTAGGACTATGGTTGGCACAAATAGCACAAAGAGCGTGGTTGGGATATACCACTAATGCCAGCATGTGCATACAAGTTATGCACGGATGGGTTGGTGCAAAGAGGTTAGGCAAGTAGCTAAGGCTTGTTATGCTGAAATTATGCCAATTCCTATGTTGCAAGTTCGGACAGTACTTCCAAAATTATGCTACTCCTATGGTGCTAGTCTAGGCAATGCTTCCAAAGTGTTTTTGGCAAACTAACTTCTGAAAAATGTTGTTTTTAATTCTTCTATTTCTTGGAGTTGAGTGCTAGTTGCCTGGGTATGTAGATTAGTTGGAGGATCTTGCACGAGTTAATACTTTAAAAAGTAGCCCATGTGCTAGTTGGTTGTGTAATAGTGCATGAGGTAATTTTCTCTTTATAGGATTTGTAGTCATAATAATATATTTAAGATTTTTAGAAGCTATTTACTAATTTGTTCATCGAGCTACCTGGGTGCAAAGAAGTGGCTATCTTTGGGGAGTTGGTAA
Organism: Isoetes taiwanensis; assembly: GCA_021234155.1. NCBI lineage: Eukaryota > Viridiplantae > Streptophyta > Lycopodiopsida > Isoetales > Isoetaceae > Isoetes > Isoetes taiwanensis. The sequence continues at coordinate 21,109,878 of JAJEKV010000012.1, read as the reverse complement.
TCGTAGCAAGTTGGGGTGCTAGTAGTCGCAATTATTGTAGCAAATACTTTTGTTAACCGTATAACCATTTCTCTGCTGGCGTTGGTGAACGGGGGTAGGAGACTAGCAAGATATTAACATTTAGAAATTTTCCAGTACAGCATTTGTAGCGGCAACAATGTATTTAATGCTTTTAAAAACTATATGGCAATTTCTTGTATTGAATTGCTTGAGTGTGCTATCTTTGGGGAGTTGGCTAGTCACATTTTTGGTATGTGCTATACTGGATAAGCATGGAGGGGGTGTGTCTTGAGGACAACTAAGAAAGCCTAATTGGTTGGATAGAGTTAGTGCTTCAAAAGTAGCCTACGCACCACTTGTCATGAGATGGCATGAGGGGATTTCCATTAGAATTTATAGGAATTGTAGTTGCAATCATATGTTTATAGCAAGTGCTATATGTTAATCATTTAACCAATTCTCATATATATAATTTCTCCCACATTGGTGTGGTTGCATGGGATGACCGAGTATACTCGTTGTGATAAAAACATGGTCATATCTACTTTATTTGCATTGCACAAAATAAACAGCGAAACAATCAGTCCTCATATAGTCTACAGGTTGCAATACTAGGGTTTGTCTGCTATGGGTAAACGCCAATTCGGCTGTCCCCCCTGTCCCCCCAAAATGTAGTCCTGCATCCGCCACTTTTGTGGTATGAAAGTATAATTATGGCACCACTCAACTGACGTTATTTAAGAATAGAGTCCCAATTTGTGGGGGAAATTCTAATTTTAAAACTAAAATTCAAATTCCTATTCTTTGGCCCCTTCCTGTTCTTTGCCTACGTCCTGTTCTTTGGCTCCCTACTGCAAGCGCCAATCCATTGTGGATATGTATATCAACGAGGTAATCTGTCCACAAATCGGCATTTCAGACAGGAGAAAACGAAGAAGAACCAAGGAAGAAGAAATGTTGAAGAAAAGACGCCAAAGAAAAAGAAGAAGAGAGGAAAGACTGGAGCTTGCAGAATTGGCAGAAGGATTTGGTTCATCAAGAAGTGGAAGTAGTAAACGCCGTATTGCCCTTAATTTGCTAACGTCTTTCCATAAACAGACCAAAAGAATTGAGGATAGCATGAAGAAAGAAATTTTACTTGAGTTTTTGAGGGATAAAACATTAGGAAAATTTATAGGTGAAGAATTAAAAGATTTGGAAGCCAAGAGCATTGTCATTAGGAGCCTCTGGGACTCTGTGCAGACTGTGAAACTCTCTACCAGCAATGACTGTCTAGCAGCCAAGAATAGTTGTCTTGCAATGTCTATACCACGTCGTGCAGATTCTGAAATAAGCGACAAAATCAGCCAGAGAGATCTTGGAAAGGTATTAGGTGTTCACCCAAGAAACCTCCAAAAGGCAAAGAAAAAGAGGGCGAAGATCGATTACAATGGTGGGAAATAGGTTTCTTATAAGAGGGCTAAAAGATTCGATGCAATTTCAGATGAACAGATAGAAAAGATTCAAAATTTTTGGATTAAGAACACTAAAGCATCCAAGCTTTGTGCAGTCATTCCAGAATTGCATAGGATAAGGTTTGCCAGTGCTTCCTGCATCCCCTTGTGGTAAGAATGCATCCCTGCCAATAATTCCCATTGTTGCCAATTCAGAGCGAGCAAGTGCCGAATAACCCATGCTATACATGTCTTTGTAGCAGCATGTAACATAAGGTCAGAGACCTTGTCTGAAAACTCTCTTCCCGTCAATCTGACCCAAAAAATAGCCATTGATGGCCCAACATCCAGTCTGTTGAATGGATTTAGGGTGGCTTTGAATTGAGCAAAGAAGGTGGATTTAGGCATATCCACCTTCAGAGACTGGTCATGGGCCTTTGTTAAAGCAAACCGAAGGCCATCTTCGCTCACTCTAGCTTGGCCGTAATTGTCTCTGAACCTCCTGTTAGCCATTGCCAGAATAAACTTGGAAGCTTGAGAACGAAACGCCAAAAATCTAATCCAGGGACAGGATTTAGTGAATAGATCTTTTAATATTAGGAAAGGTATGTAATTATTATCAGGCTAGGCAGATTTTTTATGGCTGAACAAATAGGATCAAAGTAATGTGATGTGTGGTGTGGTGTGATGTGGTGTGGGGTGGGGTGCGTGATATTTATAGTGTCATGTGGGTGTGTGCATGTTAAATATATGATATGTGTAGATTCATTATTTTATTTATTCTCCCCCCTCACCCCACACCCCCACCCCACCACACCACACCACACCACACCACACCACACCACACCACACCACACCACACCACACCACACCACACCACACCCCCCCTTCTCCCCAACCCCTCCCCCACAATCCCCCTCACCACCACATTCACCACATTCTTCATTACCACCACACTATAAGCCCACCATCTCCCCGCCACCTCCACCACATTCGTCCACCACCACTATATTTCACCACACAATCTCTCACCACTACAGTTCACCACATTTGTCACCATCACCACACCACATAACACCCCACCATCTATTCTTACACTACATTTCATCCATCATAGACTACCACCACATCTTTGCCACCACCACATTTATCACCACATTTCAAACACACCATCCCCCACCACCACATGCACCACATTCTCCATTACCACCACATTTGAATCCCACCATCTCCTACCAATATGCTCCACCACAGTCTACCATGTCCCACACCACACCCCACTATCTCCCACCACTATACTCCACCATCTCCCACCACCACACTCCACCATCTCCTACCACCACACTCCACCACCCTGCACAATGTCCCACCACTTCTTGCTACCACCACACATTTGGTGTATGGTATGTGTGGTGGATAGTATATAGCATAGAGAATGTGTAGTGTAGAGTGTGTGGTGTATGGTATGTGCTCTGTGGTGTGTGGTGTGGCATGAGTTTAGTATCATATGTTTGATGGTTACGATGTGTGTGGTGCATGGTGTGGTGTGGTGTGTGATACCGTACACAGCACTAAGGTGCTCAGTCTGGTGAATATGATGAGTGTGGGGCATGGTATGGTGCATGGTGTGGTGTGATATATACATCCTAACAGTTTAGTGTTCATTTCATGCAGATGCTATTGTTCAAGACGTTCAAGGACCAACATCCACAAATTAAGATTCGTCCTCAAATGCTAGTGGATGGACTCAATAGGATGAGAACCAAACATCCGAAGAATTGCACTTGCACTACAAGAAAATGAGCATTTTTTGTCAAAAAAATCGTCAGACTGTCTAGAGAGATTTTTGCTTGATGACATACAGGCTGACGAACTTACTGACGATTACTATTTTGACGCTTTTCCTGACGATACTACGTCAGACATATCGTCAACAAATCGTCAGAAGCATTCGTCAGGTTAAAGGTCACATTAATTGTCAGAAGATACGTCAAATATGTATTGTCAGAAAAAGCGTTAGAACATGCGTCAGAATATAGAATAATCGTCAAAAAATGCGTTAGATATATCGTCAGATTTTGCGTCAGACTGTTCGTCAGATATTGCATCAGACTAATCGTCTTGACATCCCCTACTTCATCTACGATGCTCTCATCGTATCAGAAGGCGGAGTTCATCCCCCTGACAGCCAAACCGGCAGGGGCCATCCACCTGATACCAATCCCATGGACTGAGTCAGCAAGGGAAGAGTGGATGGGTCATTTGCCCCGTCTTCCTTCAGGTCGACCTAGCTGCGGAAGCGCGAATAAACATGAGCACATAACATCAATATAGCAACAAGTCACCTCGAAGGGTGAACACATCACAACATAACATATACAACAACATCAATAGCATCAACAGAGGGGAATCCTACCCAAGGCTCAGACTCATGGGGGAATGACTGATGGCTTGGGTCTCCAGAAGTCAATGCAGACCGAATTCATGGCAATTGGATTGCGCTGGCATAAGAACATGGCTATTGGGTAGTCCACTCCACCCGCCCCTCCCATGCACACTTTGCAGAGTAGGTTGAAAAGTATTGGGACCGGACCGTAGCCTGACGGGTGCATAGCCAAGAGGGCTACTACTAGGTTGCATCTCCCCAGTCCCGATGAGGCAAGAGGAGAGTTGCCTCCCCTCCAGAGGCATGCATGCCCACCACAGGTAGCTATAGGGCCACTGCCCATATTCGACTTGAACCTTATTGAAAGTAACGCATTACCCAAGAGGTATCGAGCTCATGCCTTGCCCACACTCAGTGGCAAACCATTAAGCCTAGCCCACTAAGATCCCTTGTAGGCTTTACACACCAGAGGGATCAATCTGTGATAGGACAAGTCCTCCTTATTCTACCTGGTCTAGCCCGCCACCAACAACCAAAGCGGGCTCTTGTGCCTGGTAGGTATTAATGGGAATTAATGAGGCTACCTAGGATCATCACTCTGAGGAGGCTTTTAGGGTCTCTACCCCCCTCCCCCCCCCCCCCTTCCCAATACATGGAGATCATAGAGTGGAATCACTTAACATCATCAAAGAACTGAAATGTAGAATAACATTTAATTTATCTACCTAAACATCAAAGTTAGGTTCTTTCGTTAGAGCTTGTGATCTCGGGACCTATAAGGCCTCTAAGGCTGAACTAACATGCTAAATCAACTCTTTGCCGGGCTAAGATGCGGCATTGCACAACAGAATGATCATTTACCTGATCACTAACTCGCTCCTCCTCCTCGGAATGCGTCCATGCCTTCGTTTAGGCTGAAGGCGGCTGCTGCTGGAAGATCTGTTGTGCAAATGCGGTTTTTCAGAGCCTGGCAATGCGAACTAGGGTCTTGGCTTGCCCGGAATGACCCAAGGAAACCCTAATTGCGAAAAGAAGAAAGGTTTCAGGTTTAAGGGGAAAGCCCTTATATGGAGACTTTTAGGGTTAGGTTAACATTGGCCAAATGGGGTTTTGCCATTTGGCATGGGGTTTATAGTTGTATATGTTTATTAACATGCACAACATATGAGGTTGCCCCCTAGGTGCAACCCTTTACGTCTCGCCCGTACTTGTCCTGATGACATGTACGTGTGACTTGGCAGTATAATATACGTATTCGGATCATATATTATGTTGGAACATCACATCGTCAGATGGTGCTTTTCTAGGCACTATTACAACTTTAGTTATAAAATTTCATTCAATAGTCTATTTTAGATGAAATTTGATGTTTCCAAAGCTCCTCGATCTGTCTAATGATGTATTATTTGACCAAGCTTGATTTAGTTCTTGGGGGCAAAATTAATTTCCATCCCTAGCTAGTATTGTAAGTTTGAGCTAACGCGGACCCCATATTTATACGTTTATGGGACACTTAAGAATCCACCCAGTAGACTTACAATACTATATTCATACTATAACTTGACAATTTTATAATCTTGCTAGAGTTCCTAGAGGACAATGTGGCATCTCTAGAGACATAGAATTTGTTATGTGCGTGCAATGTCTTTGTATTTTATGGTTTAGTAAAATACTTGTAGGGCATACTGGAAAAAAGTTAGGCCGAATTGCCCTCTAGGTTTGCTAGATGGATACTAAGCAAGGAGCCGCATTTGCTTGGTTGCATGGTTTAAAGACCGTGGTCTTAATTTAATACTATGGCTTTAAGCTCATATTTAAAGGTTGGTAAGACCTTCAAAATTTTATAATTGTTGAAAAACCTATCTTTATCTACCTTGGAAAAATTGGTCCGGTAGTTGATACTGAAAATGGCATATTGCATGTAAAGAATGCAATATATGGAAATTTGATGCCTTGGACATTTTGCATAGCCCTAGAGATGTTGGCAACGTTACCAGGACTCTAACCTGACTTTAAAAGAGATGTCACGTGGATGGGGTTAACTTTTACTTTCTAGTTCGTGTCTCCATGCGTGGACCTGACCATGCACTAAATTGTGGTTCCCAAACGCAACCGAATGGTGCGCCCATAGCCGGTATTGCTTGTGGAGATTTCCAGTAAACCGGAAGGGTTCACCGGCTGCAGAGAAATCAAGGTGTCGACTGGAGCTTTCAGAAATCCTCTATCCTTTTTGAAAATTCAGAATTAGTTTCGAGAAAAACTTTGCCACGTCGCAACGTTAGGTTGCATCGGTATTGAGTGACCTGGACTTCGACTTTTTTTCTCGAAGTCAAGTCAGGCGACCACATGGGAACGTTGCCTTGGCCTCAAGGTATCGTAAGCTTATGACCTTGATAAAAGTTTAATAGTTTCCATTGCTTTCAGGGTATAAAAACTAACACTGGTGTATTTCTAACCTTTGAAAACCTTCTTAAGGTCACTTCTGGATATCGATTTAGGGCATGCATAAAAGTTGATTCTGGCCAAGACATGATGCCAACCGGCCGCTCTAATTCCGGCCTGTGCAAATCGTATATAGGAAATGCGCATTTCGCGCCAAATCTGGCCGAGGAACTCTTATCCAGCGCTAGCTTATCCGGCACGTGCAAATATGGCCTGGGCACAGGATACATGCTGGTTACAGGTTAAAAAAGCATGCCGGATATACCTGCTTCATATTCCGGACCTGCCTTGCTAGCTACAGAATCAGGATTTCTGAATTTAGGGATTTCGGCTGGCCACAGAATCGTTGGCCTCAGAATCTTTAGTTGCTGTGGATAAACTGGTTGTCCACCTTAAGAGTTAATTGTGGCCATTCAACCTTATGCAGTATTGGTATTTTGAGAAGAAATTATGGCTGTAATTTTTGCTATAACACTTATTTCATTTAATTCTACCAAATTTAAGTCAGTCAATGATACGTATTTGGCACAGCTTTATAGATATGGCAGAGCCTGCTGGCTATCATGCTTTGAATATATAGAAGCCCAGGCGCAGCATTGAATAGGTGGAAGCTTGGGCTCAACTTCGAATTCTGGGGAAGCAACTATGTCAAATATTCAGCTGCAAGCTCACGATACTTGGTTTGCAAAAAATCAGCTTAGATAGGACCATGTGATCCGCGTTTCATAGAGATTTATTATGCGGCCTTAGTGTATAAAAATTCAAAGGCATAATTGATAGTATTCTAAGTATTAGGATTCATGCATACTAAAAATTTGGGAGCGTATATGAACTTCACTTATCGCAAAACTTCAGATTCAAATCTTGGTGCTATACCTAATGCCATGGAAGTTCTTAAAAAGGTGTCTAAGCAGTGTCGAACGTCTTCTCGAAATTGTAAGAGCTTTTACCTTCTAGGTTACTCTCACACTATTGCTCTCTATTGTAATGTTGGTGTCCCTTGTCATTCTTGTGCTATAGGCAATCTCAAGGAGGGTAACATTGCATTTTATGGTTCGTGATTATGGACAATACAATGGTACACAGATTTACAGCGGTTGATTAGGCTTTTTGAGGGCCAACAAGAATGCTCAAAGGAAATAATGTAACAACTTCAAATAAGTCTCACAATATGCACGGCAAGACTTGGGGCGGGCTTATGAGCGCAGCCAAAGGCGGAAGAAGAAGTTGAAGAAGGCACATGCAGTTGACCACTAATACTCTTCAATGATGTCTCTTTCCCTTAGCAGGAGCTTGCAGATATGAGGGGGCATATAGACACCATGTTGGCAGCTATGGAAGCTTGGACGCAGGATGAACCGGGTAGAGCGGGGAGACACTCGTAACCACGTCTCGGATCCGGCCGAGGTTGAGGAGGCTAAAGCCGCGACCGCGAGAACCTGAGCACAGCCGCCCTTTTGTCGAGGTTGCGAGGGCCATGCTGGAGAGACAAGGATTCCAGTCGCCTGAAGCTAGCCAGCGTAACTGGCGCTCTTTGGAGTAAGGATTTAGCACGAGATCGAGCTCAGGGAGCCAGGCGCGTTGCCCGCCAAGGCAAGGGCCTCCATGCCGAGGCATGAGCAACTCCATACATTGCACGCGGGGAGATGGCAAGACATGACAACGCCCTGCAAGAGGCCGAGCTCGGCACTCGGGAGAACGTAAAACCACAAAGAAAGAACATACCAACCGCGAACCCACCAACCTACGGGGCGTCAACACGAACACATGCCGCGGACATCGATCACGCCCGGGCCGCCCACCACCCGGCGCCACGCCCGCCTATGCCTCACCCACCTCAACCAACACACAGTGCGGCCCCGCCCGAACTCCGTGAACGTAGACGCAGGAGCATAATGTGGTAGTCAAGCGAGGCGGACGGAGGAGTCGGAGAACATCTCACTTCCGAGCTCGAACCACGATCTTGGGCCGGATGATGTTCCCGGCACACGTGACTATTGGAAAGGCGAGCGTCATGGAATTCAAAGACCACGATAAGCCCCGGTGGTCATCTTCCGCTTGAGAGCGTGCGAGGCGGGTGTGCCATCTGCGTCGGGCCTGGATTGAAAGGGGCGGCTCATGCGTTGGACCGGACTTGACCCCAAAGACAAACAAGAGACCCGGCGTGGTGGCGCCAAAGTCGAGGGGCCCCTTGAGACATGGAGGCGGCCGGGGCTGGTCCGGGGAAGGATCGCGAATTGAGCACCAAACAGGGATCACGAGCACTCCGGCCCCTCGAGTCCCCTGAGGGGGCCCCAAGCTGACGGAGCATCCCATCTTCCGCTCCCCACAGGGACCACCACTACCACCGGACCTGAAGTGGCGATGCATGCCACTAAATAGGGATCGTGCCTCGCGTGGTATCCCCGAATTGCCGTGGCTTTCCATGGCGAAGGGGGATCTCAATTCCGTTAACCATGGACATGGACCTTATCTTCCTACATGGGAACATCTTGGTCCTGAGCTACCTGATTTGCCAGATACCGGCTACTCGGTCTTCAATGAGTGCACCGGGAAGCGAGGACACGAGGAATTGCGCGTGTTACTACCCGGTGACCCCTTGGCCCAATCGGTCTCCACCCAGGAAAGGCCGACCGAACTGCATACACGTAGTAATGAAAAGATGCGAGCAGCGATGGCGACCCTCTCTTTGTGGCTTACTGCTACTTCCACATCTTTGAGAGCAACTTTTACCACACGCACTTGGATGTGGATAGGCGGGAGCCCTATGTCGATCTATATGATGACATCTGGCCAGTTATGCAACAATGGGGCAAGGTCATGTTGCTTGGAGACTTCAATGCGCCGCCACGGGGGCCGAAAGCGAGATCCCAAAACTTCGCACCTCTAGCCGAGGATGTGTTGCAAATGGACCCCGAGAGATGGTTTGGCCAAAGGGCGTCCGGATGGCAACCCGAGTGACACGGTATGGCCCGCTATTTCTTTATTCTTTGGCGATATCTTTGACCTGGTCATTTGCAATGGTCGGCACAATGGCCGTCCTCCGGCCGCTTCACTTGTAGACAAAAGAACCAGTGGGGGCGGCACCGGTGTGGTGGATTACGTGCTAGCGGGCGAGCAATGCCTACACTTGATCACTTTCGCCGATTCGGGACGGTGGCGGGGCGGAAGTAGACTCCGACCATCGGCCCCTTCTTGCGGATAGATTGGCGAGCCAACCGACACCCATTGCCCCAACACCCCATGTACCACGGTTGCGTGCGGACTATGATCATGGGCTACAATCACCTTCCCTCGCAATCAGCGGTTCGATGACCGATGTCGGGAGGCTGAAAGCGATGGCTCCGCCAAGTCTTTGGACCCCCATTTGCCCGCAGTCCGTCCGTCAATACCGCTCCTTCCTCAAGACCAAGAAAGCCGGGTACCTTGCGAGAGCACCAAAGAATGATGTTTGGTCTTCTGACCGCCACCCTAGGGCCTACGGAGAAAGGTCTTGAGTAAGCCCACCGCGACCCACGGGAAATATTACCCCGGAACAATGGGTGAGATACTTGCGAGTTTCGCGACCCAATGGGAAGCCGGGCACCCGGTACCTCCATGTGCCTAGCCCTAGCGGTCATTCAAGGGGATGTCATAATGGGCCTGCAAGCGCCTAGCTAACTGGGGGCAGCGTGATTTGGATGGTATGCGTGCGAGCTTCTCAAGTGGGCGGGCCCCAATGGTGCTTCGGTTCTCCGCGGCTCTTCAAGGGGGCATTGCAAGAAGGCTTCCCCCCGCCTTGGACTACCAGTAGAGTTGTGCCCATATACAAAGCGGGGGACCCCCACCACATAACCATCGCGTACCATTATGGTCAGTTCTGTCTTTGCCAAGTTGCTTTTGGATTCTTGGCCGGCGATTGACACTTTAGGCGAGGGATGGAGAAGTCGCGGCTCTCCGCATCAGGGCTTCGCCCAGGCATTCTACTATTGACCATATCTTCACTCTGCGAACACTCATAGAGGATAGCCTAATCGGCCTTTAATGCATGCTTGTTGCTTTGTGGATTTCGCAAAGGCTTTTTACCGCAAAGCCTCGGGATAAGTTGTGGGATAGATTGAGACAGACTAGGGACCCCGTGCCGACTTGCGTGGTGCTATATCTGAGACTATCTGCAGGCTTGATCCGGTCGTCTCACCGCGTCGGGGAGCCCGTTGTTAGTAGCATTGGGGTGCGCCGGGGCTGCCCCTCTATCCCCGGCTCTTCGGCTTGTACATTGACCGGCTAGAAGAATGGCTACCGAAAGCACGGGAGGCGCCTTTCGGTTGATGCACCACATAATCCAAGAACTCATATATGCTGATGATGTTGACCTCGCCGCATATACCCCCAGAACATGCAACGCCACTGGATGCTTTGACACTTTCAAATTCATCGACATGAGTTAACTTGGCCAAGACAAGGGGTGTCTGCTGGGTCCCATCATCCGGCACCCACGCCTTCCCTCATTCACTTACCAAAAGGTGTAGTGGAGGTGGCTCGATCTTATAAGTATTTGGGCATTGAGTTTTCTACTACCACACACCGGATGCATCCATCGTTACGTCCTTGCAGGGCTGGAAAGCCCCAGATGCAATGCAAAACAACAAATACAAGACGTAGTATGCATGGGGTCACCGGGCACACTTGTTGAGGGCCTTGGTTGAACCGTCCTCCTCTATGGGGCGTATGTGGGGGCGGATATCCCTCACCACTTGGAACGATCTAGAGCAGTAATGTATATCCTTCTTGGCCCGCACCGGGAGTGAAATCCACGGTCCCATATCAGCCCAACCTTGCTTTGGCGTTGGCGATGGGCCCGCAAATACTCAAAGCCTCTTTGGAAAGACAAGCAAGCCCAAGTGGTTCTCGCTATGGAATGTGCGTGCACACGATGTGGACCCGGTGCATACACCAAGGAACGAACCGCCTTTGAAGTAGTACTTGGATGCTTGCTTCATGGCCAAGCTTTGGGATCAGAGGCCCGTCACATGTCAAGGTGGCAAATTATCGGCAGCCAGGTTAATCCCATGCTCACGAGGGGCCCACACCACTACCTGTGCACCCATCTACCCATGAAAAAGCGCGGGTGATTGCTTCCATTCTGAAGAGGTGCACACCACCTCCGCATTGAGACAGGGAGATGGATTCGGAGCCGCGTGAGGACAGAGTGCCCCACAATCTTCGGCCAGCGAGCCATTGAGGATGAAAGTCACGCCCTCCGTGCCCGTCCGCATCGAGCATATCCGGCCTCGGTATGCTTGGTTAGTTGTGCCCCATCAGGCCTTGCATGAGCTACCGAGCACCGGCCTCTGAGGCTTGTTGGGATCGCACCTCCGTGAGGTAATGGATACGGACTCGATTATGCCCCCGTCCGGCATTAACCTCACTGCACTTGTGATTATGTATATAATCAGGCGGAAGATGTCAAAGATCCTTATTGCTACTAAGGTTTTCCCGAAAACCCTTCGGTGAGGGGTTTTTAATCCTCGTAGTAATATCGCTGCTCTCTCTTTGTACTTGGGTCCCATAGGCCAGTTGGTCTCCGTGGACGATAAAATCATATTCTATTCTATTCTTAATTCATTTTTGGTGGGAGTGTCGAATATTGTAGTCAATTCTGTTTGCCTTAAAACTTAGATGTGTTTATGGTCCTTATTAATTGTTTTTAAACTGTGGAATTGAGCCATCCTCAACAGCTATTGAGATTAAAAAGGCATATAAGAACTAGCATTGAGACATCATCCGGACAAAGTAGTACACTTCCTGTACTGCACTTGTTTTATATTCTTTTATTTGTGAACTCTGAAGAAAGAAGATCTTGCTGACGCATACATTTACTTCAAGTATTCTTGCTCAATGCAAAACTAGAAGAAGCTGAAACCATGACTTATGATGTGGTAAGGGATCTGCTGGGGGGTTAAACTAGATATTAAGAACTGTGGTAAGAAATTGAATATTTGTTCTTGAGATCTTAAGGACTGATCCTTTGCCAGTCTCTATTTTCACATGAGTTATTTCACCGTCAGCATGGAGTTGAGGAGATCAAGTTTATTGAGCATGATTTTACTTCCAATGGACTTGCCAAGATCATTACTGACATCGCGGCTTTTTGTTGCAGGATAAGGAAATAGAAATTTTAAGGATGCGACTTCGTGAATTTGTTGATGAGAGAGAAAGGTGGTTACTTGTACTCACTTTGCTAGTCAATGTTTGCTGTTATTTAATAGGTGTTAATGTGTTTTTATTTGTATGGCAGTTGGCTAGATGAGATAAAGTTTAAACAAACAGAAATGACGTTAGATTGAGGATGGATAATAAAAATTTAAAGGTATCTTGTTTTGTAGTCATTTTGTAGAGTTATGATTGATATATGTTTTTAATCCTGTTCTTATATTTGATTTCAGTCTTGCTCACCCTGGCAAGCAAGTCATAGATTTCCTTGCAGACCAAGTTCGGTTTATTAGAGATAACTGTGTATATAATTATACAATAAAAAGCACCTCAGCTGCATCCTGTACATTCCTATGATTTTAGCATATTTATACAATGCCCATTCTTTTATTCAGGATTTGGTTTTTGAATCACAGAGTGGTACATCGCAATGAATGTGTCATTGTGGCTTTAAAGCTCCCAATTTGATGCACTCTTCTTAATTGCGAATATAAGTTTCAAGTTTCTTTAATGGATAACTAGCTATTTCTATAGCAATAGGAGTACAATAAATTGCTCTCTGATGACAAACTTTATGACAACTATCTGACGGAACTTCTAATCCATATTCTGACGATTTTGGCAACGAAAAGTCTAATGATATTTTTGATGAAAAAGTTGGCGAAAATTCTGACGATTTTTGCGACGAAAAATCTGACGATTTTTCTAACGATTTTTCTGACGCATCATCGTCAGAAGATCTGACGGCTAGGTACACAAACGACACTGAAGTCTATATGATGTGGAATTTTTTTTGTTCTAACCAAAAGGTGAACATGATGGCAAGGCTGCTGAGTTGAAAAGATGGTTAAGACAAATACAAATAAAATACAGTAGCATAAAATTGGGTAATGCTCATGAAGTGGTAGAAGTTGCTGAAGAGATGTTTACTTGTTGAACATCCGAGTGGATGAACACATCTAAAACCAGCAAGAGGAAAAATAAAAAAAGTTCTTTTGGGAAGTCAAGGTGGAGGATATAGATAGAAAGAAAGCATGGGGTGCAGAAAGAATTTTAGACACTAGGCAGATCCATTGTGTACATGCATTCAATCCTGAATCTTCATTGCAGTTGCACACGAGGGAACTTTCATGCGTCTGCAGCTATTGCTTCGATGGCATGTGAGACAGTTGTGTGAACAAGGACTATGTTGATGATTGGAAACTTCAAATTATTGTACCATCCTCCAATGTGCATGCTGATGAGGAGGACCGTAAATCCAGCAGGTCCTTGTTCTCCTCCAATCCCACGATGTTAGCAGAGGCACTTAAAGTGGTGATAATTTTGATGTCGTTGCTCCGAAAGGGAATGATGAGGGTGCTGAATTTTGATTCTAATCTGCACAAAACCAAAACGGATAGTGAAGAAAGACTTCTAACTCAATGGAACATGGTATCTCGCCAGTGATAGTGTCGTAGAAGGTATGTATTATGTATAAGAAGGTGCACGATCAACCGTCAGCTATGATCTTTGCAGTAAAGACGACTTAGGCATAGTATTCACAACACAGATCTGTGCAATCAGCCTTCACATGCCACCAACTAAACGTCAAAGCAGGACTGTATATAGGCTGGATCCTTTAGATGAGGAGAAGATTTTACAGAAATTACCCGGAGTTCTTTCTGATAAGGATGAAATGTAAAACCATTCTGTAATTTTTAGAACTCATCTAAAGTTTTGTGCTTCAGTTGTGAAAATGAGTTTGTCTTGATTTCTTTTGAAGACTTGAATTCTTTTGAACACTTGGTGCCTTATTTTGTGACAAAGAACATATAATTGAATATGAATTTTCATTCAAATGAATTGAGGTTATAGTAACAATTATGTACATAAGAAAGATATACAGTGAGTTGAAAGTACGAGGTGACTCATGCACCTACATACTTTCCAATACATATGTTCCTCCAGCTCCAGCTTTTGTTGCTTCTAATCTTAAAATTTCAAGCACCTAACACTCTAACATCAACTAGATCCCGGTCTAAAATGTCCACAACCTGCAGTTAACCACATTTTGTCAATAACAGAGTTTGGCTTATCTGCTGCATTTGAGTTAACTTACTAGATTTTGCAACAATATATTCACTCTTTTCAAGTACCCCCTCATAAATTTGTGCATAAACGAATATACGGCAGGGCCACATGAATGACCATCTGGTTTGAAGAGGTTTCCGAAATTTTCACAACATCCGATGTTGTAAAGCTGAAATTATTGTGTCCAAGTAATTTCAGGAACCTCAGATTCAAAGTTTATTGTCATTATGTGACAACAGCAAAATGCAATGAGCAAGCACTAACCTCTCAATATGTCTGTTTCTGCCATGCAAGCCCATGCTATCAAAGTGATATATTCCTGGTTTATATCTCTCAGACACGCCACGCTTACGATCGAAAACAGTCCTGATGTCCATCACAAATAGGCACAAATAATGTAATCGGCACTTATCCGTGATTCACATGTTTCCTTATTGTTTTATAACTATTTGTGTCCTTCGACAATGTCGAGTGAAAAAAAACGGTCAAAGAAATGAAAGAGATGGCTCATTCATTGGAGCATCAAATAGTATTCCATGTATCTGCAAACATATGCATATGATGGCACAATCCCGAGAAACGTATCACCTTGAGAAAAGGAGGATCAATTGATCATTGAACCATCAAGCAGACGCCTTCAAAAATTTTGATGCTCTGGGTGGAGCTAATCACGACAGCTTTCACTTCCACTCAAGAACACTTCTAAATGTGTATGTGGCTTTAGATAGACAGGGACTGCCGAAACTCTATCGTCTCTAGTTCTAAACACACATGAGAACATTTGCTCACAATCCATTCAAATATTTTAAATTGAAAAAATACAACACATATCATAGAAATTTTTTTACTTATATTGACTTTCAAAGAGTTTTACAAGATTCATTTATGAAAATACTTGTCGAGTATTTTCATGAAGTTGCACGATTCTTCAGAATCCCACATGTTCCACATTTGATTTTCCTTCACATAAGCAAGGCACACTTTTTGCAGCCAGAAGTCCTTCCAGCCATGGTTTGAGTTGCTCCAAAAGGAAATTGGAATCCAATTTGTCCGGAGCAAAACTATTTGGACATATCATGGTATTTGGCTGGTTGGCAGTACCCTTATATCTGCTGTCATCTATCCACAATCGATTCTTCTCTGTTTTCTTAACTATAGAAGAGTCCAACTTTCCGTTTTCCTTATGGTTTTCCTAGGGCAACAGGAAGTAGAGCAATCAATCGGTTGAAGCAGATCAATCAATCAAAGATGCCCCAATTGTTCAAGCAACTTAATTATCAGTAGAAACGTATTTGCCAGAGTAGTGCAACGGAAATGATTTTTTTTTTTTCCTGTTAGGTAGTGTTCTTGCACCATGACGAGGTTCAGCCAACATCCAGGTAAGAATCAAGCAAACGATTGGAGTTTTATTTCTACATTTCCTCTAATTGCATCTAATCTTCTGATCTATTTTATATCTTAGGATCTGTTGCGACCAATCCTTGGTGCTCTGGCATCATGCGCAAGGTATTATGAGGTTCCTTCGGCATTGGAAGAAGATGTAAGATCATTCTATAAGCTTAGAGTTCGATGTATTGAAGGATATTTCGTGTTATTTCGTGTGCATCTGAGAATTATTTATTGGATGAACTGAATTCTGATGATTTATTGATGCGGGCTTCTGGGTGGGAGTTGGATATTGCAATTGAAGACCAAGAATGTGGAACAATATCTGAAGCCTCACAACCCAAATACAGGGGACCTTAAGCATAGAAGGATGTCATGACCTCTGTCCCGAGCTCCCTTGGAATAACATCAAGACTCAATGCGAATTTAGCCCCAGCTTAGTAATGCTAAATAGTGATTAACTCTTAGGTTCATTGGATTGTATGAAGTTCAGAACCTAGTTAGGTCTTATTTGTGCAGATGTTTATATTGCAGAAGTGCAAGCAAGAATTGATTCTAAGTCAAGCAAGGCGAATCACCACATTCATCATATCGCTCAAAACTTGATGTTGGAGCATGCAATTCACACATTTTCATAGCATATTTTGACAGTGATCCCATAGGTTGCAACCAAGATACATGTATGGGATGTTACATGATTTCAATTGTTATGTGTAATACAATTGCTTATGCTATAGCTTGCTAGTTGGCTGGATGTCTAGTCTGCCTTCTCGCTGGTATCAGCTCCGCCTGCATCTGCACTTGTGGATACAGAGGCAAGCTTAGGCAGAAGTATGGGTTGCCTGCTGACCCCTATAATGACTATCTTGTGGATTGGGTCTATCAATTTTCTCAACAATTTTGCGAGCTTAAAAACAGAGGCATCCAGCCCTCACTTGGTGAGTTTTACATTTTTTTTGTGTAGTATTTATATCTTTTGTGTTGTAATGGTAGAGATAGATGCCTAATGGTTGTTGATTGCTTTGTTAGGCTTTGAGGCAGTGAAGCACATATATGATCAGCCCCCTCCAGTGCAACGGATGCATCACTAACTTAAGCTAAGCAGATATTGTTAGATGGTGCCATCACAATAAGAGCACTTTTGTTTATTAACGTGCACTCCATTTGCACTTAAAATGCAAACTTTAGCTCAACGATGAACCTCACTTTCCTATTGTCAACAAAAATGTCCAAAACAATGGAGACATGTAAATTGGACCATTCAATTATGAAAAGTATCTATTGTTTTACTTTCAATCCAAAGGAAAAACAAATATAGTAAAAATGCCTATTGTTTGAATCAAGTTAACCACTTAAACACACCTTTCTTTTTGTTGGTTATAACCTGTTTGAATCAAGTTAACCACTTAAACACACCTTTCTTTTTGTTGATTATAGCCTAAAACCTGAAAATCTAATTTTCTAGAAAAATCGAAATAGAATAGAAAGAAACAACTCAATGAAAGTTTGTTTTAATTCGACACATTGGAAAAAGGTGCCAAATGCTTGCCGCCAATAATTGTGGTGCTCCAACACACTACAAAGAGATAAAGTTAAAGACACCAATGGCCAATGTGGCTTATTTTGTGTTAGGAAACCCACCGGAGGAGGAATATCCTGGCAGGCGGTGACGCCGCTCTGTAGTGGCCGAACAAGTTTGTCATAGATGCAATTCATTGCTTACTGAATGGGGTTTCATTCTCAAATATGTATGTTCATCCTAGGTTCATCCTTCAAACATTTCAAGCTGACGAAAAATCCACAACAACAGTCGGACATCTGCACGCTATGTCCAAAACCTATAATGTACATCTTGAAATGTGGTGTCTTAATCGATTTAGGGCCATTTCCCACTCGCCATTAAGTTAAGTTAGCTTAACTACTTGGTTATCTCTTAACCTAACTAAAAAGAAAAAATGGTTTTCCATTGGGGTGGTTAAATTAGAACTAACTTAACGAAACATGCAAATTTGCATACCCATCATGCTTGAATTTGCACAGAATTTAAAAATTAAATTAAAGCTTGAGGCGGTGATTCACACTAGCAGTTAAAGGGCTAAGTTAGGTTAGTGTTAACTATGCTTGTTTCACACCGCCAATTAAGAATTTATATTAAGTTAAAGATAGTTTTCTTGAGAAAAGCAAAATACAAACCTTTGGTGAATACACCATGGTGACCATGGTTGAGTACCAGCTAGCTTAGCTAGATAAACCATCAAATTCATTAAATCATGCAATATCAAATTCAATGGTTCGAATAAAAAATCATTATTGAAAAGTGATCGACTATGAGATTCACTATTGAACTGCAACCTATGAGAAAACTATACGAAAAACCGCAACCTATGAGAAAACTATACGGAAAGTGATCGTCTATGAGATTCATGGTGATAACTTAGCTGATCAATATTAGAAGTTCAATGTACTATGATTCAATATGGACCAATATGATTCAATATAGAACGAACCTTATGTTTAAATAAGGGGATAAGGGAACCATTATAACGAACCATTATAGAACCATTATAGAACGTTCTATTATAAAAGTTCAATATAGAACGAACCTTATAGCATTAGACTGTAGCATAACTGAACCATTAAACATCGAAACATATTCATTAAGCTGCCCACATAAAGCATCGGAATCCCCTGGAATGTATGCCGGATCTGCATTATCTTCAGCTGTAAAGCCCACAAAATAATTTACTTTTTGGTTTTGATTTATAGCAGATAGCTCACCGAGATTTTTCAGTCGGTTTCGAGCTTGCTATTGTTGCATACAGACTAGGCACTGTTTTATTTGTCTACGACTTCTATAAGGATATAACTTGCTCTGTCCAATGGTTTTACGCCCTCATAACATACTTGGTTCAATGGTTCAATATGATACAGCCCTTTGAAACTTATAGAGTGGTTCCCCTAATATCATTCTGCATGTTCACAGACACAATAACCTACAGATGACATCATCATATCCTTCACATGGAACAGAGCGGTTCACTATTGAAAAGTGTTCATATATTGAAAAGTGTTCATATATTGGTAGCTATTTATTTACAGAGTATGTGACTCTGTACAGAGTAAGCAACTCTAGTTGCAATATATACACAGAGTATGTGACTCTGCCTAGAGCATAGCATGCAGCACTAGTTGCAGTAGTAGACAGAATAACAATTTCATTTATCATAATTGTAGCCCAATGTGCAAGAATCATTTCTTTCACCTGTTCTAAATCATATTTGCAGGTTGTGTAAGAATACAAATACCTGTAACATCTCATCATCACAATCTAACTGCTAAGAATTTGTATGGCCAGATGCCAACAGTTCTAAAATGCACTTGAATGTTGGAAGACTTTAACAACTTGATAAAACAACAGAAACAAGAGATGTCATGTCAACACTATGGGTCTGTTTTTAAACGTTGAGCTCCAAGAGTCCACAAGAGTAAACATCCACAAGAGCTTTATTATAGATGTTGCCTTAATCCACGCTACTTGTGACAAGAGTACATGACTGTTGTGCACCCGTGGCTGGCTGAACATTACTGATTCAAGGCAAAATCTGAAAGAGAAGTCTGTCTGTGCTTATCTAAACTTATTACAACCTTCAAAAATTTAGGACAAGATACTCGGCAATAGACTTCCTTAGTTCTTCTCCTAAAACGCAATACTCTGACTCTTCAAGAGGACCTTCCGTTGTTGCTGCTCCTGTACTTGCATCCCTAGCAACAATTTCAGCATTTTTGTCCAACCTATGAGATTCAAGCTCCTCCAATTCTGCATTTATATCAGCTTCACCTATATCAATCAGCAGATTATGCAATATACAACATGAATGGGTAACAATATTGACATAAACTGGCTTCATCTTCATCTTCTTTTCCAAGACACCAAACTTTCTTTTCAACAAACCAAAAGTCTGCTCTATGAAAACGCGGGCCTTCATGAGCGCGTTCTATCACAGAATGTTGTTGTCCTATCTTATCCAGAAATGAAACGAGAAGCCATGGACTGCATGTATAACCCTTATCTGCCAAAATAAGAGGTCGTACTTGCTTGCTAAAATTGATGGTAATTATTGGTTCCTGCATGATTTCACAAGCTTGAATTCTTTGACGGATGCCCGAGTTCTTCCAAACTCTTGAATCATGAACACTACCGGGATATCCACAATTAATATCAAGAAATCTGCGGTTAGTGTCGCAAATGGCCTGTAAAATTATGCTAAATCGCTGCTTTCTATCATAGTAATCAGCTCCAGTTGGGCCAGTAGGTTGCAGAATTTCGAAGTGTGTGCAATCAAGTACACCACAAACATTAGGCACCTTCGAAATAAGAGCAAAAGCATTGATGACTCGTTGAATATCCTCACCAACTGGAAACTTTATTACATCAGCAAAGTTACAGCAGATTGCTCTACATGTCTCCATACAAATTCTATGAGCAGTACTAACACCAATTCCAAATTTCTCTGAAATGACTAAAAAGTCAACACCTCTAAACAATTTGTAGAATGTGCATCCAACACGAACATGCACTGAAATAGCATCACGAAAGTTAGTATCGGCTTTCTTAATATTGCTTTCCAAGCTTGTGCAAAACCAAAAAAATGTACTCCTCTTCATTCGAAAGATCTGCTTCCACCTTGAATCGTCATAATATCCCAGCATAAACTTGTCAAACCAAGTAAAACTCCTCGGCTTCACCCACCACCTATTTTCTAATGTAGACTCATGTCTTGCAACCAAATTGGCATCCTCAACATGATGTTGAACTAGCTGGCTATCTTCCTCTTCATAATCTTCCATTCTATTATTCAAACTTTCCTCAAAGAACATTTGCTGACCCCTACAAATCATGGGTAATGTTTGCCCTGCTAGCATCATAATTGTCTGCTCCATATTCATCCTTAAAAACCTTAAAAGTACTGATATATTCTACCTAAGTATTCTACCTAAGTTCATGCCCTTGTCAAACTCCAACCTATATCCTCCAACCGTATAAAATTCTAACGAGAAGAACCTGCAACAAACATATACCAGTTAAAATTCAAAGAAAACATGGGGTTTAACATTCCATAAGAGCAAAATATCAGCTTATGACTACTATAAGCTGGAACTAGCCTGCCTATGTTATGCATTAGCCTGGGGAAGCAGACTTAAAAAATGCAGCATACAGCAGTTTGACACCGTTAGAATATACAAATCAAAGGCCAGAGTTGTTTGTGCTTGGTTGCTCAGCTTAGCTTCATGTTACATCCGTCAAGGGCATCAAAAATTTCCATCTTTCCTTGGTTCTCCATGTTTGTCTAGATACAACAGTTCTATCTACTTCATAGGGCCATATGAATCGTCCTCCTTACACACTAAAAATCTCTTGGGTTAAGGTCAAACTTATGTAGCCAAAACACAAGTTGTGAAGCTGCTTTCCTCAATGCAATGTGTGAGTGTGTCCTTCTTTTAGCAGAATATACTGCAGGCCATCTGGCATTTAGTGCCCTGCAAACTGTAAGTGGATATACACTGGAACATCTTCTAACTTGTATGCTCATACTACCAGCCATGAATTTGGTGTATTTACTGGTGTTCTTATTGCATAATACTTTAGTTTCCTGAGAGCGGGCATCTCCCTCGATACATGCAAACTACACGGACTCATGATTCTTGGAATTGTATTTCCATTCGTTGAGAGCAGGCATCTTGCTCAGTGCATGCAAAATACGTGCAGGATTCCATATGTTGAATAGTAAAGACGTTAGTACAGGGTATAAAGAGTACAAATAGGCCTGCCATGTGATTTACAATTGGATAGGTTGAGTAGATTTTTGATCCTTTTGTGCTCGCTGCACATGGCAAAGGATGACTTTAATTAAGATATCTTTGATTTAAATATGCAGATTAACATTAAACAAGGACATATGCAGATTAACATATGCCTCTCGTCATGTCAAGGCTATGTAATATTATCAGAAAAAGAACAGGCTGAGGCAAAGCCATGTACAACATCGTGAACACCTGAAACTTGTTGTTTCACAAAATGATGCTGGACTTGCAGACCTTGACAATAAAAGTAACCTTTCCAGAATGGCCAAGAACATATGTGAGATGCTTTGCACAATGCACATGTAGTACATATGGGGAAAACAAGTTAAAATAATCACATAAATAGCTAATGCTATATGCTGCATGCTTCATGATCTCCTGTCTGTGCCACAGGCCAAGGTTACCAGTGTCAGTAAATGGGTTAGCTAGCATTGCTCCCAGAAAGCAAGTTGTTCCTCTGACTCCATGTAAGGCAAAAGTTTTGCACGGACATTTCCATGGGTATTCTATGCAGGTCGTTAGGCCTTTACATTTGAGCTAACCTATTGTCAAAGGCATGAGTCAAAATGATGTTTGCTATAAATCAGGGAAAGGTAGATTGCTACAACAGTACATGTTGAAGCAAGAACGGAAAGCTCCAATTCTCCCAAACCAAAAAAAGGAAGATTGAGAATCTCAAAGACTTTGGCAGGGATCACTGCATATAACTCCAAGTAATCAATATAAATTTATCCACAGAGCAAGAGGAGTTTTATACTGCATAATATAATCAGAGCCAAAGAATATAATCAGAGTAAAAAGCCATGGTTCGTGCAGATCAACCTGCATGCATATTATATTATGGATCCTAAATGCTTATAAAGGCTAAGGAAATCAAGGGCAATGGTCATATTTGTAGGTGCAAGCCAAGCAAAAGTATGGTTAATATGCTGATTTACCATGGTTGTTCACCCGTATAAATACTAGCCTATAGATCATTAAGTCATAAATGCATTAATATGAATTAATGCAATGGAACAGCAGTGGGTTATATTTGTTTAGCCATCTACTAGTGGACAGATTTGATGTGACCTATTGGTTTAGCCAAAATCTACCCAAGGGAAGGTCTAGAAATTATTTGACATGCTCCTTTCTACGAACTTAGCTGGTTCATTGTTCATATAGAGAGACAATAAAGTTACTAACGCCACAGGCAATCAACATGGCAGAAAAAACCTATTGATCTACATAGGAATCAGATAGGCCACTATTTACCTATGGTATAACCATTTGGCATGTCAAGAAAGTATCAAGGTGGATGTACTAAGCCACAGCCAGGTTAAACCCCCTTTATAATGAGAAAGATTCCAGACATTTTAATGGTACATTTCTATCTCCTATGCTGAGGCAAAACAAGACAGTAGTATAGAACTTGGTCATAGACCTTATTGTATAGACAGTAGTATAGACCTTCTTGTTCATAAGCTGAACAAGCGTTCCATGGTCTGAGATGTGTCCAAAATGTTTGAAGATCCATGCCAGCTTCCTATGGCATGTGGTCCGTATGGACTCTGCCAAAATAAAGGAGAATGCAAATGTCTTCTTATTGGTCTTCTTGTCCAGCTTCTGCGAGATGGCTTTGGAGGCATGTAGATGCCCTTGAAGATGATATAAAGAGGTGGATTTGCTTCTGATATACCTATGCATGCCTGTACTTGGCATTTTACAGTTTATATGCAATTGATAACATAAGCTATTGTCACCTCTCGTTGAGAAGGTACGTCCAATCTTTCGCCATGCTGTTGCAATGGTCTTAAAGTTCTTGTTGAAGTCCCTTTGCTGTTGCAACTTTTCTTGCTCAACCTCCAACATTGCTTCAACCTGTTCCTTTCGCTCTTCTTTTGTTTTTGTCAAAGCTTCTATGGAGTTGCTGTTTGCTTCTAATATAGTGGCAACCATTGTATTTCCAAAAGTTTTTCTCCTTCTTCCGTGATGAGCCCGCCTCTCCATTGCCATGTGGATGATGCTCAATTGTTTGGCCAATATCCAATGGCTTCTTCACACTTGTATCAACCCGATTAGGTGGATTCACATTCGCCTTGAAGATTGAAATGAGTCCATGGCATCAAATATGTCATGATGCAAATTTGAAGCTTCCGTTGCTTTCTTTCATCACTTGAAAGAGAAAAGAAATCGATTTCCGTGGTGCTTCAAAAATCTTTTACCGCTTTTGTAATCCCCAATCAGATTTTCCCACTTGTTTCTACAACCTTCTCCATCCCTATCATTGTAGCCATGTTGTTGCATCTCATCGGCTATCTTCTTCCACTTTAGATTAGCATACTCCATCTTCTCCCTAGAATGTTTCTCGCCATACATCAACCACTCCCTCTTCTTCAAGTCAACAAGCAACAATGCTTCATCAAGTTGCCAATTTCTACATCTCTTTCTCTTTCCACTTGCATTTGGAGATGGATCGGCCATAGGAACCTCGGGTTCTTGCAATTCTTGCTCTTTTCATCAATCTTTTTCTTTGGATTGCAAAATCTCTCCAAGAAATAAGGCAATGCAACCATATTATGCATGCACGTTATTAAATAAAATAAAACAAAGAAAGTACTGCGGTATTATGTATGCCAAATTGCTCGTGGCTCAAGATTCTCAATCAAGATTTACAACCCCGCAATAGCAACAATAATTATGATGATGCAATCAAACTGTCTGTACCAAATAGAGCTAAGAACATCCTTACATTCTATATGTTTTGAGATTATAAACTTAACATCTTCTAATGCACTAAACTATGTGTACCAAATCGAACTAAGAATATCCATACATTCCATATATTGTGCCAAGAGCTTGATAGAATCAGAATTTTGCATCATAGAATCAGAATTTTGCATCGTGCCAATGAGTCACTAAGAGAAAAAACTTTCTATTTGCTATATTTAGATAATGTCTCGCTTGTTTAAGCTTGTTTTATAGGTAAAAATCTAAACCGGATCACAGAAAAATGTATTACTGAAACACACCTCGTTATCTACGGCATTATTGAAATACGCTTCCTTATTTCCAGATTTATTTCAGAGCGCCATTGTTACAAGGAATATGGCTTCCTCCCTTCGCCATTATCGGATGTTTCAGAGCTAGAAGGTGGAAAGGTTTCCCATTTCGTATAGTTACGTTAATGCATGTTAAAGGCTTAACCAAAAAAATAAAAATTAAATGGACCTCCCTAAGGTCACTTTAAGTTTACATTATTTCGGTTAAGGAAAAAAAAATTCAGTTAAAATTTTAATTTAACTATTGCTAGTATGAAAGTCATTTTTCTATTCTAACCAAAACTTAACCGAAAGCTAACTTAACTAGCATATCTTAAGGGTCAGTGGGAAATCAACATTCAGTTATATGCCCTATTTAACCTAACTTAATGGCGAGTGGGAAATGGCCCTTATAAGTATACCTTGATGATGCTATAGGATATGTGCTCATTGCAAACATCTATTTGAATGCATGGATATGGAAAAACACCTGATATCTTCAACACTAGCTATCTTCAACTCCCAATAACTTTTGCGTAAGTATCTTATACACAAGGTGGCCTTTGCACTGAGTCGAACGAAAGAAAGGTTAGTGGTAAAAGCTTCTTTGCACTGGCTCAGTGGAATAAAGATTC
The DNA here is from genome assembly GCA_021234155.1 of Isoetes taiwanensis. Classification (NCBI taxonomy): domain Eukaryota; kingdom Viridiplantae; phylum Streptophyta; class Lycopodiopsida; order Isoetales; family Isoetaceae; genus Isoetes; species Isoetes taiwanensis. The sequence continues at coordinate 21,084,452 of JAJEKV010000012.1, read as the reverse complement.
AAGCATTCCCCTCTGACTCAGTTTCCTAAGCAAAGAGAAGTCGAGAAAGAGAAATGTTCACCGCCGCGATAAATTTCTTGTACATATAAAGTTTATTAAATTTATTACAATAGAAGTATGAAAGAAAGAAAGATAATTTATTGGCCAAGGTAATCATATTACTTCTAATATGTCGTCGGGTGATAGCATACTTCATTTAACATTCATTGAAGATTACACTTCTAATATCTCTTAACCGCACCCCCCCTCGTTCTTTGTCACTATTCTTTGTGACTATGCCTTGTGAGGGTCTTATTGATTTCGAACAAATGCGTTGTATAGATATTATGGGACGAAAGGTTATTTTCCATAGAAAATTAAATTTGAGGGTTGCTAAAATAAGGAGAGTGTTGAACAAAAAGCTATTGAGATTAAGCTTAAGAATATAGTATACAACATGCCTAGCTTGGGGTCAAATCTGCATGCTACCATGTTGCCAAGCAAAATCAAACGATCTAATTGCAAGCAATTGGCCAAAAAGCCAAAAGTTGCCTTCAAAAAGAGGAAAACATACTGAGAGATGACGGAGGGTTTTCAGCCCTAATCTAGTACACCACAGCCTCTTTGCCCACGTAACAGACAAAAAAAGAAAGAAAAATGTGGAACTCTTTTTTCAAAGTACTATACTCTATATGGGTGTCCAAAACCTAGCCTAAAATAAGACAGACTGTAATAAATAAAAAATATCAATCTCAACGCTCCAAAACATTGAAAAACTGTGCCGATTCTAACTCTCACATACTTAAATCTCTTGGTTGTTTTTTATTTAGACGGTCATAGCTAAAATTTCTCTTATAGTTAAGAACTTCAAGTAATCACCAATTTGACCATGGCCACAATATTCTGGTGTGCCTTTTTGCAAAAGCACCTGCCATTAAACATGTTTGATATATTTCTTTGACTAATAGTTTGTCTAGTAAAGTTTTCCTCAACAATCTAGCCTAATCAAATGAAAAACTAACTCTAATCTCAAAACTAACATTTCCTCAACAATCTAACCTAATCTCTAATCTCTAATCCTAAAAGTGCCCAAACCTGGTGTTGCATCTTTTTGCTAGTTGTTTTTTTTTTTTTTTTTTTTTTGGGGTCTTAGCTCAAAAGAATCGCAGCCTTGCTATTCCACCATCTATATTCAATATTTTGAATATATTCCATCTCCTTCACTAGATCCCTAAAGTCAAGTGGTGAGGCAACCCAAAAAGCCTAAAAGGACGTAATGCGCAGATGGTTCACATTACTGTATTTTTATTAGTTTTTATAGAGCATAAGCATAAAAATTGACCCTTTTTGTACAAAATACGCTTAATTACCCTGCACCGCTCAAGTCTTGCTCGACATTTTTTCGCAGGGTATTTGATCTGGCATTCGGCATAAGAGAGATGAATAAGCATAACCATCACTGCCATAGCTATGCTTAAGTTGTTGTGGGTGCGAATGCCATGCCGAAACCTAAAGGCCCCTTCCTTTTCTCCAGCTAACAGACTTCTACCTTCTTTACGTTCTCGCTGCCCTGTATCATCCATTTTTGGCCTTTCCAAACTATCTTAATTGAGACAAATCCCATTTTTCCTCCATATCCACAAGATCTGCTATTTCCAAACGGGCCTGTTTAGTCAGATAAGGTGTAGATAACGCCCTGGCCTGAGGGTGTTACGGAAAAAAAAAATTGAGGGCCATCAAAATGGCGAGGGGGTGCGTGCGGCGCACGCCCGAGCTATTTTGATGGCCCCAAATTTTTTTTGAGGTAACACCCGAGGGCCAGGGTGTAATCACCGTTAACACACTGCTCCGAGAGTTTTGGGCCATCCGATCACCATCAAAATCGATCAAAATCGTCCATTCGATAACATCCAAGTAACATCCTAGGATGTTATGAAGTAGCAATGTGTTATGGCTCATAACACCATTGGCCAAGATTGATCTCAACCGTTGAATCACTATAAACTTGAGGGGCACTGTGTTAAGGGCTTTGCACATGGCTAAATCTGGCATTGGTGTTGAATAAGGTGTCCCCCTTTTTTTTTCCTTTCCAGATTCACAACTCTTTTGGTCGTCCTGAAACTCATCACAGGTCATTTCTTCCTGCCATCGCTGCCCTGAAGCTTTTGATTTTGTTCTTTTTGAGCTTTAAGCCCCATTTTGTTGCTCGAAATCATGTCGATGCGTCACATCGAGTCAGTTTCAGTTTTCTTTGATTCGGCAGCACATGGAGGCTTGAAAATCTGAAGGATTTGGCATCATTCAGTTTGTAACATAAACCATCTGGGCATTACGCTTGTTAATTTGAAGAACTCGGGGCTTTAGGGTTGTAAAGGCCTTGGCGGCTCCGCTAAGCACGACTTGGCGGAGCCGCCAAGATCTTTCCAACCGTAAAGCCTCTCCTTCTTAACAATAAACAGCCTTTGGCGAGACACCGTATTCCTGGCCATTACCCGCGGAAAAGGGCAAAAAAGGGGCGGCAGTGCCAACGTTGCCCCTCTTATTATCTAGAGCAACCATGAGCAGCTAATAAGGGCGATGGCAGAGCAGCAAAGGTCGGAAGATATTGCTGCTGAAGTTGTGGTAAAGCACGAGCCTCGCCTGAGTGACCTGATGGGCAGAATTTCCACGGCCTCAACCAATTTGAAGAACTTTGAGATTGAAAATTGGCGAATTTTAGGCAATGAAACGTCTACCCTTCTAGAGGAGACTGCCACAGAACTTGATGAAATGGGGAGGAACGTGGGCATCTCCACTATAGCAGGTAAGGACCATTACCATTACAATGATTAGATTGTTATATTATATTAGATTATAGTGATTGGTTAGATTTGTTATATTCATTAGCTTGTAAGTCATTCAAGTTTGTTATATTGATTAGGCGGATCAGCAGCAACTCTTGGTGGTTTAATGACTGTAGGCGCAGTTCTGGCATCCCCTTTCACACTGGGCCTCACATTACCTTTGGCCGTGGGTGGAACTATCATGGGCTTGGCTGGAGGAGTGACTGCAGCTGGTGCTCAACATTTCAACACATTTGTTTCCAGAAATAGGATCCAAGATTGTGATGATAAATTGGCAGCTTACACCAGCCAATCGCAGAACTTGCTAAACCTTTTGAATGCTTTGCAAAATCTTTTCACAGATTTCAAGGAGGAATATGAAAGAATAAATGAACAGGTATTGCATGAGCTCAGGGAAAGACTTGGCCCCCATGTAGATTTCAAAGTAGTAGGAGAGATCATTGCACGAACTATTTTACAGGCACGCAACGTAGTTCTAGGTGCACAGACGGTGGCAAATTCAGTGATGATTGGAGTTGACATAGCAAGATTCTCCAGAACAGTCCAGTTTGGCGAAGGATTCCTGGAGCTGGCTTCCAGATCTATTGCTGGCTCGGTTACTGTAGGCAGTGCATTGTTTACATCTGCAAGTGGCGTGCTTTCCATGGGCTTTGGTATATATGATATAGTCCAGGGAACAAATGCACTAAGTGGAACTGAGGCTGCCCAAAAATTGCGGGACCGCAGAGATCAACTAGAGGTAATGAAGAACCAATTAGAGGAAGGTTATTTGAAATTTAGTTGACTACCTACTACTCAAATAACAACAATAATAACTAGGCAGGCTTGAGGTAAGGGGCGGGGTGGCAAGTTCTGTGCATCTAGGCTCTTTGCATCAAATGAAAATTCAAGACATTCTAGAGATGCTATAGACGATTCAAGGGTTGGGTTACGAAGGGGATGATCTAACTTGGTCCCATGCAATCCACCATTCAGATATCATGCTCATGCCAAGGGAGATATTCCTAATGTAAGATTTTGCACAATACATATGAAATAAACTCATTTTAGACAATAATTACAAATTCTTCTCTCTGCATCTTAATGATGCAACATCCCAACTACTAATTTTTTGTTGAGGTTGCCAAATTTGAATATTCTCATTATTGACCTTAAACTGATTGTGGCTCTTGTTTATCTCACCACAAAGCTTGTCTCAGTCGAGGAGAGTGCATTCATTTGGACACAAAGTAATTCCATTGATGCTATGCCCCAAAATTGTAGACTCCAAAATTGATTTACTTGCCAGATTTCCTAACGTAGTTTTAAATGGCAATAGGTTATGTCTTACCTTGAGCAAAAGCCTGAAACGTTCTTTAATATGCTGTTGTAGCTAAAACACCCATAGTTACCCGAAATTCACTTATTTTGACATTTCCGGACTTGACTATTGAGATAGTTGGCATGTCCTTGCCCTGCAAACAGTCATATAGAGTTCTGATTAAGAATAATGGAAATTTCTCTGCCTTTTAAGCACGTAATTAGAATTACCAATAACTAATACACCCAGTTTAACAAACATGATGTGTTCCTCCAATAAAAGAGAACGAGAGATAAACCTCCATAAAGAAATTCAATGAAATAAATTGTGATATGGGTGCTGGATGGCCTTTTTTCATGTTTTCAAATATATAATTGGATGAAAAACATCCCATTATCAACCAGTTCCATATAAAGATGCAGAAGGGTACAAAGCAAATTAATGAATTGAGCAATAGCACCTAAAAGTTTGTGAACTTACCTGCACAGCTAAGTACCATTTCTCTCCTTGGCTTTCATTTTACCCATGCACAACTAAGCCATCAAACCTCGATGTGGCATCTACAGTTCATCTGTTCCAATATACATTGAATTAATGTCTAGGATGATCATCAAACGGAACTATCAACATATACTACATTCTGACTTATATATTTATAACGGATGACATAAACATTTCAATTAAAGATATGGAGGTAAAGTTTTTTAGGGCACTGTTTACTTTCCTTTCTCAATCTATAAATCTGGTGTGCTATACAAATCTAGAAGGCTATCATATGTAGATACAAATTATGTTGTGATCGAATCTAAATGCAGATGTGCTGTGTCTTCTGCTTCATGTTTCAGACGGTTACAGAGGCTGTTGCTTGCAGCAAGGTTTTATGAGTCACCAGAACCTATAAAGTCTCAATGTGCACTTCTGCTTCTGACACGAGCCGGACCAATCTCCAAATGCACACATGGAGTAAATCTCTTAGACTCATGTCATGCGATTGTTCAATAGCTTCTTGTTCATGATTCTGTGTACAATTCCCTGAGCCCTCACAAATTTCTTCCTTATAGTAACAGATTCGGAATGAATGTGGAACAAACACAACACAAAATACAATTTGCCTTGGTTCTGGAAAATTGAAGAACATCTTTGCCATGCAAATGATTGCTTTATTGATAGATTTCTTTCCCATGGCAGCCAATATACTAAATACATACTCAGCTTCCTCCAACTCTCCACATTTTGCATTCTTATCAATAAGAGTACTTTCAACAACAATATCCAGCTGAATCCCACCTTAACAATTTGTTTATGAATATGCATGCCTCAGTTTACATGGGCTGTAAGATTGCATTTCCAAATATACTCAGATGGCTTCACAACCTTGAAAAATGCATCATTTGTGAGGTCAGTCGATGATCTTTTGTAATGAATCTATCGACTGACTGTAGTTCATCATCGACCTAACTCGTCTGTTGCATTGCAGGTCGTTTGGTTTCATGCATTCCTGCAGTGAAAGATGAGCTGAAGAATTTGATAGAAAAAACATGCATTATGTTCCCTGTTTAAATTGCAGGCCTGCCGATAAAAGATAAAGTTACTGCGTTCAAAATAGATGAACTATTTTGAAAGCAATCAAATTGCGGCATCAAATCCATACCTGAAGATGTCTCAAACCGCGGCTGGAAACCGGAACGAAAAATAAGAAACATTAAACCTATATATACAGAAAATGCTAAAAAGAATGCCCTTTTCTCTTCTTATGTTAAAACCATCTGACAGAGAGGTAAATCTCTGGTTAGTGCTATAGCAAATTGCATAGGATACGATGTTTATGATCTTAAGCTAACAGAGCTGAAAAATGATGAGGATTTCGAACTGAGGCAATCGGACTACATAACGCTGTTGCTAGTGGTGAATTAGAAATTTATCGGAAGGCTGCTGCTAACATTTCTCTTCCCCAACTTTTCTAGAGAAAGGCGGATTTGTATATCTTTGGAATGGTATAAAAGATGTTCTTGAAATCCAGGATTTAATAGTGAAGAATTTGTGTGAGAACATTCCTATGTATTGACTTATATATGTCGAATTTGTGTGCATATGAATTTGAGTAAGGAACTTGAACTCGTGTTATTGCCTCATGATTCATGCCCATAGGATAGTCGAGGGTTGCAGACATGGGTTTTGTTCGAGCATGGTCTCTCAAGCCATTGTAATTGATGGGGATGTAGTCACATATTTGAAAGTAGACCAATGGTATACAAAGGAATATTTGTGGATATATATACGTGGTTGGTCACTATCCATATTTAATCTATCATTTTTAGCCCCCTCAAATTTTGTCCTAAAATAACGTTTCAATAATCAGCAGAACCATAGACCAATTGAATATGGATAGCAAGAAAAATGCGACTTTGATGAATGGCACGAAAAAAAATGCAAACTTTGCCATTGGCATGGCAGCGTACACACCAAATTGCCAAAATAATTTAGTCATTCAAATTTGATACACCTTTTCCAATGGCATGGCATAGTACGTATCTAATTGCTGAAACAATTTACTCCTTTATAAAGATCTTTTTGGTAAGTAAGCAATGGTTTAAAAAACATATATGAAGTGTGAATTCACAAAAACCCTAATAGACAGAATGCTTAGAGCATTGGCCTGAGATACAAAACGAGTATAGTCAGAACGTCTAGAAGTGATCTAAGGCATAAAAAAAATTGTCATATGCTATACCCACTCGGCGGAAAAGCTTCCTTGACCATTAAAACGTGAGCGTGGTCTTGAGGTATTTTCTTCACATTTTTGCCAATATCTCGCGGGCCGCAACCATGACTGAATGAGAAGAGAAATTAGGCAGTTGAAGTAGTTCCCTAAGCTTAAATTATGTGACAAAGTTTGTATCAAAAAAAGGGAAAAGCCTAGTCAGGGAGGCGAACGACAGAAGACGGCTTTGAATCCGATCCAAGACCATATAATAGAAGTTTGAATCGGAGTTAGTCAACTTCGGTAAAAAGGTTATGGAAATGGTTGATGAAAAACCATTGAAAGACAAAAATATTTTAACAAAATGAAATTGTTAGATAACCTCAAATCGTTGAATGAAGGAAAAGCGTCGGGCAGGGTCATGCAAAAAGCCAGACTTGGATGCCTTTTCCAGACTCTTTAGGGCTCCTGGGTTTCGGATTCAAAATCGAATCTCCTGGGAAAGAGCCGAAAATCTTCAAGTCATGGCCAGATCTCTAGCTTCAGTTGCCGCAGATTTATCTGCCAAAACCGAACAATCCAGAGCATGGCAAATCGGCCCTATAGCAGGCCGAAATTGATAAATTTGCAAGCTCATGAGCAATGAAAACAGAGAGAATAGCTCCGGATTAGCTCTTTCTTACTGTTTTTTAGATGGACTATAATAAATCGCCCATCAGATGATCCGGATATTTGCCTTTGAGAGCTGCCATAGCCGCTGAAAGAATGCGACGAAGTTCTCAGGTTCCCAAATCGTATCAAAGGGAAAAAGCGTAGTATTTTTGGGGAAAAAGAGCATATTGCAGCAAAAATGTGGGATTTCAAAAGTAAACAGGAATTTTTGTGCCCAAACATGTTCAAGCAAGAGATAAGCGAGAAACAGGCCGATCTTTGCACATGCAGGCACATATGGAGCATTCTGCGGCAGTCTGAAGCAAACCACATGGAAACATTGCCTTCAAAAAATTAAAATTCAAAGGAAGGAAAGCAGACAGAGGAGGAGCTCGGATTAGCTCTTCAGACTTTCTTAATCTCGCCATAGAGTTCCTTCCTGCTTCTGTGCCAAAAATGGCTATGGCAATGGTACCTAAGCTGCTTCTGCAAAAACCGCTTCTGCAAAAATCGCCTTATCAGCTTCTAACGGATTGAATGCTTCTGATGATAAGTGGCATCTATATAGTGAAAAGGATTGTGGCGGAGAAAAAATTGAAGTGCAGAACAAAAAAAAAAGAAAAATGGGAGATTCGATTATATATGTGTAGATATTCTTGCTATCGGCTCTAAACACGAGAATTTTCTCCATGATTATCGTTCAAACTTATCTTAGTTTTTTTTTCCAATACATCATTACCAACAACATATACCTTGCATCCTAGTAATATTGCATAAAATTGGATGCATTTCCGTCTATAGAGAAACGAGTGTTCGGGTTCAATAGAATTTGAAAATCTAGGAACTACTTACGATACTAAGAGGCTCTATCAGTGCCTAGCGCCTAGCTCCTTCTAGCTCTGTTGCCTGGGAGCGGCCTGTTTAACGCCACCATCCTTAGCGAGTAACGTCTAGGATCATTCAGTGTTGCTTTGGTCATACAGGAGATAGAATGAGGAAGAAGCCACTAGGGGTTTTGCGCGCTAGGGCTTTGCCCAATTACCCGAAAGTTGCACGGACATTTTGGAGTATACGTTTTTGAATCCAGATGCCCAAAGCGCGCATCACACAACTTTTCTGCCCTGCCCTAATTTTGTTGCCAAGATTTGTGGGGAGGAGCTTTGAGAGTCCCCAGTCCACATAAGGTTCACCATGAACAAAACAACCCCTAATAAGGTGAGATTTCATGTACGGATGGCTAGGAAAATCTCCTATTAAGGAGTCACTGCTCACACCGAAGGTTCTTCGTCCTACAAGTGTTTGGTCTAGTGCACAGCTCTATATCCAAGTGTAAGCTAATTCTGGTGTCCCGATGGATCTACCATCTTCTCTGTTTGGTCTGCAGCGGCCCCTTGGAATTCACCTTCGAAGTACCTTGGACCAGCAAGTCTAAGACCAAATGCGGGCTATTCATTCCAGTGAAGGGATGATGGCAACATCTATGTCTGTGTCTATCGAGAGATGGACACAGCTACGACAGTTGCTACAGGTCTTGGTTTCAAAATCTATTGGCCAGTGTGTGGAAACAAGTGATGCTTCAATAGAGACATCGGAGTCCGAGTTACGGCTACATACGAAGCACTGCGCTGAGGGGGGAACTGCCACAGTATCACATCAAATGGTCGGGTAGACATGTCCATACATACGTTGTCTGAGAACTTGTTGCACACAGGAGAACAAGCAGCACCTACCTGGCCTTCGACCACAGGTAGTTCACTAGAGGACAAGGATCACCTGTCTGGCCTGAACCTATGTATCGTCCATATTACGGAGGCAACTGACTATCCTGCTACGGAAGAGGTGGTACGACCGCCCTCCTCACCTCCTAATTCAATTTAGAGATGTTATTTCCTGCATGCATATCTTGAAGCGTGGGAACCATCTTAAAGCAACCATCTTTTCCGTTCAAGAGGATCTCACCGCAAAGACAACTCGAAGAGCGGAAAGGAACTATGCTCTGCACCAAACTCATCTACAACGGGCGTGGCTCGCATGCAAAGGAGGAAGGACTATCACTAAGGATCTTGGACAGTTGATGTATAGTCCCACTTCATATTTGTTTGTAGTTTTTGTTTGTTTACTCTTGTGATGGGGCTTAGTCCCCGAGCTTCCGTTTGGGATCTCACCCTTTGCATGTACTTCGTCCCATAAGCTCGTGGGAGCTTTACGTGGACGTTAAAATATCTTGTATAATATCATTTCAAGATTCCCCTATTTTTATAAATAAACCGAGCAAAAGCCAAGGTTGTTAACCAATGACACAAATTTAATCACCATTTGCCTAGATAATGTTCAAACATGCCGTTGTAAGTTTGGTCTCCAAACGCATAAGAATTAAATCCACCTCATGCAAAACAAAATTTTATATCATCACATTGAATATATGTGCATGGGTCAAAGTGTGGAGGCGGGTGACACTGTTAGCGACGGATCTTAGTGGGTGTTTTTTGGGGCTATTTTCTTTGTATTTTTTTATTTTATTTTTTTGATATTTTTTTCTGAAATGCATTCATATTACGCCTTGGAATACAAAATTTCAGCTTCATCGGAGCTATAAAAATAAGTAAAATTTTTCAGCATTAGGTGTTGGTCAAAAATGCCCCCAACTCCATGCTTTGACCCCATGCCAATTGTCACAAAGCATTAGATTTTTGTGAAAAAAATAGAAGGCACGTAGGTAGATAACCTTCTAACGTCCACTGAGACCACAAAAGGGCTACATGATGGTACAATGAGCATGGCATAAAGCCCAAAACAAACAAGAGGGTACGGCCCTGTCGTACAAACAAAGTAAAACAAAATAAAAGAAATAATCATGATGCTAGACAATGTGAGAACACGTAACACACAAATAATGCTAAAAAGTAAATCCAATAACCAAAGCAAAGATCAATAGGTGGACGATCAAGACTAATTGTTCAACCTCCTTCATATATTTCCCACTTACTTTCTTGTTAAACAAGTGCCCCATACTTTGATTAACTCAAAACCACTAATTGTTCAACCTCCTTCATATACTTCCCACTTACTTTCTTGCTAAACAAGTGCCCCCTACTTTGGTTAACTCAAAACCTCATTGTGCTCATTGTTGTAATGCGGATCTTTCCGAATAGAGTAAGGTAATCCGTGTAGATTACATCCATGTTGCAAGATCTCAAGACGGCGGCTAGCCATGTCTAAAAAATTGAACTAAGATATGATGTGGTTTGCTCTTCTATATCTTGCTTACTCGGTGGGTTGTAACAACTCCTCCTGCATGCATAGTAGAAGAAATAACTCTTCAACCTTCTCTTTAACTATCATCCCCTCTATCCTTTGGGAGCCAACAATATGCAGCGCCGGGCTTCTTTCATTGGAATCAATCCATGAGAATTGATTTGGAGATGGTATGTTAAGTATTTGTCTACGCCATGGTGGGTATATATGCTCATTTAAGGGCGTTTGAACTACTTTGTCTATGTGCCATGCTCTTGGCTCTTGGCCCCTCGGTCTGAACCGCTTTGTCTATTGTGTCTCCTAGGGCTTTTGTACCTGCATCAACTCATTTTTTTCTTCAAATGGCAACAACGAAAATGTTATTGGGCCCATCCATAACGGTTTCAAAAATTAATTACCAAAGCATGCTAGCATCGGGCATCCATTTGATAAATGTGCCTTGAAGATCTATAGCCTTATGCTTAGGAGGAGGATTTGATCTCATGGTGGCAGTTTTTTTAAGCATTGTCTCCTGAATTGCTGCCAAGCACATGTGCAAATTAAGAACGCCCTTAACCAACTGCACCTCTTGTTCTACGTTAATTTGATTTCCACACTGACCTGGCTGGAAAGGATTTTTTGTTTAGGATAAAAAGTACAGAGTACAATGTTTCGAATTTCATACTACAGAAGTAACCTCAACATCTTCATCCTCTATGAATTGAAATTTATTGGATTGAGCGACAAAAAAACAAGAAAACATATAAGATAGAGGTCAACAGGTTCAACTATGCTCGAGTTAACACCTCATCCTAAGAACTTGGGTAAAAGATTGTGGGGGTTATAAATGATGTGGACGTTGTAGCTTAAGATTCTAAGCGTGTTCCCTTGCACATCACCTGGAGTGCGGTTGGTGAAGCAGTCACTTGCACATTGTGTTCCTTTTGGGAAAGCTTTGTTAAGATCTCTTCTTCCTTGGAGTCTCTTTTATCAGCTATGCCCTTTTCCTAATGCCTCCCCTTTTTTGAAAGGCTTGCTGGAGTCTTGGGAGACAATACGGGCCTTATTTCGTATTGATCTTGTTGCATGTCATCAGTTGAGTGCCCCTTGTTGGTGGATACCTGTGGAAAATAATCTTCCACTTTAGCCTCAGTTCATCCATTAACTCAACGGCGCTGGAGGTTAGCAGGAATCTTGACAGTTGCAACATGGTATGATTCTGGCCAGTTAGCGACATAGCAAATCTTTCAAACAAAATACTTATTGTCTCGATGGGACAGACCTATTTGGCAAAAGGTTGCTAGTACTCTGTCATTGGTTGCTCCAGAGGCTATTGAAGGGTGCATATGGGTTTCCCACCAGAGTGTTCACGAGCATAGGCTTGTGAACTCTATGTATAGGCTGCTTGTCAATGGTGATATCCTTCCGCCATCCACTAAGTGGTCCCTTCAGTTCTCACCTCCTAGTTGGAGACATATGTGGACTTTTGGGCTTGGGATAAACTACTCCATCCTAAGGTGGCTGTGCTTTGGTTGCAGATGCTTCACAGATGCCCTCGTGTGAATGTGCTTGTCCACATATTTAATCCTCGAGTGTCAGCACTCTGCCCACTGTTCAAGCAAAGGGACGAGACCATTGAGCATTGTTTCATTTTATGTGATCATCTCCAGCCTGTTTGATCTTGGCTGCTTTCTCTTTTTCATGTGACATTGACAAGTCAGCAAGTGCTTCTGGCTATTTATCCGCATACTTGGAATAAGTTGCGGAGCCAAGCATTTCATTTAGCATCAGGATGGTTGTTGTGGTCCATCTCGAAGCGCAGAAGATTGTGTATCTTTCAGGGTTTGGATATCCCTCCTGCAGTTGTCCTGCAGGACACACAAGCTAGAATCGCTAAGGCCTACCATTGTTCTTTGCTTGCTCCTACGAAGCGACAGTAAGGACTTGTTTTATCTTAACCTTCTTCATTCATCGTGTGCTCTACCATGAGGAGATGCTTATCTTGTTTGCTCTCCAAAATCTCTGTAGTCACTATGCCATTTTTCTTGATGTTATAGAGCTTTCTTGATATTTTGAGGCCTCCATTTTCCAGATTGATTTAGTGTGCTCTAGAGAAAGGTGTTGCCCATTTCTTCTTCTCTTTTTTATCTCTTTTGCCGTGGCACTTCCGGATTTGTGGGTTCAAATCCTATAGTAGTATGTGATAACGGGTTGTAACATATAACTTTTGCTGTGCACGAAATTGGCTTCCCACTTTCTATTCTAGATTGTAGGGACGTGCCACATGGCATCACACTTTTCATCTTCCTACAGAAAATGCGACTCCATTTCCATGTTGTATTGATCTATGCAACTATAAAGGAATGTAGTCCTTCATGGGAGATTGTTAGCACGTTGATGAACTACAAGAACATGGATGGGGAGATGAGGCAATAAAATGGAACTTCATTATAGTCCATTGCCAGAAGGTAAAGCTTTGATGTACAACTCTCATCATGTCTAGTTGGACACAATGAAAAGGAAAATGAGGTAAGAATTTCCTACACGTAACCCATCATGTCTAGTCGGACACAAATAAAAGGAAAATGAGGTAAGAATTTCCTACACATATCTCTGGGTCCCTAAATGAGCATTCATGTTTGACAATTGTGTCCGTCGGGACCTTTTGTGCACTTATATAGAACATTGTTAATGTACATATAAAGAGTGTTGGCTAAATACCGATAAAGTGGAGACACAAGACAATTTTTAGATTCCAAAGGTAGGCCATAGAGTTGTTAGACTAAAATAAACCATTTTGACACGTTCATCTAGCAACCAATCCCAACAACCATAACCTACCTTATGATTATTATAATAAAAGACATCAAATTTTAAAGGGCATAAAATGCCAAAATACAAGAGTGACATTCAAAAAGCTTTAAAGGTTAAAGTTGGTTTATGTAAGATAATAACTTTTGGCAATAAATATAGTCAAATATAGTTTTTAATGCTTGAAGACGACAATATGAAGTTTCCTATAGTATGAAAATGGTCGCGAGCTTTAATGAGTGAGTCACATCTTTCTTCTCTCTAAAGTTTTGTTGTCAGGTGCTAGTGGGGCAATGCACCATGTGGACAAGAAGTAACAGGAATGTTGCTTTTCAGAGGTATGGGCAAGGAGGAATTCGAACCTCCAACACTGCTACATGCTCTAATCCTTTGACAGGCCCGAACGCACCTATTGCGGGTGAATCTTGTTGTCAGCGGTCATGGCTCAAGGAGATATGAATAGTTTAAACTATTGGACATGGATAGCGAGAGAATGCCAACCTATTGCATTGAGGTTGACACTCACATCTGGCTAGAGTAAAGGGGCTATATAATTTTTTCACAATGACAGTAAGGTGGAGATTGAAAGGGCATACAGTGTATCTGCCAACTTTAAAATGTCAGTTCACATCACATGTGTACAATAAGAGCATTTACAAGCCCTTTTTGGACTAAGTGGTTTCAATGTCTAGAGATCACTGTTCACGGACAAATATGTGCAGCACTACACTAAAGGCCAAGGCTATGTGGACCAAGCAGGCACATGCAAGGCAGATACGAGATTTGATACTAGGAGAAAGAGTCATAATGTGGTCTTCTTTACAGCCCTTCCTTGAGATCCGCATCCGAGCCTGGGATTGCAGCTAGTTTAATATACATGGTAATACCATTTCTTAGCCCCTAGGATTTGGCTTAATGTATGATAAGTGCGCTCCATGTATCATGATGGAATGATTATTTTAATGTTGAGAAGTATTATAAAAATAATGGTCTTTACTTTTTTATATGAGGGAGAATGTAAGGGGGTCATGTGCATAGTGTTGGATGGTGCTATGTGTTGTATAAAGGGTAAATTATTGGAGTGAAGCCAAGTTAAATATCCTTTGTGCGAAAAAAATTTGGCCTCTATCTTCCATTTCTCAAGTCTGAAGGCAGTTGGGGGCGCATAGCCTGGAACGAAGCACGATTATCGCTGTTTTTTTACTTTGTGTTATACTTTACCTCTTTCTGCATGGTTTTCTCTTCTCTTTCCGGCCCAGTCTGAAATCTGAGATCCAGAAGTTCTTAGCTTATTGCTTCTTCCTCATCAATTTCCTTCTGGATTTTCTGTATGATTCTTGATGAGCAAATCAGTTCTGCAAGAACCCATCCCCTTACTGCAGCTACCGTATCAGCCAAGTAAAAAAAAAGTGAGTTTTGAGCCACTTTTTGGCTGGTTTTTTCGCAGAACATGCCTTAAAGCAATCCAATGTTTTGATGGAGATTATCTCCAATGTTTTGAAGGAGATTATCGTGCTTCGTTCCGGGATATGCAGGCCCAAATGTCTAGCTTCAATCTCTGTTTGACTTTTGTGGCTATATCTCAAATGCTGTCTATTCTGGTGAGTACGGTTTGTTTCTTATTCTGAGGGAAGCCCCTCTCCATCCTTGATCTGCTCCAGCTCGTCATCTCGACCGTGCAATCTTGGCAGGTAGTATTGTAAATTTGTAATTTGGCAATATTGTGTGTTGTTTGTCCTATGCTTCATTATTGTCACTCTCACCATCATTGTCTCTTTTGTAGTGCGCAAAAGATAGAGAGATCGATACATGGTCAAAATTTTGGGGAGCATCAACTCCCATTTTGCCACTAGGACTAAGCATTAATTCCTTCCTCATCCACTAAGTTCGAGGAAGACCTTATTGAGGGCCAACAAAATTTCTTTGATCTTATTGAAGGATTGAAGGAAGGAATCTAACCTGTACAGTTTGGGATGGCATTTTCGTTTGAACGTGGAATAGGAAGAGGAAGAATGTCATCAATTCAATGTGAGCTCATGTATCTAACTTTCTTTTTGTAGTTAAGCAACAACACCTCTCTTCTTGATAGTTTTAAATCTCTCTAGCTGGAGATCTAATTGTGATAAGTGCTATATTGATTAAGAATCGATTAGATGTCTGTATAATCAACCAATATCCATGGCATATTTCTAATGCAAGTACTTCGAATTCAATAATGCCCAATCAATATTTTGAAGCAAGGACATGATTTCATGAAGAGTCCTCCAAAATCCCATCTTTTCTAACCATTAAAAGTCGAATTCTTATTTAGGAATCATATCAAGATTATATATCAAACTTGAAGAAAAACAAGGCAACCATTTAAGGTTTCTATGGAAACTAGGAGCGCTTGGAATGACCTCTAACATCTAATAAACCAATGCTCTCATCCCATTGTACAATATATAGAAAGTGACTAATCACCTTCACTAAGTGGATTATTCTATAGACACTATATTTTTCTTGATGAATATATCTGAGCATATTTGTGCAATGCAATATAATGTATTTTATACAATAAAGAAATATAACTGATACATCACTCCTAAGATCATAGAAGCAATGTTATGGAAATGGGGGAGTGGTTGCCATCATGGCCCCCATGTGCAAGCTGGCATGTCTTGGAAGGAGACCCAGTGAAATACATGTATGTGAAGATGCAGACTACCAATCTTCAGGTAACTCAGTGCAGACTACCGACCACAAGAAAAAAGAAAAAGATATCTGACATATATTATTCATATGGCAAGTATAGATATGATTAAGGGCCACTTTTTCTCTTTCCAAATAAGACAGATGGCATGCTCTGTACAACATTTTCCTTTTTACATATCTACCTTTACGCGATCACTAGGTGGATCATTCCATTTCTTCTACCACTCTCGATCCACTTTACTCTTAGTTGATTGCTTGTGTCCCATCCACACACTTATTAGTCTCAACTTCATCCTTGCAAATTTAAAGACAGCCAGTACCCTACACGTGGGGTGAACTGCGTGTAAAAGAAGGATATGTGACCGAGCCCTGTAGATACCCAAGAGAACACACGTAAACTAGAGACAAAAGAGGGTTAGACCATCTTATCTTTAGAGTATGCCAATGCATACCCTAGATTACTGTTAGATACTACCTAATCAAGGAGTTTGGCTACTAAGTTTCAGGGCCTTTGTTAAGACAAGAATGCTTACTGACTGGTTGGCCACAGTTAGATGCAATAAGGCTAAGGTTCCACTTCCATCCACCCCTCTCCCAAGCCCTGTGAGGATAGAATCAACTATGAATGCCGAAGCGGGTCTAGAGCTTGGAGACCACAACGCCTATTAGAAGAGCTCATAATACTAGCTCTAATAATCCAAGACACGTAAAGGTGTGTGCCTCGACGATCTAACTAAGCATAAGACCTAGGAATCCATTGGGCAACCAAGGGTTTGAACTTGAAATAGACTCGCTGGGTTGATTCAGCGTAGGAACTAAGAGAGCAAATCTTCCTTTGAACTCTTACAGAGCGACCCTTGGTTCCAAACTCCAATTCATCATAGCGTGTCTTTAACCCCTCCATCCTCTTGACATCCTCAACTATCTAAAGGAGCTCACCAGTGCAAAGTTGGACTCGACCCGTTACTTGCGCTTCTAAACATCTTGTGGCCTTCCTTCTGTTGGTCCCTGAAGATCACATGTGGGCTTGACTTGGGAGTCGAAATAGATTTGACGCCTCTAGAACTAGGAGATACTAACAAATGCATGACTAATCCTTCGGCCAAGGTTCTAACTACAAGATCCTTTCCATGCAATGCATGAATAGAGCTTTAGGAGTAATATCATACATCTAGAGCATCCATCCAAAAAGAACATACATCTAGACTTAAGACTTCAGTCCGACCCACTAAGCTACTAAAGCTCAAATTGGGGAGGTGCACTAACCTGAAATAGTCCATGATGAAGAGTAAGTTGCTATGATGTTGTCGGAGTTGCTGGAGTGAGCGCTTGAGCTGGTGCCCAGTTTTTAGGAGGAGGAATTTGAAGTGTGAGAGACACACTAAGGGGGTATATATAGGGGTTGAGGCTTTTATATATAAATGCATATAAAAGTGGGTAAAACATATAAAGTGATCTAACATCTTTACATGTGCAAGTGATCTAACATACTTACATGTGCGTATTGAGGCTAACACTTGATGTTCATGGCTGCTCAAAGATCAAGGTCCCTTCCCACATCAACTTGTGGACTGTCGACATCAGTTCACAGGCCAAAAGTAGTCACATATTATTCCCCATTGTAACTATAATGTATGTACAAGCATGGGAAGTGTTACACTTTCATACCATTAAAGAAGACATATGTCGTCCTCGACATCGTCGCCATTAACATAACAAGATTAGTAGATTATAGAACTCTACACAATACCTTATCCTTAGAAAAACTTGTCCAAATTATTTCACACTTCCTTTTTCCAGGTAGCTTCCCCTTCACGTGTAAATTTCCTATTTATCAAATGTTCCTTGCAAGTTGTCCTTATTACCGTCACATCCCTTTGAAGTACCCTTTTAGGTTCCAAGGGGAGTTCTTCGTCCTTGAGTTAATGAAGATGGTGATCCTGCAAAAGGACTGCTCCATTAGGAGCATAACACTTAAGCAAGCTGACATTGACTCTTACGTGTGGAAGAAACTCTAGCTCGTAAGTTAAGTTCCCCACTTTCCTAATTATCTTGAACAGTCCTGCCTAACTTGGCTTTAACTTTTTTGTTGTTCCAATCCTAAATTTGTCTTTCTAGCAATCTTGAGCCATAGTCGCTCACCCTTCTCAAAAATCCTATCCACATGGTGCTTATCTGCATAAGTTTTTAATTGCCTTGCTTGCACTTTAAGTATGCATTGCCTCGCTTCCTTGATGTTGGCTTCCATGTCTTGGAGTCACTCTTGCTCGAATTATGCTTTGGATACCAGATCGTGCCATGTTCCTGGGACTAAGTATTGTTATTCATATGTTATCACGAAGGGTGTCATACATGTAGCCGAATATTTAGCACTATTATAAGAATAGAATAAAATTCAACAAAATAAATATATGATTCCCACTATTCTTTTGCATCCCATACGTACATTCTTAACATGTCTTCTAGCATTTTATTCAATCTTTCTGCCTCACCATCTGTCTGCGGGTGGTATGTTGTACTCATATGCAACTTGGTGCCAATTGTTTGGCATAATGCCTTCCAAAATCACCTCGTGAACTTAGGGTCTTGATTAGACACTATACCCCTTGGCATTCCATGCAACATGAAGATGTTGGCAAATAGCAATGTAGTATAAAATAGCAATGTTGGTATAAAATGATATTGAATCCACTACCACGAGAATGCCATCATTCCCTTTTCTTATCGTTGGCATTAGAGAAGACATTGGGTCTCCTACCACCTCCCTAACATATTTCTTAATTTTATTAAACCTATTAAAAAAATATATATTATGGTGTTATTGTAGATCTTCAAGCAAGTATTATATTCTCTCATATCTTATTATTTTTCGACGTGCTTCTATTTCATGCCACATTGCAAATTTAAAGATCTCCAGTGATTCCATCTCTTCAAATCGAGGAAGAAGGTTTAGTTACAGGTAGATATAGAATACAACCTCCCAAGGGATCAGTGTATATGGTAAATACAATTCCCTCCACCTATAGATTCAAATATTTGAATTTAATTTTAGTTTTGTAATTTGAACATCCCGCACACCCCAGCCTATAAATCATGGCAAATTCTGAGTACATAAATTTCTATTCCATACTTCTTCTATGGTTCAAATCAGGATAACGCTTCCATCGGAAGAATATGCAAGATCAAATGCATGCAAGATACGAATGCAAGAGAGAGATATCATACAATAGGGCATGGGCAATTGGTGAATTATACCCCAGAAATCCGCTAACAGGAAGCTACCCAAATTTTAATTTCTATTGCAGAACTTGTGAAATATGTCTGTGATGGAAGATCAGGTTTGTTGGGATATTGTGAGAGCATGGTCCAATATAACATGCAATTGATTCATCATATCAGTCATCTAGCATACTGTTTGCAGCAAAAACAAGAAAAATCTTGCAGTTTGATAGAAGAGAATCTGAAATTAACTAAGCATGTGACAGAACAAAGAATGAAACTATCAATTTTCTCAATAAGAAACTGAGATCTCAAATTTGAAGCAAGATTTTGTACTAATGGAATTTGTTACAAAGCAAGCTGAAAGAATAAGTTCACTTGCAATTCTTGATGCTAAAAAGCATAAGTTACAAGTAGCCTCATTGCAAAGAAGGTTAAATAGGCTAAAGAAGACATCACTTGTTCTTAGAGAACGAAAAAGAAAGAGGAAGCCCATTAATGAGTTAAATTCCACATGGGGGGGAGGGGGGGGGCTGCTAGAAGAAGGATTTATGCTATTTAGCAATTTTGGAAAAAACGTAAGAAGTGTAGCTATAAATTGGCATTGTTGAAATCTCCATCAAATGCTGATCTCAGAAAAGGTGTTATTGACATGGTTATTGCTGAAATCTGCACAGTGTTATTGCTGAAATCTGCACAAAAGTTAACATTGATAAAGTGCGAAACATTTGTGATTTAGCTGGAATTAGTACACAAGCTTACAAGTCATTATTTAAGCCATTCTATGATGCCTTTAATATGATTTCATACCAATAAAGTCATTGTTCCAAGGCCGCACTATGTGAAGCAAGTGAGAACAAGAAGGAACAATGACATTGAGAAAATATTAGGAGAAATGTGCTCCATACAATGTGGCCCACCAAGCATGCCATCAAGTTTTACAAAGGGTAAGAATTCAACCAGTTGTGACATTGTAGGTCTAGATGATAGAAACAATTTATGGGTTGCCTTGGAGAATGTTCTAAAATTTATGATTGTTTACTACAATTTGAATAAGATTGAAGTTGGAGGATAGTTAGAAGTTTGCTTAAAGCTGAACAAAATCGAACTAAAACATCAAGTAAAGTATGAGAGAGTGTCTTTAATGCTCATGAGTAAGGGGTTATCACCATGTTATGAGGAACAAAGGTAGTTGAAGAACAAAGAAAAGGATCCAAAGAAGAAGCAAAGAGATCTGGAGTGGTTTTCTGTCCAATTAGAGGACCACACTTGGTGGTTGGGCCTATTTCAATTTGAAAACGAGAATTATACAATCCTAAAATGGGTGGTCGCATCCAACACCCCATGCGGGCATCGGATTCGTCCATCCTACAGCTCCCATATGAATAGCGCGCAACTAGTGCAAATACACTTAGAAATAATTGGGCGCGCTATATTTATAATCAAATACCATATAATTTGCAATGTTTACCAATCTCGTCGATACAGGGACTCGAACCTCCATAAAAGAAGAACAAAACTTATAATCAAATACCGTATAATTTGCAATGTTTGCCAATCTCGTCGATACAGGGACTGGAACCTCCATAAAAGAAGAAAACTTTTTTGAAGAGTACTTTAACCAACACCTTTAAACCAACACCCCTAATACCTATACATGCTTAAGAAGAGAGACATTTTACTACCCCCCCTTTTTTATGATCCTACTCCTCTTGCACGTCAATCGTGTGATGTTCCACGTATTTATATGCCTTTTCGAGTATAAATACTTGACACGTCACTATGAATAATTAATGGCGCATCTTCTTTTTTATTTTGGGATTTTCGTGCTAGAGGGAACGCCGCATCTTACGCCGCATGCGGCGTTCCCTCTTCCCCTTGCGGGACGTGCTGCAATACGAATTTTGAATTTTTGACTGTTTTTAAACTGATTCAGTCGCTCCTTCGTTCCCATCGCCATAGCCAGTGCATAACCAGCTTCAGCACAAGGTTGCCTCTATCTAGACAAACTACTTTCCCTATTCTACACAGCTTTCTGTCGGCTGTCATATCCGCCATAGCCGAGCTCGTCAAGGGATGCTACTTCATCATCTTGATGCCCCATTAGTGACAGAAGTTCGCAATTTATAGGCGAAATGGCCAATAGCTTATTTATCTGTACTTCAAATGCAAACGCTGCCATAGCTAGAGGCTCCGGCGGCTGGCACAACAGCTTCTTTCTTTTTTTTCTTCAGGGCTATATCGGTGGCCCTTTGAGAAGCAAGTTTTGGCATTATTTTTTTCCGTTGAAGAGTATCTACAGAGAAAAAACGTCCAGTGCAGGTCATTTTTGTTTCGGGCTAGGAGAAAACGTCCAGGTAAACCCATTCGGTTTTGGTTTGGGGTTAGAAACCGCATCTGTTATGCAGAGGTTTTGCAGATTAAAGTTAAGAGATACGTTTTCTACATCATAAGGCATAAGAATAGAATAGAATAGGTTTTAGCGTCCACGAGACCAATTGGCCTATGGGACCCAAACAAAAGAGCGACAAGCATATTATCGATGTGATTAAAAAACCCCGCCAAGGGTTTTCAAGGGAAAACCTTAGCGCATAAGCATGCATCACACCGCATAAATTGCATAGGATAGTTCAATACCGTCCCCGTAGGACACAAACGCGAACCGTGCATCCATAACCTCCGGAGGTACGAGCCCAACAAACCCACCGACGCCAGAGTCAATAATCGATGCAACGGCCGCCGGCACTAGTAATCGAACATATCGCCTCGGATATGGGCAAATCTTTGGCGATCCGGAGGGCATGACATTCATCCTCAATCGCGCCACGGTGGCAACAACGGCAAAGCCTTTGCTCTCGTGCTTCCCGAGCCCAGCGCCACTGTTTTCAATCACGGGGCGATGTGCCCCGTCTTGAATGGAAGCTATAAGTCTGCGCTTCTTCATGGGTAGCTGGGTGTACAAAATCTTGGTGTGGGCCTCTTGTGAGCCTAGGATTGACTTGCTATCTGATAGTGTGCCCGCCTTAACATCGCGTCGAGCCTCTGCATCCCGAGCTTCACTTGCGAAGGAAAGTAGCATCAAGGTATAGTTTAAGTGCCTCGCGATCTTTCTTTGTCTTGACACGGGCGCATCGTTTGCTGCACACCCGGTGAGAACCACTGAGCTTGCTTGTCTTTCCAGCAGGATTTCAGGCGTTGGGGATCCATCGCCGTGGCCAAAGCAAGGTGGGGCAAGCGTGTATCAGCCACAGCGACCACCTTTTGGAAGTAAACGATATGGCGTTCCAATGCAGCCCGTTGAAGGGGTAGAAAGCCTGTCTCCTGGAGTAGGATCTGGTACGGAACTGTGGACTTCATCCCCAGGGCCCGTGCCAAGAAGGCGTTCTGCACCTGCTCGAGGTCATTCCAGGTGTTGAGGGATATCACCGGACCCCACACTTCTGCAAGAGTCAACGAAATTTGTAACTCTGGTTTTTTGGGTTCAGATCAAAGGCAAGAGTCAACGAAATTTGTAACTCTGGTTTTTTGGGTTCAGATCAAAGGCAAGGTCTGTATTTCTGGAGCCGGACCCCTACTGTGATTTGACAAATTTCTGGAACGATTTTTGGGTGGGCTTATCTTCACAAACACGGTGCTACTTAATCGTTGTCTCATCCCTTTGTCTTGGTCTGTAATGCATTCTGTAACTTTCCCAAAGTTAATGGCTTTGGTTTTGTAAACCTAAACTGCAATTGTAGGTGGAGCTTGGAGCAACTG
Source organism: Isoetes taiwanensis (assembly GCA_021234155.1). Lineage (NCBI taxonomy): Eukaryota > Viridiplantae > Streptophyta > Lycopodiopsida > Isoetales > Isoetaceae > Isoetes > Isoetes taiwanensis. The sequence continues at coordinate 21,061,264 of JAJEKV010000012.1, read as the reverse complement.
ATTTTTCCCTCTTCTGCTTCTTTGTCTTGGTACGTTTTATTCTCTTAAAATGTCTACTGTCAAGATTCAAAATTTTCTTCTTGATAACTTTTCTTTTATGTAGGCATGATTATGAAGCACGAATTAATTAATTAGAGAATTTCGGAATTCTCGTTTAGCATGAAATAGGTTCTTGGTTGTCTATAAAACACCGTAAGTGGTTGCAACAGAGTAAAAGTTGCCGTTTTTTTCGCTGTTTTTTGGTCACAACCAGCGATGTATCCGACTTTGACATCTATAAGGCTATCCCAAGCTCCTTTGTGAGTAAGAGCAGTCCACAAGAAAGAGTAAGAATACTCAGCAGGATCGCGACGGCGAAGATTTGAAGTTGCTTAGCTAGCCCATGGATATAATATCACAAGTCCGTTAAGGTCTACACATGGATGAAAAGAAAACAAAGTGATACTGAGGATCGCGGCGGCGAACATTTTGAGCTGTTTAGCTACCCATCTGATTCGAATTCTTAATTTAGAAAGAAATTCTTAATCCAATAATTCTAAGAAAGTGCTAGCAAATATCGAGTCAAGGAAAGTTTAGACAAGAAACAAAACTCAAACAATAGGAAAACTCAAAGATGTGGAAAACTCCAAAGCCTTGTAAGTTATATTCCTCAAATATAGCAAATGTACATTACTTTGCCAGAGGGGCAGAAATTAGTCCATCTGGGTTTCGACATCTTGACTTCAGTGCGACACCTATCTCGTGACTATCCTAGCAACATGTTCCTGGCCCCTTTGTATAACCTCTATTGTGTCCATCTCAGTATATGTTACATCTGGGACGTATGGACTTGGATATGTGGATCCGGTCCTTCAGTCTCAGTATCCATAGCGCTGCCTTCGACCGATGCGCCACTCTGCACAGCACAGGCGATATCGGGTGCATGAAGAGCTTCTTTTTCTTGGCTGGAACCTGATGCTCTTGTGTACCTGATGGCTCACCCTCTTGATCCGCAGGGTCCACGTCCATGCCTACGTATTCGAAATGTAGGCATCAAATTTTTTGTTTAAAGCCCCCAATTTTTGAAACACGGGCTCTAGCGCAATAATACCTTTCTCAGTAGACTCCAGAAGTCTTTTCGTTTCCTGCATCCTTTCCTCATAGCTTTTCTCATCCATTTGATCCAAGATTTCATCAATCTTAGATATATCTGTTCTCTGGGTAATGTTTAAATTGATCTTGTCAGGATCATTTATAGTGTCTGCCTTCTCCTCTTCAACTGTCTCCCCAGTGCCCTGGCAAACCATTTTTTCGAGCTTATCCAAGAAAGCCCTCAGAAATCGGCATACTTTACCTTGGCTTTCGAAAGTAATACTTTTCTTTCCCTGCATTAAGGCGACACGGGAAGCAGTACCTGCTGAGAAGAAATCAAGGACACAACCATCCTTGGGCACAAGCTTGTCAACTATGTAGTAAGCATATGATGTCTTCAACTGGCACTTCAGCACGTGATCACCTTCCATTCCGACAAACTTGTACCTGGGTTTACCCGTGAAGTAAGTCTGCCATTTTTTTTTTCATTTTCTCATCAGTTTCTTCGTTACCAGTGACAGGCATTGGTGGCAAGGGGGTGTTCTTTGGTGCAGTGCTCACCGATGTCAAACGAAGCTCCAGCTCTGGCAATATCGAGCTGACCCTGGAGTCGCTTCTGTTAATGCACATATGGGTGATGTAATACTGATATTCCTTCACCCTTTTCTTGTTCACCCATCTTGGCTCGTCATATGTGCCTACAGAAATATGGGACCCGCCTTGAATCTGTTTCTGGCTGTACAAGCAATCTGGCAAGTTCAGAGATCGCATCAGAATCACCAGGTGATAAATATTAGCAGTTGTCATGCTGGATATTCTTGTAAAGAGTTCCATGTATTTTTTGCACGTCCATAATGTAGAGAATCCTCTAATGTCAATGGACACCAAAGTTGCATTCTCAGATACTGGAGTGGAGGTAGGAATCCCTTCCTTTGTCACAGCATGTACAACATTTTTCTTTTCTTTGATTTTGATAACCTCTTTAGGTTTCAAAATCGATCTAATGGGTTCTAAAAATGCAACTGGCAAAATACCCACAACATGATCCTTATTGTAATTGGCTTTCACGTACTCTGTATCCGAATCAGATATATCAAGAATCCGCTGTTCCGTGAAAGCAGGAAAATCAGACAGCAATTCTTCCCAGAAAGTGTATTCTTTCTGAAGCAACGTGGAAGTGTATGACAAAATCTCTTTCTGCATGAAGGTCAAGCTTCTAATGTCAATGGCGCGCTGCTTGCAATCAAACCTGCCATGATATCCGGCTTGCACCTTAATGTATGTTTTTCCTTCCAAAATCTCATCAAGAAGCTGAGACACCTCTGCATTAGACATGCCTCGAAGGTATCTTAACCAGGTTTTGTTGAAGAAGTCCTTCGTGGGCTTATTAGGAAAATCTCCATGTTCATCACAGATTTTTTTGCTCACCCATTTGTTGGCCACTTCCATTAATTTTCTGAAGACCCGCTCCTCCATAAAAATAAATTGTTTTTCGTCTTTTAGCTCCTTCACCTTCAAAGTTGTGGTAGCTATCTCGTGGAAGTCCTACAAAAGAAATGGTCAGAAAAATCGCGGCCACGATATTCATGAGCTAAGATAAGAAAAATACCTTCCATGCTGAGGTTGTGGCAGTACCAATAGGACCTTGCGGAGGACATCCATACGTCTTATGTTGATGCCGCAGCTGTTGAAGCTTCTCTAACAATGGCTCTCTGTATACAGTGTTAGCAATGACTTCATTGCACTGAATGCTCAATTCAATATATTCTCTATCTGTCAAATTTCCATTAAGCACTCTTGTTCTTCTCCTGGCGTAGGCTTTAGCAAACTCTAGCCGATGTTCCAGCTCTCTAACAACACCACAAAGCAATTGAGCTACACATATACTGTGGTTACCAGAAATTATCCAAAATTTCTTGCCCTTCAAATCAGCTTCTGTGTTCCACGTGATCTTTTTCCTGAAATAATGTGCACTTATAAGTTACGAAGCCACAGAACAGAAATGATGGACAATAACAATCACCTGGTAATCGGGTCGAAGGGGACAACGTCGGCCGGTGTGAGCACCTCCATAGGATACGTCTTGAAGCTCTTCACGAGTGTCTGCACATGGTCGTTTGAACGCATTCGATGCGTGAGGTTAGCAGGAGCTGGCTCGCAATCAAAGATAGAGACCTTCATAAACCAGTTCACACCAAGCGGATAGAACAGTTTAAATTGTTCAAGCTTCTGTGCAGTTTGTTCTGCCAACTTGCGTTCTTCCTCAGGATTGAATTTAAGCTCCGTCGGCAGTTCAGAAACAACGGGCCATGCTAAGCTCTTCGAGGATGAAATACCTGAGACGGAAGGGGGCGTGCGAGAAGACGAAGGCTCTCCGCTGTCAGAAGTAGTCAGTTTGCGGAGGTTGATCGTGAACTTAGAAATCTTATTTGGGACCGTAGTATCTTTCGTCACAATAGGGGGAGCACAAATAGCCAAAGGCTGAGTAGGATTAATAATATGCGGAAAGATGAGCAAAGTGGAAACAGGCTCCACGCACGGGGGCTCGGGCTGGTAGAGTCCTCTGCTAAAGAAACGGGCTTTACATGCTTTTTCTTCGCCTGAGCTCTTAACCAGTTTGTGTCCATTACCGAGGGCATTTTCTCATCTCGTTTAGCTTTCAATGCAATGCTGGGTGGTTTCTTATCTGCTAGCAAACCTTTTCTGCATGTCGAGAAACCAGACAATATATCCCTATTTCGAGTTATTCCGGACAGAGACAGAGATTCATAGGACTGCAGCTCCGCCCATGTTGTTTAAAATGCTTTGGTACCTTTCAACATTCTTAGCATACCGCACTGCAGGTTATTTAACGTGCTAGAATGAAAAATGAAATGTTTTTGTTCAAATTTTTGGAGTTTTCAACACAAGTACGGGTAAGTTTTTAAAGGTATCCTGCACGATTTTTATAGGTATTTTATAGGTAATTGTCTTATTTTACAAGTATTTTATAGGTACGGTACGTATTTTATAGGTACGGTAACAACACTTTTTAACGTACTGGTTTTTTTTTCGGTACGTTAAAAACTCAGAGGTACGTTACAAGGTATGATACGTAAAATACTTACGATCGCATGGTCTGCGGTAAATGCGTTACAACACTTGCTCCCGACCATATCCTTTTGCAATTGGCCGGAACATTCTTTCCACCACTGGCTTGTTTAACTTGCTAGCTGTCATGAGTGAGGGATCATAGTTTGTCCATTTAAGGACGTACTCAAGGAACTGCAAATTTTGAGTATCCTCCACGCTGCATATAATGGCGTCTTGGACATTGTTTTTTGTTCCTTCCCACATAGCAATGACAATTCCTATCTGTTGTATGTCCTCAGCTTTTTTGCCAGTCTTGAGGAACAAGCAGAGGTCTTTTTTGCGGTCGCCTTTTGTCTGTGGAATTGCTTGTGCAATTTCAATGCACCACTTCCTTTCATTGGAAGGTGTGATGATCTTCATAGGCTCAACATCTGGACCGCGAAACAAATCCAGAGCTGCAAGCAAGAGAAGTGTATTATTAATCCCTACCGCACATATTCTCCCGTGAAGTCAACAAGATCGCGGCCGCGATCTTCTTGAGTGCTCAGCATGATCGCGACCGCGATCATGCTGAGCACTCAGCAGAATCGCGGTCGCGATCCTGTTGAGTTCCATACTTCTTTATGACTACTTCAAGACGAAAAGATGAACCATAAAATTGAACATGCACTATCGAAATAAATCGCGGCCGCGATCTTCTTGAGCTGAGGGGGCTAGAACTAACCTTCTCTGAGATGGGCTTTAGGTGCCATGGATCGCGGGCGCCAGAAGAAATCAGAAAGCGGCTTCTATACGTCTGCGGTCGAAGGCGCTCGAGCGACCTGAAGGCGCGAAAATCGTCGATGGCACTCGTCGATGGCGCTGCTCGTAAAAAGAATTCCCGAATTCTGGAAATAAATAGTGATCTGCCGGCCGCATTAAATTAATATCACACGTGCGAGATCTGACGCGCCATAAGTGTCTGCCATTAATGCGGCCGGCATTAATAATTACACACCATTAATGCGGACGCCCTTAATTATGGAGATACAACTAATTTATTTAAATTGAGACATGTTCCGGACAAGAGGTACTTTTTGACGTGGACCTCTGGATTCAAAATCTGTACGTAGAGGGAGAGATATAACCACCCCCCCGTATCAATGCCCCGCGTAATAAATGCCCCGCGGAATAAAACAGTACAAGCCTCAGGAGGACGAGTGAAGGACGGAAAAAGACAACTGCATTTGAATTTTGAGAGTGAATTTCGCGCTCGTTCTTGTTGGCGGGAATTCCATTTTGAAATCGAGCAAGGTGTTCTGGAAGGCGCTCGATCTCCTCGTCTGGGCGCCCTATCTGTTCTTCAAGGCGCTCGATCTGTTCTTGAAGGCGCTAGGTCTCATCTTGAAGGCGCTCGAGTATCTTAAGCTGCCAGGGTCCAATTCAAGAGGTGATTTCTGATTTGTTGTTTATGTATAGGTTATAAAAGTGTTTTCACAACCACCATGCAATTTACTGTATTAGCACCATCTCTTTTTTGGTATATGCTATTCACGGCTGTGTATAATCTGGTAAGCAAGCCCTGAATCAATTGTTTATTTCTCTGACTAATTGAGTAATGAGGGGGTCAGCCAGCTCGGCCTCAGTGTAAGAATGAAGCTAGAAGATGATCCTAATAACGGGCATAAATACTCCTTCTCGAGAGTACATCGCATACCCAAAGATTTTTAATGGAGATCACTGTAACATAACAATGGATCTGCTCCCAGGTTGACAAATCAGGACAGATCTCCATTCTAATTAACAAAAAGGCAAAGAATCGTTGTGGAAATAACAGTTGCAATTAGTATTTACGTTAACATTTAATTTGCGAGAGATACTCAAATATCTATTTGTTGCTCAGCTGCACCAGCTCGGTTCTCTGCCTCAAAGAATCGCGACTGCGTTCCTCCTGAGCTTAGGACGTATAACGCGACGCGAGCTCACATCGAATTAATCGCGACTGCGATCTTGTGGAGGTAAATCCCCGAGGAAAGTGTTTTTTAAATGGTCAGAGAAAATAGTTAGAGCTGAAGAAGGTTTGTTAGATTAGAGGAAGATTCTAGTTAGATTTGAAGGATTCTAGATGTTTACCAAAGTGGTCCAGAGGATCGCCTTCGCGATCTTGTTGACGTATTATACTTGCTGAACTCATAAAATAATACTTGCTGGGCCCTCTGTGTCTTTTCCCTGTTAGTTTCTTACCAATGTGGTCCAGAGGATCGCCTTCGCGATCTTCTTGAGGTATTATGTCGTCTCTTCAGGCTGAACTCATAAAATAATACCTGTTGGGCCCTTGAATAATTTGCACCAGCTTTTTTCTTACTAATGAGGTTCAGAGGATCGCCTTCGCGATGTTGACGAGCAATGTTGACTTTTTTTTAGGATGGAATCTCTACAGTCTTTCTACTTGTTGGAGAAGAAGGTGGTTGAAGGCAGAGTGCATAACTTCAAAAACCACCACAACGTTCCTGTGCCAGACGATTTGATAGTAGTTTCTGTTGTAGTTGTCTTTGATGGGCAGATACCATTGCCGTTCCCAGAACCGAAATTGAACAAGCTAGGGGAAGCTATCGGTAGCTTCGTTCTTTGGTCCAAAAGCGACCTTGAGAATGAAATCCAAGCAGCACCCGATGTTAGCACACCACCTGGTCAGATCAAACGGATAAATTGGCAAGTCCGAGAAAATGGTTCTGAAGAAAACAGTAAACCAATTGAAGTGCGGGGGATTTGCAGAGATAAACTAGTGGAGAAGACATGCGCGTTACTGCACGAGTGCTGCAACCTCCCTTATGCTTCAGGTGTCATCATCTTCGCAGATCCAAACGATGCCGTGTCTGACATGAAGTTGGGTGAAACATGGATAGGGGTTTCTGTTATGAATTTGTTGCCCATGCCCGAAAATATTTCTATGCGCTGTCAGGCTTGTGCAGAAATGCCACAGGTGCATGACTTGGTGAGATGGCCAATAGCATTGGTTCTAGTAGACAGTATTCCAGTTTCAAGTCTAGTTTCAGCCGTGAAGGAGACAGAGGTCGAGAAAGAAGCTTATGCCATCAGGCCGGAGGCTGGAATACCATGGAAAAGACAGTACCACATGGTAAATAGGAAGGCGAGACCACGCTCCACCCCAAACAAATGTAAAAGGAAAACTACACCTGACGCTATCTTGCAGTTCAGGTCCTCGCTGTGCTGCTTGAAGAGATGTTGTGCTAATTTCACATTTAAAGAGGTATCCTCCATGAGGACCTTTTGCTGGAACATGAAAAGCTCAGAACGTACAACTTTTGCGTACAACATGCTAGATCTTTGTTCAGAGAATGGAAGTGTGACAAAGCTAATGCTGAACAACAAGCAAGTCTGTTTGAAGGCTATTTGTTGTTGCGCAGTGTACAATAGAACAATTAAAAATCTTATCTCAGTGTACTGTCTGTTCGGAATGCACATACATCTGTGAGATACAAATCAGACATATAATGTTTGTTTGATGCTAATAAAATCTGGATGCCCATCATATCCTAAATATATCTGTCCTGAAGCAGGTAAATGTCGCAAGCAGGGCAGCTAATGGAGAAAGCAATGGAATAACATAGGAAGCTGCAAGACTAGAGGTTAGTTACAGTCCACTTGCATATTGTTAGCGTCATATGTAGCTGCATCGGAGGAAATAAATACGACTCATAGACAAGGAAATTTAAATTTAAGAGGACTCATAGACAAGGAAATTTAAATTTAAGAGTGTCTGATTCATTCTAGAACATGAGCATACGTTTTTATCAAGTCTTTATCAAGTATTGGAGACATCAAACAACATCTAAACAGGAATGTAAGAATGTTCTTAGCATTGTTGGTTATCAGTTGGAACAATGGAGTACGATGGTAGGTGTCGAATGCTGGCCAACAATTATATGTATTGGGCCTTGGGTCCGTTGCTCAGTATGCCCTTAATGGAAAGAATTGAGAGGTGTTTATTGTTGTAGTTTTGTGAATGTTTTGTTGGAGAGCAATTGATCACACTTTGAATATGCTTGGCGTGGACGTAACCCAGAAGTGTCTGGTTGCTGAAGCATGGTATTCTGTGATTGCAAAATTTAAAAGCTTGCAGATAAAAGATGCACTATAGAAGGATGCGAGTGACACAACCTTGCACCTACAAGTGAATTGCCACCCACGTATTTTGAAGTCAACAAATTAGGCGGCATTTCAAGAACTTGTTGATGTTTATGGGTGAGTTTTTACTTCTGATTGGCCTCGTTTGTTGATAAACTTCTTTAAATGTGCCCTGTTGATAAACTTCTTTAAATGTTTCCTGTGGGATCTACTCTATGGAAGCATCCAACATATCAAGTTGACCAGCTCTAGCATTGTTGTGCACTTATGCAATTGCATATAATGTAATAATCAATAAAATCTCGTGATACGATTTGCTTTATTTGATATTGAATACCAATTCCAATCATCAACAATTCAAATAGGTAACAAGATTATGCAAATAAAACTCACTCTAGTGTAAAAGATGGAAGCCTTTCAATTATTATTTTTACAACAAATATCATATAGTTCATCTAATATGAGCTCGAATCAATTGAGTTTGATTTTGAGTTTAAATACACGACAAGCATATTTAATTTTAGTACCAATACCAAAGAATTGTTTTACAAAAGGTTTTTGCACTCACAAGGTTCCTACAAAATTGTGCCTCAGTTAGACTACTCTTATATCACAAGGTTCTTACTAACTTATGGTCTGCATATCTAATATGCATCCTAACTAATGCGTTCTTACTAATATTTGCATCAACTTATGGTTTGGACATCTAATATGCATCCCTTAATACTGTATGCTTCCTTTGTTGAGCTTCCTTGATACGTTTTCGATTAGGGCTTCCTTTGCCAAGTTGCTTGCCGGGATTCTTGAGCGGCGACTGACACTTTGGGCAGAGGATGGAGAAGTGCGGGCTCTTACGCAGGCAGGCTTCCGCCCCCGGCCTATTGACCATATCTTCACTCTGCGAACACTCATAGAGGATAGCCGGAATCAACGCCGGAATCTGTACTGATGCTTTGTGGATTTCGCAAAGGCTTTTGACCGCGGTGCCTGATAAGTTGTGGGACAGATTGAGACGCTAGGGACCCCTCACGACTTGCGCAATGCTATATATGCATTCATACTGAGGCTTGCTCCCGGCCGTGCTCACACCGCTCCGGGGAGCCCGTTGTTAGTAGCATTGGGGTGCGCCAGGGCTGCCCTCTATCCCCGGCGCTCTTGGCTTGTAGATTGACCAGCTAGAAGAATGGCTAGTCGAAAGCACCGGGGGGAGGCGCCATTGATGCACCACATAATCCCAAGCAACTCATATATGCCGATGATGTTGACCTGCCGCATATACCCTGCAGGACATGCAACGCCACCGGATGCTTTTTGGACACTTTCTCGCCAATTCACCGACATGAGAGTTAACTTGGCCAAGACAAGGGTGTCTGCTGGTCCCATCATCCCGGCACCCACGCCTTCCCTCATTCACTTACCGGGGTAGGTAGTGGAGGTGGCTCGATCTTATAAGTATTTGGGCATTGAGTTTTCTACTACCACACACCGGGATGCATCCATCGTTTACGGGTCATCTTTAGTCGGAAAGCCCTCAGATGCAATGCAAAACAACAAATCACAAGGCGAGTCAGATGCATGGGGTCACCAGGCACACTTGTTCAGGGCCTTGGTTGAACCGGTCCTCCTCTATGGGGCAGAAGTGTGGGGGCCAGTGATATCCCTCACCACTTGGAACGATCTAGAGCAGGTACAGAAGGCCTTCTTGGCCCGGGCACTGGGAGTGAAATCCACGGTCCCATGGGCATAAGCATGCTACACCCTATCAAAAAAAGTACCATTTAGGAACCATAAAACTACCTAAAAAAGTACCCAACACTAGGTACTGGGTACTTTTATAATATCTCAATAACTACAAATGTTAAATTGAATGCATTCTTTTTGGCCTCCAATAGTATTGTCTCTATCTTAACCTTGAACATTGATATGCTTTTGACATTTTATATTGAACTTTTGAATTAGTTTTGACCAAAAGAACAAGAAAATAGTACCCAATCCAAAAGTACCTAGTGCAGGTACTTTGGCAGGTTCCAAAAATGGCAGGGTGTAGCATGCATATGCCCCCATATCAGATCTTGCTCCAGGAGACAGGCTTCCTTCCATTACAGAGGGCTGCGCTGGAACGTCACATTATTTACTTCCAGAAGGTGGTGGCTATGGATGAAGCCCGGCTGCCCAACCTTGCTTTGGCAGTGGCGATGGGCCCGCAGCGACTCAAAGCCTGCTGGAAAGACAAGCAAGCCCAGTGGTTCTCGCTATGGAATGTGCAAGCACACAGATGTGGACCAGTGCATACACCGAAGGAACGCGCTGCCTTGAAGGAGTACTTGGATGCTTGCTTCATGGCCAAGCTTTGGGATGCAGAGGCCCTGTCACATGTCAAGGTGGCAAATTATCGACAGCAGGTTGAGGGGCCCACACCACTACCTGCGCACCCATCTACCCATGAAAAAGCGCAGGGTGATTGCTTCCATTCGCACAGGTGCACACCACCTCCGCATTGAGACAGGGAGATGGATTCGGGAGCAGCGTGAGGACCAGTCTCGCCGGTCTTTGTCAACAGGCGCCATTGAGGATGAAAGTCACGCCTCCCCTGTCCCAGATGAAAGCATATCCGCCTCCTGTGATGCTCGGTTAGTTGTGCCCCATCGTGGCCTTGCATGAGCTCCGAGCACGCCTCTGTAAGCTTGTTGGGATCGTTACCTCACGGGAGGTAATGGATCTGTACCGGACTCGGTTATGCCCCCGTCCGACATTAACCTCAAATTGTACTTGTGATTATGTATATAATCGCAATATGTCAAATCCTTATTGCTACTAAGGTTTTTCCCCCGAAAAATTCTTTGGGGCGGGGGTTTTTTAATCCTGGTAGTAATACGCCTGCTGCTCTCTCTTTGTACTTGGGTCCCATAGGCCAGTTGGTCTCCGTGGACGATAAAATCATATTCTATTCTATTCTATTCTATTCTTGATATTGTATGCTGTTACGGGAAAAGAAACAATGCCCAAGAAAGGTCCAACTGGTTTACTTCGTACTCCTCGCACCCTACACCTAGAGATGGCCCACAACACCTTGCACTATTTACCAGCACCTGAATTTATACGCTGCGACAGCCCTAAACTCCTAAGGATGCAGTTGCATAGAGTAGTTGAGATGCTTTTGCATTGCTTTTGAGCTTTTTGAGAAAAAAATTGGAGGTTAGAGTTCTCCAATTTAGACACATCTAGTTCAATTTCGCGAGTCCATAACTGAGATCCTTTTGACTTGATAGAAAACTCCTTTGCCATGAATTGGGCAAAAGAAATGTTCGCGGCGGCCTTGGCCGCCGCGATAAATTTCTTGTAATATATAACGATTAAATACCTTTAGAGCATGTTCGTTCAATTCCCAATAAAGTGACTCAGGTCACAATGGAGGCATGGTCCTTGGCCTTCAACTCTTAGATGAATTTTGACTTGACCCCAATCTAGTGACTCAGGTTAGAAAGAAGGCATGCGTCCATTTACACAAACGTCCATCTAATAAGAAGGGTGTTCATCCCTTGAATCAGAATCCAGACATGTCTTTACACATTTCCTAGGAGTCAGACATAAGAATCATAGAGGCAAATAAATTTCTAAATATAGATGGGTTATGTGGTAGGTTCCCTACATTTGTTTCACAACTTGCTGAGGTTCTTAGTAATATCAATGCTTGCACTGATTTTTGGTTGACGGTCATGGACCATGGAAATCATAGACTGCCTAAATCGGGCTATAATCACAAGGGCGGCTATGAGCAGGGTAAGAGTTTTGATGACAAGACACTAGAAGCGCTATAAATTGCTTTGGAGAAACCATATAAGGGGCCGCACTAAGTTATTTCTCAAACTATACATAACAACAACAAAAAACATTAATAAAAACCTAAGAGATAACTTAGTGCAGTTTATCGTTTATACAATTTCTCCTAAGCAATTCATAGTGCCTCTAGTGTCTTGTCATTAAAGCTCTTACCTTGCTCATAGCCGCCCTTGTGATTATAGCCTTTACAAATGGAGGAAGCTATTTTTGAGCGGCCACAGGATTGCGGAGCATGGAAACTCCGGATCCAAGAAGACAAGATCTCATACACTGGCCGGAAGTGCTGTGCTATCTATGTACATAGATGAAAATGCTGAAACTATGCCACACCGCTCAAAGGTTACGAGTGGGGGCACTAGAGAAAATGTGAAGAGATTACCTTCCATCTTGACTAAAAAGGACATACATCAAGGTACTTGATATTGCGTTACGCGAGATATTGAGGAAAACATGTTTCTCAAATGCGTCCTTCTTGTCAGCGTGGAAGGAGAACCACTCCCGGGTAGCAATGCGCTAAAAGGATAGCATTTTCTAAAGTGTAATACGTATTGTGATAAAGAAGAAGCTTTGCCAAGACTAGAGATCCAAAGAGAAGAAGAGCTTGTAGTGGCGGTAACTGCATGAGTCTCTCTTGGTCATGGAAGCTTTGTTTCATCGATCTCTGAACATGCCTTAACCATTATATACATGATAAAATGGATCGAGGAATAAGACCATGGTTCCTGCGTCTAGAGAAGCTAGCAATGCGTATGGAGGGTGAGCGATTGAAGGTGAGTATTCTTGGTGCTCTCATGCACGGGCATGGTGTAGAGTGCCTTGGGCCACTTCTCATTGGACCTACTGGCTTTGATGATTCAATTTTCATTAATGGGATCTTTAAATGTACCTTGAAAACACTAGAAGGAATCAATCACGAGGGACAATTGGGGACATTTGGAAAATCTGAGATCATCACGGGAAATTTCTTTGGAGTGGAGCAATTTTGAACAGGATGCCTTAGGACAAAAATGGTGAATGGCACTAGAAATGATTTTATACCTCCTATCAAGAGGCCCTATGAGTAGAAGGGATTCCTAGGAGGCTTTACTTAGCGGCTAGACAATTGCTCGAGTCAAAACAGAGCGGGTATCTTTTCTCTTACTTGTCATACTTGATGCGGTTAGGTATCTTAGTCGAGTGCGGTGGGATTCATGATGGTTGGACACACCACGATGACATAGATGCCTCTTTGGAAACTTCTCTACTCTATTGAAGATCAGATGCATTGACTATTCGGAGCTTATACAGCTCTTCAGGCGGTATGTTCAAGTCTCCTTCACCTACCTTGTGTGAGAGGTTCCCAATGGAAAGAATTCATGAGGTTTATCACATTAAGAAGGACCGTTTATGTGGTCATTTTGGAACCTCTACTCTTCAAGTTACTGCATGAAGGATGGATGGCCCACCTAATGTTCTACAAGATAGGGGGCGGGCATAGAAGCGATTGGCTACGAAAAAGAGAATCAAAATGTGGAAGGAGGATGCCCAAGGTTTACCTATGATTAGGAAGGTCACCTAAGATTCGTCTGCGACCATATCTGACAGAAAGATATAGGTGCATTGAGAGCTATTGCAAGTGCATGATGCACTAGGTAGAAATTTATTTCTAGAGTCGGCGATAACTCGCTGGTCTAACACATATATGAATGAAGTTGACTCTTTGGTCCACCTTGTTGCTAGTGCTTGGGGGCGTTGACCCGTGCATTTGTCATTGGGATTCGGCCCAGCCACGCGAGACAAATTGCATTGAAGAACCGATAGCGTGTTCGTGGATGAGCACATTGGTGCATCTCATTATGTGGACCTTTCTCTGGTAGACAGAACCAGTTGAAATAATGGAGCCCTACCAAGATGTCAAGAAAAGGGAATGCTCTTCTTGTCGGGCCACATATTGCTACTCAGGCAGTGGATGGCCTTTGCCGAAGAAGGACCCAATAGAGGACCTAATCTCCCTCACTATGAAGAGGTGTTTGTCTTTTGGTTTGAGCTTTATTTGCGAAAGGGTACCTCACATGCAATGCGGTATAGGGATTCTTTGGAGCAAAGAATTGAGACCCAATCCCACAATGATCATGCATACCAACATTTGAAAACAATAGACTACGGTTGTTGGTAGAGGCAGAAGCCATTGTTAGTGAGTGATCCCCAATAGATGTAGGGGCTCGGTTAGAAGGTGGAGTGTCTAAAGAAGCTACTTGAGGATGATGAGAACTCTTAGAGGTATGCAATGTTCTTTTACATGATTACTATAGCATATATAATATGCAAGAGTTACAATAGACTATTTATTATTCATTACGTCTTGCATTTTCATCTTAACACAGAGCTCTTACGCACTGTACAATGTTGAACATGTGTTCATTCATCATCAACGAAATTTGTAGTAGTGATCCCGATATCTCCATAGCTATTATTTCGAGGGAAGCCGGATGGATCATAACGAATGTTTCGAGGAACAGCGAATCCTACGGTAGCCAAAGCTTTTCTTCGCCCAGTGGGATCAAGAAGAGAATACCCACTGTCTGGAAACAGCAGAGCAAGATCAGGTGGCTCATTTTAGCACTTGTCGCCCTCGATGTAATTATTGATGAAGGAAATCATGGAGATGAATGAACTTTAGCCCGAAGTGAGAAGCTTTTATAGCGGTAAATTGTGAGGTGTGGGGTAGACTTTACGCCATTATTGCGTGTATAAGGCTGTTGTATACATACAAGTATAATACATCTTTCGTATAGGATATGTGTATGCTTTTAAGAAGAAGCATGTTTTGTGGATTTTAATATGGTAGAAGTTTTTGTGCTTGAGTAATTAGGGTGTGATTGAAAATAGGAATTTGCTAGAGATATAGTGGAAGTCAGAAGAGCACACCCTTACACTACACTAGGGTATGATACATCCAAACAATATTCATTGTACTATTACATCCTTACATAGTTCCACGGGTGCTCATACCATTATTATATCATAAGCAGATCTGATGGTCATCGATAACATTGATTCACTCATCATCAACACCAAGCCATTGATGCTAATAGGCTCGCAGATCTCGACGGGGGAAGCGGTAAATGTGGACCACAACCACGTAGTGAGCTTCTTACAAGCACTAGCAGGACCATCAGCTTTAGATTAGACCACGGATCAAGATTAACACCATTTCTAGGCAGCATTCATTGGTCGTTGTAGCTCAAGTAGCACTTGAAAGATCCGGATGTGCTACCCGGGTGAGCATCGAGCTGGCGGGAAAGATGAATGATCTCTCTACCCGAGTCGGAGTTGTTTTTATAGTGAGAGTAAAATTATTGATGTGAATTATTGGTGTAGAATGTAGGGCCATTGTGGGCTTCTACAAGGAAATTATCATGTACGCGTGCAAATTATAGCTTACATAATTTGTATGTATATGTGTATGTTAATTACCTCTCATGTTTCTTGGGCTCGAGAACTAGGTGAAAGTGTCGTGCTGAGCAAATTAGGTGTGCTTAAAAATTCTCAAAATTACGTTATTTTATCCAATTAATGAAATCATGCTTTATACAGGTGATCTGTCTCTCTTTGTTTGGTTTAAGTACGAGAATAGCACCCGAATAAGGACAGCCTGTAATCAGCCGATTATGATATGGCACTTATTCTTGACCTATACTCCTCCTTGGAATTAGCATGAGGTAACTTTCAATGTCATTTTCAGGGATGGTGACTACTCTCCACCTTATCATCATCAATGTTTATGCGTACTATTCTCAAATCTTCTAGCTTTTTATTCTTTGCGAAGGCAATAACTTTTTATTGTGTTTGTGCAATGTTAAATAGCAACATCAACAAGGGCTTTTCTATAAAGGTGCTCAAATGTGGAATGGGTCTATGGTTGTATTTCGGTTGTTTTGTGCTTTGATTTTTAGTCATTTTCTCAATCTTTTCTCCTAGAATCTTACGGCATTTTATGATTGTTCTTAGCTCTCTACAATCTTACGGTGTTGGTATGATGGTTTCTGGGATGATGATTTGGAAACTAGCCTATGTGTGTTAATGGTGGGCCAAGTAAGTGCAGGCTCAAGGTAATGGAGTTTACTCATTAGTCACATGGATTTGACATAATATGTAGTAGCTTGGTAGCTGCATTAATTCATTACTTGAGATCGGAAGAAATGCGGTGAACAGCCATGTGCTCAACCAGATGTTCTGATAAGTAATCTGATACCTACAGATATTTAGTGATATAAGTTGCATAATGGAATGTTAAATACTTTAGGACTCCATTTACAGCAGCAAGCATGAGTGAAAACCATTTTTAATTCTTTGGCTAATACTGGATCAGCTATTTAGTATTAGAGATTCTAAAAGGATTTAGTATATTTTTATTTTTAAGAACAGCTCAGTATAATTGATAAACAATGGCGGAATTTTATTACTTTGCTTTATTTTTATCTTGATCCTAGCTCATTAAAAGTGCTCATTAAAGCTTTTCCTCCATGAGATTCTTGCATTCGGCCACCATCTATGGAGCGCATTGTTTATTCGAGGAAAATAGCTTGAAATGTATCTTGCTTACTAACAAAGCAGACACAATCATCTCTCCACCCAGAGATAAATGCGGAAAAGAAAATAGAGTAGTATGTTTATTTCAAATCACTTTCTCGGCATGGATATTAACAATTTCTCTCACATTTGATCCTTCTGAGGACCCAATCCAAATGCCCGAGATTATTGTAAAGCAGACAAAAGCAATTTTGCAATGCTGCCTCATGAGTCTCTTACGATACCACCGAACAAATTGACCAAGGGTTGTCACTATAAAGTTGTATCGTCAAATAAACAAACCTTAAGATCACTATTCGGGGAAACCTGATTTATTACACACTTTTGTGTATCTTCAATAGCCAAATTTTCCACTTGCGCACTTGCATTCTCCAACATTCTATTGATTCAATGTCTTTATTGTCTAAATAACATGAAATGTAATAGCTAAGCACTTGGCTCCTATGCATTTATGTATGACAAAAAGCAGCGAGATAATAGCAACCTTGCTTAGAAATGTACCTTCCTTCCTTGGCCAAGGGTGAAAGCATGCTAGGTGTACCATCAAGTTCTTTTAGGAGTGCCGACACTAAAAGTACCAACAGAGTACTGGGAGCTTGCATAAATGTCTCAATAAACAATAAGTTTGAGAGTTGATTCATTCGGCACTAGTCTCTAATAGTATTTTTATCATCTACTATTATAGGTAGAGCATATTTAATGACCTTCAATTCTAAAAAATTTTGGATTGATTTTAATGGGAAGAAAAAGCAGAAAGTACCAGTTTTAAAAGAGGTACCGGTGTAAGGGTACTTTTGAGGGTTCCAAAGTGGTACACCGTAGCATCTACTTTCACCCCAACCCAAAAGTTTAAATGACATAAATTATGTTTTGGGGTAAAACATTAGCGAGGATACAAATTTTTTGCACTCTGGAATTTTCTTTCATGCGGTCGTTTTCCAATGCATGAAAGTTTATGAACTTTTAAGGATAAAGTCTCAATTAATTATAAACATTAATTTTAAATGTGCTTGAGGATAATTTTACAACAACAATTCCATACCCAAAATAGTGCGAAAGTGACCACCACGGCCGTATACACCTACAACTAATTCTCATTCACTTCTAACCCAACCCTAATTTACCAGAAAACTTTGCTTTGATCAAGCCTCAACAAGCTAGAGGCACGGAAAACAAGTCTTTGTCTTTTCCACACACATACCAACATATACAACCCTTGGCAGCCCCGCGTGGATAGCTAACTTCGCCGGAGAGACCATGCACTAGGATATCTCCCTATTACAACTTCATTTCGCGATAACGAAATAAAATGTGTTCTTAAATTTGTCCCCATATCAGGTGAATATGCAGGCAGAGATCATACAATGTTTGAGTGTATCGTCCTTTGAGACCCATTTCCATATCTGAACAATTTTCATACATGATTTTTTGTTTTTTACTGTTAGCACGAGACAGAGCCTCATTGTCCAACACACCAATGCATCATTGTCAGGCATCCACCCCGATCATGAAAATTCATGTCTTGATGAGAAAACAAGCACAATAGTTGAGGATTCTACAAAATGATCAATATCCTAAATTTTAGTCTCAATTTAGGTAGGATAATCAAAATCATCATGATTATACGACAATACCGAGAAAGGTTCTGATACACTGCCTTGCTCTTGCTTGGCAACCACAGGGCACCGTTTACCTAGGATGAACAGATTATTTCTACCACATGAGACAAGGCTGGCTATAACATGTATTCTATGTGTTTGACAACATCTAGGATTTTTGTAAAAGATATTTTTTGTGCTCAAACAAGTTAAACCAAATTAGCACAGAAAATGAACTTGGGGTACTTTTTGTAACAGAAAAATGCTTTAAGACTGAAGATCACCTAACCAAGAACTACTTTTATAGATGAAAGTCTATTACACACCTAAAGCTGACCCCAATGTCCAGCATTACTTAAAATTTCCACTAGGATTTAGTTTAGGGTTTAGGCTTTTAGTTTTAAATTAGAACTTAGAATATATAAACTTTTTGAGTTTGTCTTATCATCCAATACCTCTTGATTACTTATTACACTTTGTACAGCCACGAATCCATATGGATTCGCTTTTGTTCATTATGATAGCTTCTAAACTATCTATATTATTTTGTGTCATTGTTTGTTTTAATAGATGGATTCAATATAATGACCCTTCTTTTAACTCTCACATGCAAATGGTCAATGATGCCCAAGTTATTTATGGGGAGTTTGTATTGTATAGAGTTTAGGTTAGGGTTAGGGTTAGGGTTAGGGTTAGGGAGGTTAGGTTGAGGTTTGTAATTTTTAAACAATAAGTTTACCATGGTTGACAAGATGAAACAAAATGGAGTCATAACTTATCAACTCTTACATGCATCGGCGTTGTTGATCATGCGAATAACTTCCAATCTGAATAATACATTCTCTCTTACGGTCCTTATATTATATTGTACCATATGTTAAACCCATTTAACACAATGAACCCATCGGCTCAAACTTCACTTGAGAAATACAAAACATGAGACAAATCATGCGTCGACGCATGAGGTTGACGATATGATGGTAGGACAGGTCCTATCACATTTCAGTACAAGTATGAAAATACATTCATTCCTCTACATACTGCATCTAGAATATTATATCATGCCCACAAACTTCATTTACATCTAGCCGTGCACACAGCCACAGCTAATGCAGAAGCATCCATGCATTTCGTTCTAGTTGAGGTATTCACTGCGCTAAAGGTTGGCTATGATAGTACTGGTATTAATGTGGAAACCTAGCTTGAAACCCTAATTCGAGATTTAGGGCTTAACCTAATATTAAAAGGGCTAGAATATCAAAATTAGTTAATATTAGCAAGCTAGGTTGCCACCTGGCCCCGTCGATTGGGCAAGGGAGAGTTGTAACTTGGGATCCAAATTGGGGTTTATACACAATTTGCCACAATTTGAATTAGGGGAGGTCTGGTGGAAGGTTGCTATTCCTACTGTCCAGCAGAAGGATAGTGCAGGAAGAGATGGTGTGAATCTATAGCGGCTATGATCCCCGTTAAACGTAGATAGCTTGAATTCCTAGATAGTCATGGGACTTCGAAAATCTTTTCATGCTTTCGGAGAAGGTGGCTAGGAATTGAAAACCTTGAATAGATGTATGGTTAATCTCTATTTTTATATTCTATTCTCTTCTGTTTCCTCCATGTTGGCAGGTATGGGGGTAAGTCTAAGAATACATCTAGAAGTAGAGGGTGTTCTAGCTAGAACCATAAAAACCAATGCACAAGAGCCAACATGGCTGAGGATGCTATGATGTGATTGACACAGTCGCAGTATGATGGTGAATGGGGTGGGGTCTACCTAAGCGTGGCTCTGGGACTTCTATGGTGTGCTAGGCTTATGGCCGGTCCTTTGTGTGTAAAATTTTGGGTATGAATTGACCTCCACAGATGCGCGAGAGCGTGCCTATATGGGCGCCCTGTACTTCGAGCGAAATTTGGTGAGCACAGCCTTACATATTTTAGGGGAAGTAAGTCCAGTGCGGATCGCGAAGTCGCTGAGAGGAGCGCGTGTTCTCCTAGTACACCGGTCCGTCATCTTCGGGAGAGCGCCCGGCTCCGACTGCCTCATCGGACCGAGGGAGATGTAACTTCCGGAGTAGTCGGTAAATTCCTTAGGATTCGCGTCTCGGAGGAGCTACAAGCACATCATAGCATGATCCGGCCCTATCACCGCAAGGTATTGCCGCGGGAGAGGCGAGATGGAGTGGACTACATAGCCATTGTCTTATGCCGACCAGCGCCGTAATTGCCACCTGTATGCTGGCGTTATCTTGAGGCCACGGCCGTCGATCAAAACATGGAGATGCGAACTTCGAGAATTTAGAGCCCTTAGTTATGGTGTATTTCCTTTGTTATGTTAGTATTACTGTTGTTATTTTGTATTGATGATGATGGGCCACCTTGTTGGTGGTATATTATTGTGTTAGTATTGTTACTAGGAGTGCTATATATGTCACTTCCTATAGGATTCCTATAAGTATTAGGTTCAACACCTCTATCATCACACTGAGGACACTTGGCCATCACCATTGGTCGAAAGTGTGGAGGAACTGTAGTGATGGATTATATGGGAGAATTTCCGTGTATTTATATGATACAGAGACATCATTATGGATTTGGGAGCGTCTAAATCGCATAGGGCCATTGTTTTATGCCACCCGTATTCATTTCCCCATGGACTCCCCAACCATTTTATGCTTATTGGAGTGCTTGAAGGGTGACATTTTTCCTACCTCCTTTTTTTTAGAATCCTCTCTTGCACATCAGTAGCATAGGATCATTGTTTGTCTCACCAAATTTCATTTCCCCTAGACTTCCAATCATTTTATGCTTATTTGCACTGTAGCCTGTCATACATCACTTGATGCGTTGGATTCACCATCACAGGGCTCCACGTATAGGCACAAAACTCAATGTTATAACCAAATACCTATGATTTGCAATGGTTTGCCAATCAGGTCGATACAGGACTAGAACCTTCATAAAAGCTCTACAAAACTTTTTGAAGAGTCCTCTATGAATATAGCCGAGACGAAGGTTTGAATGGAGTTTCATTGTTAATGAAAAAAGTCAAGACCCTCTTTGAAGAATACATTCAACACTGGATACACAAATTTTGGTCCTTCTCAAAACATACAGATATCAGAACAATAGACTCTGAATGTCTTAGCCATTGACCTGTTGACATAAATGTCAGAAACTCCTTTGCCATACTTACTGCGGAGACATATCAGAAGATCCAGATGTTGATAATTACCGCGGATATTTATATACAAAGGTCTCGACTTCACCAACCCCCATCACACTTTCAGTCCCCAACACATCATCCACTCACCTATCCCTCATACCACTACACTTTCACGAAGCAATTGCGGCCACCCTCCTGCTGGCCTGACTCGGCACTTTATATATGTATAAACATTCCTTGCAAGCTTTGGCCTTCCACAGTAGCTCGTGATTCTACAGGGAATTAGAGGCAGCTATGATGGCCGGACATAGCATTGAATAGGTGGCAGACAAGGTGCCGAGAATCACACGAAAATATGTGTGCAGAAAAGACCAATTGAAAATTTAAGGACATATCAAATGTTTTGGGAACAAAGTTTATGGTGTCACGAACTCCCGAGGGAACAAGCGGTGTGAGGAGTACAAATGCCGACATGATAAGGGAAAACAGCGGATTCTTCTCAAAGGATGTCGGATTCTTACACCTCCGACCATAAATTAAATCCCGGGCAAGATCTTTTCCATTTCAAATGTTGAAATTAATTTGAATGTCATTAATCAAAATAGTGATAACACGACATAACGTTATCAACAATATACTTCTATGGAACTACACTGGCTGATCTTTGCAAATCAAATTACGGCAATGCTCTCACTCGGATAAATTGTGCGCACACACATGAACTCACGAAGATTTAGACCTTGACAAAGAGAATGCCTTTCTCATCATTTTTTCAAATACTGATAGCCTCACGGGATAGTATTTTACCTCATACTCATCCAAGATAAGACCTCCTGTGACCCCTCTTTGCTAAGGTCAAAAGAAAAAGGTAAAATATAGTGCAATGCACTTCCATAACACCCTGCAGCTAATACTCGGCTTAAATCTAAAAAAGCTGCAGGACTTCATTGATTCCTCTAAGGTTGCCTCTCCTAAATTATTGCCATGAAGTTCTTACTGGAATCCTAAGAGGCATAAAGGCCATAAAAGGAGAAGAGCCATCTCCCCAAATTAGGGATTATTATGGGAATATCATTCTTCGCCGGGGCTTAGGCTCCCGACTTTAGTGCTCAATCTTCGATTGGATTGGCCCAGTTTTCCTCACATGGATTGGAAGCAAGCTGAGACCTCGGGGAGGGCTTTGCATTATATGGAACCTTACTCATATTCTATTTCACTAAGCGCTGCGATCGGCAGTCGTGCATTTTAAACCTGTGACTTTAAATTTGGTGTGATAAATGTCTATACCTCGAGTCTAGACTTAGAGCTAATACTTGGCTCAAGGTCAACAATCACATTGCATCCAAAGGCTGTGATACTGGATTTTGGCGGGGACTTCAATACTTACTCCACGGGATTTGAAAGGTGGCAAAAATCTCAACATGTCCTCACATTGAAAGAACTCCAATGGGATCAAATGCTCAGCTGACCATTTCCGGCATATCCATCCCTCCACCTCAGTCTACACATGGTCTAATAAGCAAGAAGGAACAACAGTATATTGTGCACTTGATAGGTTTTTGCCTAAATAGCACTCCATATTCAGAATCTGGAATAATTACTTGAGTATCGTGGTAAGTGTACTTCAATATCCCCTCGATCACAGAAACCTCAATTCTTTTCTACTAATCTTATACTCTCTATCAAAGGCATAGAAACACTCCCTTTAGAATTAAGCTGCTCTCTCCTAGATTACGAATCATACGTAAAATTTCATTGCCTTTTACACTTCTCTACAGGTGGGATCTGCAAACTCCCGCGAGAACTTTCTATGACAACATTAAAAATCAAGGCACAGGATTAAGCAATGGTCAAAAAATCTTCATGTGTGAGATTAAGCGAGCTGAGAAAAAGAAATCTTATTTACTTGAAAATAGAGAGGTTAGAATTAATCTGCAAGAAAGCCCTTCAGCATTGATCTTCATAGACAAGAAGAAATCACAGGAAATGGTAATTAAAACCATTGAAGAATTTGGAAGCTAAAGGTGCATCTGCTCAGGATGTAAACTAAAAATACCTATCTCACATGGATCGCTTGGGAGTTCAAGGTTTTCTATAGAAGTTGCTAAGTCTGGAAGCAAAACCAACATCTCAGTCAAAGATAGGCAGTAATATATTCTGCTGATCAAAAAATTTCCAATTTTTTTGCTCAAATTATACTAATATTTTCTCGGCCCGAGGAGACAATCATGTCCAAATTAGAGAAGCTAAATCTTTCAGCCCCGATCTGGTTGAAATAGCAGTCTTCACTGATACCAATTAATCCTTGACCCTGCAATGCGATCCTAATTCCAAATCTTGAAGAGATTTTATTTCACTTTAAAAGTCTTGCAAAAGGTAAAGCCAGTCACGATAGGTTGCGAATTTTTATTACATTTTGGGAAGGCTCTTAAAGATGACTTTGTGCATATGATCAAAGGTTTACGGAACTCAAACCACCTCCATCCTTCTCTCTCCATCTGGCCTCATTGCATCTAATTCCTAAGGTTGGCAATCCTGATCCTTCTAGAGTTTGGAGGCCTATTTCTTTGACAAACTCTTCTAGATGCGTGCCAAAATCACTTAGCCAAGCAGGGTCAAATCTCATCTCAAGAGGTTCTCAGCTGAATCAATGCTTCACTCCCCAAGCAGATTCATCTGGATATTAACTACATTGCTGCCATGGAGGGGATGCATTGGAATAATCTTACTAAAGCAAAAGCGCATTTTGCTCAAACTAGATTTCTCAAAAGCTTTTGATCTTTGTTAGATGGAACTTTCTAAATTCTCTCTTCAAAAGCGAAGCCCAGGTGATAAGATTATTAAGCTTATTTTGGGCTTAAATTCTAGATCTCAATCAAATTTATTTCTTGTCAATGGTTCCTGGCTGTTTTTTCCCTCTTGCTGCGAGGGTGTGAGGCAGGGATGTCCCTAGCACCATAGCCTCTCTTTTCACAGGTACATTTCTGGCGAGATGTTAACTAGGTGATCAACTACCATCAATCCTTGGGAATATTATTGGACTTAATCTTCACGACAATACAATAATGCAATCTATTCTCAATATCGCGAGGATGACTCTTTCGACTTTCTCAAGAATGATCCTAACATCATTGCCAACATCCTTACATCATTCACATCTTTTTGGAGCTGCCAGCATTCATTGAATCCTAAATAAATGTACCATCATTTGAGTGACATGGACGATAACATTCACCGGTATCAAATGCATCGGATCAAACTGAAACAACAAGCCTTCTAGATTACATGACAGCCTTAGCGAGACTTTGGTACTTGATGGAGCACGAGTAGGACTTTCGAAGTGACTTGTACGCTGACGCCACAATATACACATGATATGTGGGCGAGCCTGATTAAGAGGATCCGCGGATATGACATAATTGGCTTATACGATGTAGAATTAGATTGTAGGCTATGAGTTACGGAGAGCACATACCTAATGCGAGATATGGTGGTTCATGAAGTAACCTTGAGAAGGATGACAAATCAGCAAAATTTGGATATTCACGAGGGAATGCTACTACCACCATCCGCAGTGGCGGATGCATATGGCACCTTAATAATTCTGATGTCCACTACCAATGCTGACAGTTGATCTTGAGCTAAAAGCTGCAGGAAGTAAGCCTGAGAACTCTCATACTTCGGCCAAACTTTCGAGCTCACCATGAATTCACAATTCCTACCACTTTCACATAAAATCATCCCACCATCCCAAACCCGGTGACCGGCACTTATCCCTTTTGGCTCTAAACGGACTAGCATATAATATCTGACTTATTAACATCTACTCTTTTCTCTGCGAGGCGCGCTCACGATAAGTATGTTCCGCGCTTGCTAATACGCCAAGTAGCGACACTGGCACTCTCTGATTCACTACTGCTTTTGTCAACATAATATTACGCCATATGCTTCTGGCAACACCTTTTCCTTATGTTCATTGTTGCACTTTATTGCAGATAGCCTATTTATAAAGGTTTTACTCACTATGTTGCCACCTTTTTCTATAATTAATGAAAAAAACCCCATTCACTCAAAAAGAGTCCTCTAGCAACATCATTAATATCTATACATGCTTGAGAAGGAGAAGACATTTTCTACCCTTTTTGTGTGATCTGCTACTCTTGCACATCAATGGCATATGCCCATTATTTTATACTGCAAATATTCATTTTCCCTAGACCCCCCAATCGTTTTTTTGTGCCTTCAGGTACTAGTTATAGATACTTGGCGTTGCGGGCACTTTAATAACAACGAAACAAGATTTGGAAAAGCAAGATGTCAAAATATCTGGTTAAATTTTATGTACTTGGGATTTAATGCGATGAATGATGTTTTACTTGCTTGATAAGGAAAGTAGTTAATACTGTAACATGTAGTCATTTGTTAGTAGAACATTGTATGCGATGAAAGATCTCGCTCAACCATTTCTCATGCTTTGCGATTAACAAAATGGGCCTTTTAAGGAGCAAAATTCTTATATTAAATTTTCATTTGACACCAACATTTTGAAAATGCATCTCGTAGCCTACTTGATGAAACAACGTGAGTAAACAAAAGTTGGGACCATGAGTTTGTAGGCCATTTACTATTCCCTTTTTATAAATCTTGGCAATGCTTGACATGGCTTTAGTGAGGATATTTTAGCATAGAGCATAACCACCATAAAACGCAACCACCAATTATTGATGTTCTCATTTATATACATTCTATGCCTTTTAACATAGTAACACAACATTTTTCAATCTTGGCGATAGGCTGATGAAGCTTGAGATAGCCGTGGTATATTTCATTATGCAAACTTCTTCAATGGCTTTTATAGTAGACACATATGCCATTGTCGCCGATGAACATGAAAGAATGTTCTTATGAAGGAAGCAGTTGTCATTTAAATTGGAAAACAAAAGCTTACATAATAGCGACACCATGCCGGCGAGGCATAAGTATGCTATAAAAAATTGAGAATGCAGTTATGTTGTATCTTGCATTTCACATTTGATGTGCAATTTTATCTCTTTACTTTGTAAGGAGGTAGGGATAAAAGGAACTTGCGGTACTTTCCATATACATGGCCTTAACATATCCATTGGCGGCTCTCAAATGGTATCACGAGCCCAACTCATAGGTGAACCAATTTCTACTTTCTTGTAGACTTAATACATGTGTCATCAAATGTTATCTACGTATGCAGAAAAGTTGTTCCTTGGTTGTTCCTTGATTGGCCAAGTCTTAGCGGGTGGTAAACTGGTACTTAACCATTTTTTTGCCATAGTAAGGGAAGAAACCCAGCGATTTTTAGAGACTTATGCGGCCTTGGTCACATAACTTATTCACATGCTGAAGTGCTTTGACCTAATAAAAAATATTAAAAGTTTGCTTAAAAGATTGCTGTATCTAGCATGCAAGTAGTATTCCCATGGCCTTAACATATCCATTGTGACTCTCAAATGGTATCACGAGCCCAAATCATGGAGTGAACCAGATTTCTACTCTTGTAAACTTAATACATATCATCAAAATGTTACCTACATGTCTGAAAAGTTGTTCCTTAGTGACCAAGTCTTGGCGAGATAATAAGAAGCGGTATAACCATTTTGCCATAATAAGAAGAAACCCAACCATTTTGCTAGAGACTTTATCTTGCGACATGGTCCACGGAACTGATTTCCACCGCGATTTCACATGCCCGATTAACTGAAACCTAATAAAAATATTAAAAAGGTTAGCAAAGGTTGTTTACTGTCTGATATCCTTTGTGGACACAAATGAATATGATTCAACATCTTTGGAGATGAACATGTAAAATATTAGGGACCATTATCTTAGGTTCACTAGCTTTGGTCGTAATGATTCTAATATTTGTACATTTTTGCTCACGATTATGTATCTTTTAAAATAGCTAAATGGAATGAAAAAAAAGCAGGCCAAGAAAGTGAAAGAACAAACACAGGTTCTTTTGTTGCTCTATTACTTCAATCAAGCAGGCAATTAATGCATTTATTTGTGAATGGCCAGATTAGGTGGCCTCAAGTGCAGTTGACAAATTAATCTTTGATGCGATATACTGGTAGTCTTTGCCAGAGATAGCTGAATAGAAAATCATAATGGGGAACTGGAAGGGTCCTCATAAGCCTCCCGACCTCTATAAGCACATAGTAAATCACATTTAGTCGCCTTACGGACAAATGCTATTTGGTGGTAGCACTATGAATATGTGACACGAAACATCAAAAAAGTAGTAATCTTTAACCTAATAATAAATCTAAACCGCGGGAACAATATAGCATGTATGGTATCTGCTCTAAATCACACTTACTCCACTCAAATTACGTGACCACACATACTATATCTTTGCATTTATACTTGGGCCCATGGTAGATGTATTGAACAGCAGATAATGCACATGAAGGCGTTCACAGTTCACCGGCATAATGGTAGGCGGGCTGCTCATAAGCGTCTAGGCGGTTTTGCCCGATTAGTTAAGGGCATATGGTGGGCGTTGCGGGTTTGAGTATCGAGGCGGTCACCAGTTGAGTCTCCATGGGTGCCTAACGCTGCATGGGTAATTTCTGGAACTTAGTATCATTGTAACATGGTGCCAGTATGGAGCATAGGTATGGCCTCGGATGCTCGAGGACGAGCATAGTTCTAGTGGGAAGGTTATGTAGACCCCACCGTGGCTGAGAGTATTGAACGTAGATGCGTGGCGTTCGCGGTGCTCATCGTGCAGCGACTGCTCGCGGCGGTGGAAGGCGGACTTTGAGTTGGTTAAGGGCGTATAGGTTGGGGGCGTTGCGTGCCATGAAGGCCGCTGTCCTGTAACGCACGTGAATATGGATACCTTCTTGATAAAAATTTCGATAAGAAGGTTCACATGTCCCACAGCTCCATTGTTCCCATTCGGTCAAATTCCCGATATGGATGTGTTGGTTGGTGAAATTGCAGTGCTAGCGATAAGAGCCTCCTGGTTTGAAATAATTAGGAGGAAAAAAGGGAATGGGATTCTTCTGGTTAAATCGTTGTATAGTAATGCGTTAGTGCTGCAGTTGTGCGGATGTATGTCGCGCTGGGTTAAAAGCTCTTGAAAGGGGAGTGGAAAAAGAGGATGCGTTTTCGGGACTCAAAAATCTCGGTACATTGCAGGAAGACTACTCCATTCTAGTTCCAGGAGACTCGAGGAAAAAATAATCATTGAAGAGCGTTGGGCATGAGGCTGTGAGTCGATTCTAAATGCGTGCCTAGCATGTGGTAACATGGTGATATTTGTTTCAAAAGAAATCTTGAGGATCTCAAGGTCAGTGAATCGTCTTGTAACTAGATTGAATATTGCTTACTGGAGCAACACCGATCTTTCATATAGTTTCTTTTCTAGCTCCTCCATTATGCCCGAAAGAATCTTATGATTTCTGCGGATGCCGACAGTAGGTTAGAAAACATTGGAGTTTTACTTTGATAATATATAAATAGGTAGGTGAAAACATTTGATAGAAAAATTAGTTATGTAGTAGCGGTGTAAATAAGGTGATATGCACATGCGTATTTATGCAGGGAAATGATGAACAATATAGGAAGGTAGGAACATGGGTTTTACCAAATTGGAGTTTATGAGAGAAGGCTAAAAACCACTACATATATAAATTATATAGGACTCTATATCAAACTGTAGCGATACAAACAGATAACAAAAATCATCTCAGATTCTGAATGGAAGAGCTTTCTATGTGGTATGCTCCGTGGTACAATTTCTCTGCATGCTGTTTTGAAGGCTTAACTGATAAAACTTTGAGTTCTTTCAATGTTTGCCTATTATTCTTAGTCTATATTGGGCTTTACACTTGCAGCAGGAGGTTTTCTCCTTGAGTATATGATGGAACGTGAGAGCTTTGGAACCATCTGAGCATTTGAAATGGAGTGGGTTTATGTTGGTGGTAAACGAAGGCAGAATGAACCCCGGTAGCATATCTTTCAACTTCTAAACTCATTTGGGAGAAGCCCAAGTAGAAAATGTGTATATTTTGTTCAGATGAAGCCCATCATCTCAACATCCCGGATTGGAAAGAAGAAAAACTTCGAGTTTTGGAATCCTCATAGAGGGGGCTGGCGCTATCAACTGAACCCTGTAAAATTTCAGGATTGAGAGAGCCTGATATCAGATGCTTGCCAAACTGTGCCGACCCTTAAACTGTAATCTGAAGACAAAAAGAAATAAATGAACATCCCTGGTACTTCTTGTTAAAGAACATGGTGCGAGACCCTTGGAAAAAACTACGTGGATGGAACCCAATAAATCATAGGAAGTGAGCACGAAAAAAATCTGAGCGTTTTGGTTAGGGAAATTTTCAAATTAAAAGGTTGATATGTGATGAAGACTAAATGTTGGAAGAGGTATGGATCATTTACTATTAAATTACACATGGCTCACATCTAAAAAGCAGAGAAAGCCATGTACAATGTCCGGTTCCTGTTGCGAAAGTGTATGTATTTCTTTGCTAGCAGTCATGTAATAGAAAGCGACAAAGAAGGGGGCCTTCAAAGGTAACAGGCTGCATTCAGGATCAGCACAGCAATGACTATGAAAAAATGACACTTTACCCCGATACTATTTTACTAATTCCATTGATTATCATATACAGTACTCAGGAAAGATGCTGTTTAGGTGTTTATGGAATAAGAATGTAAACTATTGGCGGTAAAGAAAGTGTCGACGAATCTACATATGGCGGATAATGTCAAAATTACTACTGAAGGTTTGATGGGTCCTCGGAAATTTAGTTGGCGGGGTACTATTGGTAACGGGCATGGTTTTGTCCAATGACGATACAAAAAGAAAAGGTGTCTTTGATTTTTTAGCAAAGGTAGATGCTAAAAATGAGGATAGATGCCATGACAGAAAAATGCTATGCCGGTATTCTCGATCTTAATGTCTTCTTGCCAAAAGCAATACTTCACATAGGAAGACAAGATAAATTTGATTTTTGGTGAAATGAGTAGACCATACATCAGGCGCTGGGAAGAGGCGATGTCACGCGTTATATATATTTAATTTATGCACATGGTCGTAGTTTGGCTGAATAAAGTACCGTATATTTGAAATATGGAGAGCATGGAGAAGTCATATAAGCAAGAAGCCAAAATGTCTTTTCACAAGTGCCTATATTTTAGTAGTCTTGATCTGTAGTAGAGATGAGCACACACTTGTGGTCCTACTCATTTATGATCACGAAAATGCCTTAGTGATATGTGGAAATAATATTTTAGGATAGGGATCCACTTGCCTTGGGCAACCCATGATCTAAAGTGCCATTGCAAAATGTTAGAAATATTCTGAAATAAAGACCATTCCACATTAGGATTGTAGAGAGAAAAAGATTATACCAAAGTACATTTAGTGACTCTCAAATAGAGTTTTGATGTCGGTTTCCTATGCATGGGAAGGGTGGGCCAATGATGGGATATTGAATTTATCATCGGGGTTAGAAATGTGAAGTGAAGTAAAAGCTCTTGTCGGTAGGATATGGATCAACATCTGATTGGGTACATCCGCAGGCTGGCATTTTGTCCAAAAGATTCTTATGTGCCTTTCTTGAGTAGGTCAAACTTGTATGCATCTGAAGAAAAATGGGACCACCAAAGGATTCATCTTCTTTAATTTCATAATGCCAACTACAAAATTTGTTGAATCATGCCAATTAGAAAGGCTAAAATTAAACTCAAAATTGATCATTACTAGAACTTAACACCATATTTTAATGACATGTCACAACAAATGTATTTGCTTAAGTTTCCCTGTAACTTAGCATTAGTGCTCAAAGTAAAGAATCATCTTACCCGCATTCAAGCAGTATTTCAGAATAAATCAATTCTTGATTGTAAAGAGATTGTGAGTAAATATAGAAAATGGACAAACCTTCATCACACAGAACAATCACTTCATGAGGAATGCCTTAAGTTGAACAGAAAATATAGCAAAAGCAATGGAAATATAATTGCAAAAATACAAACCTCTCCATCGTATCATGCAATGTGGCACAGTAAAGATGTCATATATGCACATAGTTATGCATTTCTCATCTTCAACCTGTAATTAATTTAGTCATGCAATATAAGCCAAAATATAAGGAAAATCACATGCAGAAATAAGGAGAAACAAAGAATAGATTTGCTTATCAAACCTAAATGTTATTTTAGACATAAAGATCCCGAGAATTGAACTTTGAACAATCACCATCTCAATTTTTTCCACCAATGCTTTCTCACGACTTTATGCTTAGTCTACTTGAAGTTTACATTCCAAACACTTTGTTAGACATTCTACTGCTTGGTAACTAATCTTCGATCATTCCGAGAAAAAAGCTGGAAGTCACCATAAATTGAATGTCTCAAGAAAGTTCTCAACACTCAAATAATGTAGGAATACTCTTCCACCACGAAGAACTCTATTATAGGTTAAATCACAAGAAATACTTAATTCCATTGAAGAAGATAGGTTGTGTTGTTCTTCCCACATACCTCAATCATCACCATTCTCTTTTCAAAACATTTTCTTCTACTGTGCTTAAAATAGTTTGCAATATAAAACTTTGCTTGGGCATATGTCAGGAAGAATAAGCGGTGCTTTAGCATAATTGAAAAGGAAGAAAATATGCTAATTCATTACACGAATATGAAGGTATGGATTCGCACGACCATGCATTCATTGATTTGACCACGGCACAATAACATGCGCACTTCCATTTACCTATAAACATACCTTCTAATGTGCTGGATTGATACATGGGCCAGGCTTTATAGAATGTTGTTGTCAAATGAGGCCGTTGAGAAGATGAATGCCATACCCTACGGGGATATGCGGTGCATGACCATGCAGGCGTCTTTATCTTTGAAGTTAGCGGGGCTAGCCGGCACATGCCTTGGCCAGCAACTTTAAAGAATCCGAATCTGGATCATACCTTTTCGGAGGTAATCAATCTATGGGACCAACTCTGTCTCTACAGACACTACACATAATTGTCGCATTCTTATTCTTGCCCGCGGTTTTCCTCAAAAAGCATTTGGTGGGATTTGTTAGCACGAGGCCGTGTCGTGCTGCAGCTCTCTTTTTTGGTACATGGTGATTGGTGTGGTAAAGCCTATTCTGATTCTATTCTATTCTTTACAACTTAAAAAGACGATGGGTAGAATACTCCATTATCATGTAATTCTTTTCTATAAGAGAAAGCATCTCGTAAAAAGTACACCACTATCTTTTTGCCAAACAGAGAACCTAGTCTACATTTTTTCTTATGGCCCAACACATAGAAGCCGTTTTTGCTGCCATTTTTGGTGATTCTTCAGATTCAGAAACAGAAGATGGAGCATCAGCGCCGTGCTTAGTCTGAAAATTCCTGGGCTTTGGGTTATGCAGAAACTTTCTGGCTGTGGCAAGCCAGCAACAGTTATTGGCAGCAATAGATTCAAGGCTTGGGTTGGTATTTTCTGGGTTTATTGTTGCATTGTGGAAGGATCACTTTTTGAATTGTTACTTTTCTTTTTTATCAGAAGGATGGTTTCTCCGATTCTGAAGGCACAATCAGGTCACAACCTGTTCTTGAGATTTATGTGTTGTGCACATGCTTGCAGTTCAACAGAACAATTTACTATCTAAATATATTTTCTAGAGTTTCTTGGTCATTTTGGCTTCCCGAAATGTGTTGTAGTCACGTGTGTCACTGCAGGCAATGCGATTTGGGGACCTGCCTCCTTGGGCTGTAGATCATCACGAAAGTCACGCCATGCGCCATGTCGTTTTCTATTGATACAATAGAAGGGCCTAATATGCAACCATTTGCTGAAGAGATACTGTTAAAGGGAACCACTATTTGATCAAATGATTGTAATTCTTACAATCCCGGTGAGTCAGTAACATGCTTAATCCTAATTCCAACCATTTGAGTCTTTTTCTTTATCTTTTTCTGTTTGAGATGAAGATTATATACGGCGTCTGAAAAGAGGAATAAAGCAGACTTCAAGATGATAAATAAGACTAGTCTAATTCATTTTGTTTTGTGCACACAAGTAACTGGCACTTCTCCTGCTTATAGAAGATTATCATCTTAAGGATCTCGTTTAGGAGGTCATCTATTGGGCAATGGCTTTTGGTCTTCCAATTAGTTCTTAATAAGACTTTTTGATGTTCACAGGAACTCCATGGTTTGGTTCTTAATAGCACTTTTCATATGTTCCTGGAAACTCCTGATTGAGTAAGTGGCAACCAATTAATGGCTTGTGCTTTTCGACATTACTTTTGCTGGGATATATGCTCATAATGGATCTCGCCGATTTAATGAATGTATCATCTCCTAATTTTAATACGGTGACAAGCGATTGAACAATAACTATGGAGAAGCGGCAGATGGAGCAAGGAAACATGCAAGGAAGTGATGGAATACAATGATAATGCTATGCTTCCAAGCATGAGATACATAAAAATACCTGTCTCTTATTGCCTGGAGATTTGGTTCTGATGTCAGGTGAAGCCAGATATGGGTGGACACATGAAATAAATGGGGACACTAGCCAACAAGTCTGGAAAGGTGTGCAGTTGCAGCAGGACAAGCGGGTTTTCTGTGGCTTAGTTTTGCTTAGGAAAGATATGTGTTAAGGGATATTAGACGAAGGTGACACAACACCCCACCTGATGGAAAGCTCTATATTGTGATCATAACTTCATACAGTTGAACATAGTCTGTTTAAGATTTTTTCAGAAACTAACAGAAAGGTATCAGCTGTTGCTGAGTGGAAAATGTCCTTTACTCTTGTATTTCTTGCTTCTCAGATTCACAGAGTCAAGCTGAGAATATATCACGAAAAATTGTGAGGACAAGTGTCACAAAAGCTAGGCAGACCAGAGGTTGCTTTCTAGTTCAAATGCTTTGATGAGTCCTTGCTTGAGGAATATCTTCCATGCAGAATTCAGAAACAGTTTGGAGTTTGGAGATCCATTCATTCTTGGGGATGTGTTTTCTAGTGTGTTCCCAAGTTTATGATTGGAGATGTATTTATGAGGAAATATGTGCTTATAAGATCCCTATTTGCCACTGGTGCCAATTATTATATTGCATAATCCTAGTATACGTGGGGCGCAACATTTTGCTGCACAGCTTGTAATCTCACTGCTAATATGTTTCTGACTGTTCTTTTAACAAGCATGCTATAAGTGTCATCCCAGTTCTATCGGCATTGAGCAGTTTCACTTTTGAAAGATGAAAAACATATATGTTGCATTTCCTTGCATGATGCCATGTTTTATATGGGATGTAGCGAGCACATGCAAACTCAATTTAGGATAGTGGAAATCAACATGTGCTTACTACTCTTTCTTTAAGCGGCTTTCTTGCATAATCTTGGGGAAATATAAATGGAAACAAAAGCAATTTAATTTCACTTGTATTATGGACGATAAAAAATTTATTCTATTCTTCTTGCCTGGTAGTTTGAAATTATTCTTAACTACTAGAAAGTAGGATGGAAAAAAATTGAATCTGTTTTTAGATTTCCATCTTTAATATTCCCGTTGGAATATTAAATCTGCAATTAACCAAGACTAGGTAAAACAATTCCATTATATTATGTTTCATTGTATAAATTACTCATTGTATTCATTGTATTAAATTATATTCATTGTACTCATTGTATTCATTGTATAAATTAAATTCATTGTACTCATTATATTCATTGTACTCATTGTATTCATTGTATTCCATTACATGAATTAATCATTGTATAATGATTTGAGGTTCGCAATGTTGTTGCGATTTAAAAACTAAAATTTGAGATTTACTTTTAATGAATAAGTGGCGGTCATATTATTTATATCCAATAGCCATAATCACTAGCATTCAAGACCACCACTTTAATATTTACGACAAATCGACAAATCTTTCCAGATTGGACTACTTTTTAGATTGCCCACATTATATGGGCCTTTGTAGTCATAGAGTGAGTTTTGGCATCTTGTAGTCTATTTTGAGCATGTCTAATGATCTTTGCCATTTAAAATAATCATGGGAAAACATATGAAAAATTTCAATGGTTAATAAGATTTTTAGCTTCTCTAAATTTAAAAACGTTATCCTCTTGAGAGAGATCTATTCGTATTTAAGAAGACTACTTCTTCCAAACTTAGTGATGTTTGTGTGTCTGTCTGTCTATTTATCTATCTGCCTGTCTGCCTGCCCTCATGTCTGTCTGTCTGTCTCAAAGACAATAATTTTGTGTATAGTGTATCTCCATAGATTATATTTATATTTTTGGGGTCAAACACCATGCCATGACTACTCTCCACAATGCCAATCCATGGAAGTGGGGCAACTCATAGTGCCCTGGCGCCTTATTGATTTCTAGATTAAGCACATCCGAATAAATGTCAGCTATAGTGCTTCTCGTTTGGTTTCATTTATAAAGAGGATGCACCGCAATTATAGAATTGAATAGAATTGAATTGAGATGAATGGATTTTTATAGTTCAGAATGAGCATCAAGATCAATAGATGGCTAACTTGCAGTGTATGTTGATTTGGATACTCAATGAGTACAACAATGTAGGTCAACCATTTGCTGATCTCAATTCTTCATAATTCAGTTTGATTTCTCAATATGGCAAGAAAATGCAAAGTTTCAGTTCTCATAAATCATGTTGATGTTGCTCAAGTGCTTCATAGGCAGATTGTGTTTGAGAAAAGAGAAAAAAAATGAAAGGGCATAGGATACCTTTAAAGAATATTTTTGAGGACTTCTCTGAATTTGAATTGAAAATTTTATTTACAGAGACGAAAATGGTCTAAACGATCCAATATATTAGAACGCTACTCGTGGCGTCGCTGCCAGGTTTCTTCCAGAAACCTTCAGGTGGCATAGGTTACCTTATACAACAACGGCTTTTACACTATCTGAAGTTGCTCCTTAACCACCGGCCCTTGCAAATTCTAAGAATCCGGCCGTTCACAGCCGTTGGATCCCAGCAGGTTATTTTCCATAACCTCACGAATACCAGAAGCCGTAAGCGCCATCATCACGAGCACCCATCCTCTCCCTGGTTGTGTATGGGCGCACCAACACAGTTATGTTCCCATCCCTCAAACCCGCTCAGGTTCCTCACTTTCTCCCAATTATGCTTCAAAAGAAGCTTCAATGAATTTAACAAAAGTTATCTCAACCACGTTGATAATTTTCTTCTGGAATAAACCAGCCATATTTGCTTCAATGTAACCGTGATCCATTTTGTGTCCCTCAAGGAATGCTTGCTTATGTGGAAGAACACCAAAAACACTGCTCCCACTGAATCTCTAAAATTCAAAGCTTATTGGTTACTGCCAGGCCTTAGCCCGAAGGCTCTGATACCATGTCAAGTTTATGATCACAAAAGAGATATACAATAAGAGATGGATTGAATTTGTGAGAATAGCCCCTCCACATTGCTACAGTATAAGCCTCAAGGCGACTGAGCAGAACCGCAGATCTGATCCGCGATTGTGGCTCTTAGAATTTGGATCAATGAGATTATTAAATGCACATTGCCACCTGGATATGCCATGTGGGCATATATTCTAACAACTATTAATGGAAAAATCTAGATAAAAAATATAAAATATCATCTATTCCAAGGAGGACAACTCTTAATGTAAAATAGCTTAGATAGAACCAATATAAACGATATAATATTATTTGTCCTTCAATAAGGACAACTATTAATGGAAAAGAGCTCAAATGGACCAATAAAAACCATAAAATGTCCACCTTTATCTATAGATGAACCAATAAAAACCATAAACTATCATTTTCCACTTTGTTCTGTGTTCGAGCAAGAAGTAAAAATTAGAAAATATTATTTGTCCTCCAAAAAGGACAAGTATTAATAGAAAAAAGCTTAGATGGACCAATAAAACCATAAGATATCATTTGTCCATCTTGTTCCATCTGCCAGGATCTCTACTGCTGCTTTGTCGACTTTACAAAGGCCTTTGACACTATGCCTAGAGAAAAGTTGTGGGAAGGAACTAAGGCGGTTAGAGCCTGCAGAGACTTCAGGAAATCTCAAATTCCACCGGACATATGAGACATGTTAGGCCAAGCCGACTATGAAATGAGAACAACACGGCTCGAATTATAGTATTGGTGCCTTGAGATACCACTCTCCCATTGTTTGGACTCTACATTGACCAATTGGATGGGTGTACCGACCCGCGGTGGTGTGAATTTCGCTTGTGCACCCGGATCATTAGGCGGCTCAAATCCGCAGGATGATGTGTGGACCTCTTAGCCCACACCAGGATGCCATTACCTTGATACCACCATGCCTAGCCAGAGTCTTCCCTTCTTCCCACTTATTAGGGGCAAAGCGCGTGGAGGTGGCGCTACACTCCTAAGAGAATACTTAGGCATAGAGTTCCCAACTATCATATATTGGGATGCGCCATTTCCGATTCACAATTGTAGCGGGTTGGAAGCACTTTGTCGTGCAGTCGCAGTTACAAAGCGAGGTTGGTTGTATAGTGGCCCCATCTATCCCATTTATTGAGGGTTACGATGGACACATTTCTTTTATATGGAATTCGAGAAGGCCCCGGAGTCAGGTCATATCTCGAACTTCCACGTGGAATGAATTGGAAGTAGTCACGAAGAAAAGCTTAACACAGCACGGGCACTCGGGGTGAAATCCCGCAGGTTCCATGCAGTCCTTACTGCGGGGGAGGCCAGTTTCTTGCCTCTCAGCGAAATTTTGCCTTGTTGCCACGGTATTTACTTCCAAAGATTGGTAGGTATTATGGGCAGTAGATGTCTCCCTAACTTGGCTTATATTGTGGCCATAGGCATGGCCATGCTAAGGCGTCTTTGGAAGAGAAGCCCGAGCCGCGGTGGTTCTTGGATAGGGGTGATACAAAACATAGGTGCATCACGAGGGAGGACCACCCATCAAACACCCAACAATACCTAGATGCTTGCTTCCTCGGCCAAGCTTTGGGATCTTGTTGCACTTGAACATGTTGAACAGCATATATAAGGTCGAGATCCAGCTTCGTCCTGGCCTTTATCTCGGTACACATTTGCCAGCGAAAAGCCTGATTGATGTGCACATCATTTCTTGGTGAGACAAGCGAGATGGGTTAGGAAAACGCAGGAGGATAGGCGTATGCAATGTTGCCAAGAAGGGTGCTAGCCAGAAGATAGAAGCCATACTCACCGGCATTATCCTAACATTGATCGCCCGGCTATGTTGAGTTGATCTGCTAACCAACGGTTTGCATGCGGTGTTGGATATACTTGTCGATGGGCTCGCTAGGATCTTATCTCCATGACATCATGGATGCCCGCACTCAAAAGTGGGCTCGCTAGGATCTTATCTCCATGACATCATGGATGCCCGCACTCAAAAGTTGTGTCCTCGAACAATGCACTAAGATACACTCAAAAGTTGTGTCCTCGAACGATGCACTAAGATACATCATAATGTACCATTGTCATATATCATTGTACAATCAGTCTCTCAGCATACCTATTACTGCAAAAGTTTTTCCCTCGAAAACCCTCCAGGCGAGGGGTTTTTTAATCCTAACAGTAATGCACTTGCTGTGTTTCTTGTTTGGGTCTCATATGTCAATTGGTCTCCCCAGACGATAAAAATCAATTCAATTTAACTCGATTCTATCATTTCTAAAATGACTAGAGGCATATTTTAAGAGAAGCTACTAAAACAACTAAAATCACAAGCAAACGGATTGTTGAGTTATATTTACACCTTCCTCTTGGAGCTTCCCGTACTTCAACATTAAATTGGAAACAACGCTTATCCTAGCATTGGGTGATATAATGCTTGAAACAATGGCGCCTAGAATATGTTGAATAATGGTTGTTGCAATAGCAACAAGTTGTTTATATGCACTCCCAGTGCAGAAGTCTTCAAATATTTTGACACATATGTTGTATAATCCATATTATGTTTATGTTGGTTGCCAATTATATTCAGAGACTTCCCACTATTTCAACCGAGGTAATGTGGCATCCATCCTTTCTCTGAGAGGCTCACGACATCCACGAAATTGAAGAACTGTACTGCGCCTTTATCAAAGCGGTGTTATATAATTCTCATGGTATATTTTGTGGCTAAACAAACAATTCTAATAGATATATAGATAGATTGATTGATAGATAGATAAAGAAACTGATATTATATAATTCTCAGGGTATATTTTTTGTATACTTGCACCCTCATTCCATCGAGACCAAGCATTTTTCGACAGTATGGCTGCAATTTGCAATTCCTCACCTACCCGTACCTGATTTTATAGTTTACTTGATGATGACAGGGTATTTGACCTTGATCTCTTTTCAACAACTCTAGAAAAGCTTCTGATTGCCTCTTTTGGGAAGTAGGGTGGTTTGAAGAGCCAGTTTCCTCCATCAACAGGAAGTAAAGTTCCATTGACATGTCTACCTGCAAGAGGATATCATGTACAATAAAACATACAAATAATCAAAGCTTGATCTCGACATGGAAAAGCAATGTACCAGCATCAGATGCAAGGTAGACCCAGCCCAGCCATGGCAAACCCTCCCACCTTTTTCACCCCATTTGACAGCCTTCACATTTACGCCTTCCGTTACTTCTTTTGGTGCAAGCTTTTCCATCCCAGGAGTATCCTCAATAGGTCCAGGGGCAATACAATTCACTCTTATCCCGTACTCTGCACCCCATTCCAATGCTAAAGATCGTGTCATACTGTCAATTGCAGCCTATAAATGCAAACACATTAGAAAAACTTATAAAAGATCCCACAACATTTATCTAATTAAAGATGACAAAAAGACTGACATGGATGTTTTATAAGTCTACATAAACATGTTAAGCAGCACCTAATACAACTTTACACCACTTACTTTGTAAACATATCAACTCAGATACTGCAAATATTGAATAGTCTATGTTGAAGAACAATGTCTTAAATATCACATAGTCAGTTTATAGTGAGGCAACGCAAGGGTTGCAGGAGAGAAGGGAATCAATGCAGGGCAAAATTTTAAATCACATATTCTACAGAAGGATATAAATTAAGGCCATCCTATGAAACTGCTCACTCAGCAGAGAGGAAACTAACCTTTGCTGCAGAAACGTAAGTCTGATGCAAAGTAAAGCTGTGCTTATTGAAGCGTTGCACTTATATTCAATATGACACCACCTTCTGATGTGCTTTTCCCGCCAGCTGCCAAAAATTTCCAGGTAGGAAAAGCCCGCCCAGGAACATTGTGAATGTGCCAACAGTATCAATATCCATTACTGCATTCAGTCGAAGACAGGAGTTAGATGGATCATTCTATGATGAGTAGCATTACAAATGAGGAAAAATACACGTTTGAATGGTTAAAAGTTACTGTTGTAAGGCCTGTGGACTACAACTGAAGAAAAATTCCCATTGAATATTTACAATTTATCATTGTAAGAACTTTAATTTAGAATGACAAGCCTTTCTAAAGCAGAAACATCAAATTCCTAAGCATATCATGAACATGTGCTAGGTGCAGAAGGTTCCATCATTCGTAAAAAAACTCATGTGTTGAACTATAACACCAAATGCATAGTTTGAAAAAGGCAGGTAGAAAGAAAGATCATTATGACATTATGCTAATGCCACTGCATATTGCAAACAGCTATTTTGCACTCAAATACCTGTACGAAAACCATTTGAAGAAAGATCCTCTGCAGCAACAAGAAAATTTCCAGCGGCTCCATTAACAAGAATATCAAGCCTCCCAAAATTTGCAACAGTTTCTTCCACCACACGAGATGCATCCTCTGTTTTACGCACATCCCCCTCTATGCCAACAGCCTGACAAGACACGCGAATATCAGAAACATGAACTGCTTCACAGGGAAAAAAATAAAAATAACGGAAAACAACAAACCTAGGGCCAAATTTAGAGCAAGATAGGTTGCCAAATTGAGGAGAGGCTATTCAGAAAGGCCAGTTGAATAGAACAGTGCAATTTGAAGAAAATTACCTGTATAGATTTAGCTGACAAAGCGTTAAATTGCGTCTAGAACATGGCGGCTTGACGACCCATGATAGCTACTTTGCTTATGAGCTAAATTAGGTTGCGATCTCTGAACCAATTCCTGAACCACCACCGGTAATAAGAGCGACCTTTTCCATCCAGGGCTCGCTGCTGTTGAAGGTGCGAGACGGCAGGCGCCATGGCCTGGGTGTTCATTCGTTCCATCTAATGGGCCGTCAAGACTTTAATCAAATTCTTCCTTGTAATAGCACAGTCATTGACGATTCTAAAATTTTAGTCGCAGGAGAGGTTGTAATACAATGGCATGCTTAAACTGTTTGGAGTATAAAAGTCACTTTATTTTATTTTTTTATCATTTTCTATATATGAAATTCCATTAGTACCGTATAGATTATTTAGCTAGTAGCAAGAAGCAAGATCAAATATGAAACTCTCTATAGAAGCTATTAATGTGGCCGTTAGCGATCTGAGAGACATAAATTAAATACATTTTTCTCAATCAATTTTTGCTACATTATATAGGAATTTGCATCAATTTCTGGAGCAAACTTGGCTCTCAATAACTAAATATCATGATTCTCTTTTTACTAATCTCTTGAAATCAACATCATTACTCTTTGGGAATCACCAACACCACGATTTAGAAATAGAAATGAATTATAAATAAAAGATGAAGCCTCCTACCAATATCTAAAAGGGGAGTTTGAACAAGGGAAAATTTTAAATACTCCTCTATTTTGTAGTATTTTAGTACTATTATTTTGATATATTGTCAAAATGCCTAAAATGACTACCATGCTATCAAGGCTACTCCGAGGAGAAGAAGAGCGAGGGGGCCATCTTTTAGGGTGAGAGCGACTAGTGAATTCACGGGAATGAATTTCGAGATGAAGCGGCTTAAGATGAATTTTTGGAACCATCGCAAAGGTAGACCTTTGGAATGAATTTTTTTTTTTGAAAATTTTGTAGCCGGCCAATATATTAAAAAGAGAATGGTAATGTTACAAAGCAAGAAGAGTGAGGGAGGGAAGGAGAAGCGCCCCAAAGAGGCGGTGATACCTGAGCACTCCTGCTCTTCTAGCTCTTTAACGTACAAGTGACCATCACCATCTACCACCCAGAAGTCAGCTGATGGAAAACTTCCGCTCTGCTAATCAGGAACACCAAAAGCTTTGAAATAAGCATACTGAGTAGAATTACAGAAATTTGCAGGGAAATTTCTTGAATCCACTGAAAGATCCACAAGCCCGTAAGCCCAAATCAAACTCCCACCTTGGCCATGGATACCGGCTTCTTTGCCCATCAAGCGGCCAAGCACCCGGGGATACATAGGAAGCGGCAATTGTTGGCTGGTAATCCTCACCACAAGAAGCGAGCCACGACCCAATCGAACGCTTTTAAATGAGGCATAAAACCCGGACAATGCTCCACGGTCTACTCCACGATGAAAGGCCACAGCAAGGGCAAGAGGCTCACCGACCTAAAAGCTGACTCACAAGGACATTCCACACAATCTGGCGGGGTGCACCACGCCACATAAGCGCGAACCCGGTGGGGAAGTGAGCTCCATGTCACGTCAGCCAGCCATCCGAGAACGAGGCTACGGGGCCACGAAGAGGCGGTGTCATGAATAGCCAACACGGTAACAAGACGCCTGAAAACAAGAAGATACAACATCTGGATAGACAGCCCCAAACCTGCACCACCACATCACCACACGAGGGACTATAGGTATGTGTAGCGGAATACTCACTTCACTTGTTCCCCGGATAGCCTTTAGATCAACATCCTAGCCTGTGGCCGAGGCTCGAAGAACTCCCGCAGTAGCCCCTGACCATCCCAATACCAATCCTCCAAGGTGAGCCTGGCTGGCTAGCCTCCAAGCGAACTGGTAGAGCATGCACCGCGATGTGACCAAGGGCAAGAAGAATGCAGCGGGGAGGTAAGAGGAACCCACAAGAAGGGAGAAGAGTGAGTGATAAAGGCGAGGGCATAATCTAGGTTTGGAAGAGCCTGCATACGTGATAGGCCACTTAACACCCCGTGAAAAAGGGATGCATGTGGGAAAGGTAGGAGAGATACATACAGCGGTGCAGGCAGCTCTACATACACAGAAGGCGACTTTCCAAATGCCACACAATGGCGAAGAGATTGCCACAATGATGCGCACCGAGGAAGATGCTCCATCTGCGGAATACTCCGATAAACTTGAGACCAGCACCTTACTATGCGGTGCCAAATCGGAATGGCCAAGCCCCCATCCTCCGTGAGGAACACTCCACCAAGCCACTTTAACAACCGCCCCTTCATCATCCCGCCCCACACAAAATTTGAACAATCTTATCCAAAGCTGTATCTTACCCTCGGGAGCTAACATACATGAGATCTTGTATACACATAGAGTGCTACAAAAATGCCCGGCTTGGCAATAGTGATCCTACGCCATGGACAGCTTGCTGCCCTTCCACCAATTGGGGTGTTTTACGCAACCCACACTTAGGAAATCTCATCCACACCCTCCCCATGGAAACATCCCTCCAAAGGAATACCCATGACTTAGTACACACATTACGGAAGCACCTTCCAGGGAATAGAGAATAAACAAGGGGGTGGCGAGATCAAATTTGGAGCCCATGTCACGGAGCATTTTACTAGTGAGGAAGAATGC
This sequence comes from Isoetes taiwanensis, assembly GCA_021234155.1. Classification (NCBI taxonomy): domain Eukaryota; kingdom Viridiplantae; phylum Streptophyta; class Lycopodiopsida; order Isoetales; family Isoetaceae; genus Isoetes; species Isoetes taiwanensis. Next base: position 21,017,070 of record JAJEKV010000012.1, on the reverse strand, counting down.
ACGAGGCCAGGGAGAAGAGTATCCGGCCAAACCCTTCACATTCCCATGGGTCCTCTCTTACGCCCATCAAAGAGAGAAAAAAGTGTCATCAGCCGAACTGGTTAATAATCTACTTGGGCTACCATCTGCATCGAGAGCCATCCACCACCCCTCCTCCACCCTTTGGAATGAATTTTACACAGAGCCATCATGTGCTTGAGTTTTGAAGCCTTACGAAGCTAGGATAATACATGCTCCTAATATAGTTGCTATGCTTGGTATGAGATGGTTGCTAGTAGAAAAATGATTGAGATGGCATTTTTGCGACCATGCCTTTAAATACCAAACTTGTATGAATATATTGAATATGATTGCTCGGCTTTGCCAATATATTCACAATTAGGCTACACATTACTGCTTAAGTGTAAAAAGATCTAAACATGCTGGCAGACAATTCTTTCTCTCTTTTGCTAATCTATTGCGGGGCGGTTTGCTTTCCTTTAAATAATTCCGTGTTTAGCACTAGCATTGAAGAGCCGATACCTTGCTTGGAAAAGCTAAAAGGGAGTTCTTAAATTCTTTAGGAGCAGAAAATACAAAAAGAGAGAAAGGAACTTATACCTCTTAAATCTTGAGGATCAAATCACGGAATACTAGGGTTTCTTTTGGGATCCTGATTACCTAAGAATTTATGTAGTTTGATGTCAGGGAAATGCTTATAACTAGGAATAAGTCATTCTTCTCTTCTCTCGTGGCTTATTGAAAAGCCCCATTTTGGGGAATTTTGACAATATTATGCAAAATCACGAGGAGCATTTTGATAAATAACCCAAGATATAGAAATTATTTTTAAAATTTTCCCTCAATTTAAATAATATGATTTTGTGACTTGCTCTTTGATTATGGGCGGTGGGGCTTGGTTTTGAAACATTTGACATGGTTTTGAAAACCTGTTTGGCTTTAGCTTTTTACTTTGACTTATCAAAAAGTCTTGTCTAGAGATGGAAGAGGAAGATGGCCAAGCGACAATGCACAACGACTATGTGCACGAACAACATCATGTACTTTTCCGGATTACCACGAGTTTAAGAGCATCATGGATCAAGCAACAAAGAGGTTAGTGGCGAGAGAATGATAGAAGATATCTCACAGTCACATAGGGAGGAAAAAAGGAAAGTCTAAATCCTATAAGAGGATAAGACTCCATAGAGTCACCCGGTCTGAGGAAAAAGGTCACATGAAAAGAATCACTTATTCAAGATAACTAAAGAATTGTGAGCAAAGCGAAAGACAAAGGGAACTCAAGCGGCTTTTTATGTGCGGTTAATGCCAATTACCCGTGGTCACAGTATTTATGGAAAGAACAATAAAATGAGTATAAAAGGCACAATGCAAAACTAGAAGCGTGTCCCATATAAATCCATGCATAAAACTCCAATATTTCCTTAAAATGCATGGCCTTTATAAAGGCCAATATATAAAATGCAAATGATGCTTAAAAAGCATAGAAAATAACCCGCCAAGAACGAAAACAAACTAGAATTTGCCAATAGAGCACGATACTTTAAAACAAAAATGCAATACAATCCATTTTGGAAATAATATGAAAAGGATTAAAGGAAAAGGAAATGACATTATTAAATGAAATATCATAAGGAAAAGAAATAATACCACATGCCTAAAGCCGGGACTAGATGCACCAATATGAATGTACTTTCAAAGAATGAGGAATGAGGTTGAGGTAGAGAGGTTAAGGAAGAACCAGAAGGGAAGAGATTAAAGTTACATTGAGGATCACATGGTAGATCAAACCAAAGAGAGGCTTATGAAAAAACAAAAGGAATTGAAGTCCGGAGTCTGAAAGTCAAAGGTAAATTCACGGCCAAGGTAAAAGAAGCTGATGGGGTCAAGTCTTGAAGCGTCAAAAGGTGGAGTGCAAGGAGGCTAACCTACTTGTGAGAATGAAAAAAGGAATAAGTATTGACACCAATGATGACATATTGTTGAAAAGTAAGCTAAGCTAAGACCCATATTGTCACTTAATGGCCAAAACAAAGATCAAGAGCTTCGTGACTAGGTAGAGACTCCGAGGCGGTTGTTGCGGGGCGACCATACACCGACTATGTGCCGCGAACAATATCATGCAATCCTACGTATTGCCTTATTTGAAAACATCATGGATCAAACAACCACAAAAGTTTGGCCCGAGAGAATGATAAACAGCGATTAGCACATGAGGGCGTGATTAATGCCAATGCAATGAATGCATTGTGGAAACTAGAACAATAAAATGAGTGTAAGGCACAATGCAAAACTAGAGCGTGTCCAATATAAATCCACATACATAAAAAACTCAATGACACGCCAAAAAGCATGGCGCATAGCCAATATATAAAGAAATACAAATGATGTAAAAGCATAGAAAATACTTTGCAAGAACACGAAACAAGCTAGGGTGGCCGATAGAGCGTGCTTTTGACAAATATGCAATACAATCTATTTTGAAAATAATATAGAAAAGGATTAAAGAAAATAGCGATTGGTAAATGAAGAGTAGCATAAGGAAAAGCCAGCTACCACATGCCTAAAGCGGGACTAGATGCACCAATATAAATACCAAGTACTTTCAAAGAGCGAGGAATGAGGTTGAGGTAAGGAGTTAAGGAAAGGTCAAGAAAGAGATTGAGATTACATTGAGGAGCACATAAGTGAATCAAGCAAAGAGGCTTATAGAGAAAAACAAAAGGCGATTGAAGTAAAATTCACGTAGTCAAAGGTGAGATTAAGGCCAAGGTAAAAGGCGATGGGGTCAAGTCTTGAAACGTCAAAGGTGGAGTGCAGGAGTCTAACCTGCTTGGCGAATAAGAAAAAGAAAGAAAGGAATAAGTGATGACACAATGATGACATATTGTTAGTAAGCTAGCCATCTTCCTTTCCAATCCCGCGCATCCATGACTCTATGGTGGTCAATTTTTATTTTCAATGCTGTGCTTGACTCCACCATCGATGGATTCTGTGATGTCCTAAGATCTCTTCTTACGAGATTTTGAATGTTATGGTAGCATTGGTACGCAAGATATAGCTTTCACATGTTTTGGCGATTTGGAACATCGGTGCGAGGCATGGCTCTAGAAGCTTCTTTATTTCTCATCTATGGTTATTGCTAATTTCCTTGGGAAGCAATATTTTTTATGTTTATAGCAGATTTAGGTAGCCATTGGGTTGGGACTCAGTGATTAGCTCCGGTTATGCTGATTGCTTTTTGTTTCTTATTACGTTTTCTAAGTCATGCATGATTCATCATACCCGATGCAGTTTCCATGGCTAGGTAGCTCCTAACATATCCTTATTTAGGATTTGGCCTCACAGTCTTTGGGTTGATCCCAACATAAGGATTCGATCTGACCATCCCATCTTGTTTGCTTTAGATAATTTGATGGCGACATGGCGAGGCGATTCTCATGATCGGCGAGAACATGCCTGCTTGACATAGGGCCGGGGTTGTACAGCGATTGGCTGACAACAAGAGATTAGTTCAAAATAAAATACCACGCAGATTTTATTTCTAATATGCAGTCCTCCTGATATTTAATTTCTAATCTTTGGATGTAGCGATTACTTCTAACAAATGCGTATCCTTTTCTTACAATTATTTCTAACAAATCCTTGTACTTTCTTCTTGGCCTCATGCCTATGCGCTAATCATGCCCCTTGTTGGGATAATGTACATGGCCTTCTTGTGCTTGATGTCTAGTGGTTTGATTTGCACTCATATTATAAACCATGTAACAACGCATTGTTTGGAATTAACTCTTAGCCACACTCTCACAATCCTTAGGACTTCATATGAGGAATTGACACTTGGCCCTTAGCACTTCTTGAAACTTGATTTTTTGCTGAAGATCCCAGCACTCACGATAGCATACTCATTTTGTTCCTAGTCAATTTGCTAATATAGCGGCCGTGTTTACCATGTGCTTCTATACTATCATTTCTTAACTTTAGTATTTCTAGTTGAGTTACTCTCATAGGAGTCACGGTAAAGTGCATTTCTATGAGAAGTATAATTCACCATGTCATTTTAGCGATTGATGTCCCCTTGATATTGTTTTTGGGCCTTTCGCACATTTCCATTTCTTGCCGATGCATTCATCATTTCTAACCCAAGGTTTCTTAGAATTATTGTTAATCATGTGAACATAGTTTTCCCAAACAATTTTAGTTACAAAGTTTAATATATGCTGGGTTTTTCCATTTTCCATGATTTGTTGGCTAGTTTTTATTATTGAGATTCACATTCTTTGGAGACATCCATATCATCTCTTTTGTTTTTAGGGTTCATACGTTTTTGAAGAGGTTGCAAATGTTATTTGCAGGCTTGTTTAGATACCTTAGGCAGTTATACTATTACCACATGAAAACTGAAGCACTACTTTAGTTGTTTTACGACTAAGTCCTGGGTTATCGTAGTTGTGAATTTCCTCATTTCTCTACGGTCAATTGATCTCTTTATCCATTTAGTTCTGAGAAAGGTGTTCATGTATTGAAATAGCAGGATAGGTTCTTTTGCATACTTGGACATGCGGCTTTACATCTATTTTTCTAGAGTGCTCAATTTGCTCAACTTTCGGTTGACATCATTTTACATCTTTCTAGCTAGTTTTCTTATCATCGTTCTTGATTTCCTATTTGCATTTGGCTTTGTTGATGGATTTCTCTACAACAATATGTCATTGGCTTGCTCCATTTCAACTCGGTTGACATCATTTACTGTCGTTCCTGGCTAATGAATTTTTTTTATCACATTAATTTGCGGTTTTCTATTTGTATTTGGCTCACGGTGATGGATTTCTCTACTAACAGTAATATCCATTATGTTTCATTCCATTCCTCTTCCTCCCTATCCTTTCCATTCCATTCCATTCCACCACTACATTTCCTGGCTATTTGACTCCCATTTTACTCTAGTTATATTCCTCCAACCTCATTTCATTGGATGGCCTCAGATTCTGAGACTTTCCACTCTCTCTTTCCTCCCTCCCTCCCTCCCTCCCTCCCTCTCATGAGCTCCATATATGTCTTGACTTCGTTAGCCATACATCATAAGGGCTTGATCTTTCTTTCACATGCTTTTGTTACCTAATTTCTTCTATATATTTGTAAATTTTGTCAAACTTATCCTTTTGTTCCGATCTAGCGAGATATTATATCATTTTCATCACGTTGGAAGTTTTCGGGTTCATTAATTACATCCATATTATTTGTGTTGGATTGCATTCATTGAGGCATTGTGGGTTGCATATTTTTGTTGTAGGTTGTTTTGCTTTGGTCATGGGCCGTTGCACTTGAAGTGCTTCTTATTTAGTACCAAGTCTCATTTCCTACCGGCGGGGCTGCGGTGTTCAGTATGTTGGGTGGTCGTAATGCGGTGTGGATGTGGGATGTTGCATTAATTTTGCATGGGTGTTTTGCATCTTTATAACTTTCCGGATTTCCCCAGCTATGTGGCCTTGACATTAGGCATTGTTTAGCGATAACAGTCTCAATCTCGACAAGTGGCCATTCTCGACTTTGCCTTTGTCCCGCTTGCATTTTAGGTGTGTATCCATCATCAACACATATTCAATATCAATGTCAGGTTTGACTTTTGATTTTTGCTAGCGGTTCTTGACTCTAACCTTGATTTCTATCATTTTGTTCCCTTGTCCATTCTCACATGATCTCTAAATCATTTGCGTTGGTTTGATATCTTTTAAATTTGAGAAGCGATTGCATCTCGATTGACGTAGGGTTTTAGATCTTGCATTAATAGAACATGACTTTAGACCATTTTTTCTACCCAGAGCATCTATTGTAAGGAAACACCTAACCCGACATCGTTGTACCATCCATTATTGGATTTTCTCCCTTTTCTCTTTTAGTAAAGCGCCATTAGGGATTATGTTATTACACCCTTGACTCTCCTCAATCTTGTTACGTCTTGTCTTTCAGTCTTACTTTCCGAACACCATACTATTTTTGCTTTCACTTTTCCCACCTTCTTTTAGAATTCCTTTTTTTTGCTATCTAGATATTGTTTTTCCATATGTTACTGGCATTCGGGTGTGCATATCATGGGTTCCATTTCTACATCTATGCTTATGCTTGCATTTGCCTTTTATGAGCATTGTGTCTTGAGAGTACGCTGATCATGATACATCATTTTGAGTTTTCATGCTTCGACTTTTTCTAAGGCCGATAAGAACCTGTGGATTTTGTCTGCTTGTTAGAACTACATTGACTTTTGGGAACCCGGTATAGTGGTGAGCAAGTTCTAGTTTGCATGGTGCTTTTGGAAGAGTTTGATATCCTTAGTTTTTTCTTGAACTCTACTTCATGAAGAGACATTATCCGAATTTGGGTCTGCATTAAGGTGTTCTCTTATTAACACCTCATCTTTGGGCGTTTTACTTTTTGCTGGCATTATCCCGGCTGAGGTTCATAGCGGCTTTACATCAGTAATTTTACGTCATCATTTCTTACAGGTTTTAGGCTTTTGCAAAGGGTACTCACCACCCTTATAATCATATATCATTTCATTCCTGGTTATGGCGTGTTGCATTTGGCACTCCATTGCATTTTCGGCATACTCGGGGCGATCACATCACGTCATATCTTGGATCCCGGTTTTTTCTACAGCACGACATGGTGATATGTCACCGAGGGACATATGGACTCTTTTGCTTTTCAATAGCTTTATTAATCATATATGTCATTATTTACCTACTCATTTAGCGAAAGTTTCATTTGTCCACGTTTCTACCATATGCTAACCTCAGCATAACCCGACCATAGCAGCTTTGATCTCCATCTCCTCCTTTTCGTGGCAGCCCATAACCTCCCCTTTTGACTACTTAAGCCTCATTTTTTGCTTTCGTCTGGGTGATCAGTGCTTTATCTCAGACCCGGGGATGCTTCCTTTTGAGGTGGTGCTAAAAAATGTCTATAACTTCTTCACGAATCTCATCCCCTGCGTTGCAAAGAGGTATGATTCATCTTTGGGACATTTATTCATGGCTAACTTCGAAAATTCGGACCCAACCCATGCATTAAACCATATTCTTCGATTCCAAGCATTTCATGGACTTTATGAACCTCTTTGCTTGATCTCCACCATTATTACATTCTTGACATTTGCTGCGGGATTGATCATTAGCCCTCTCATTTATTCTATCGGCTTGGATCCATCATCATGCCTTTTATTACGCTTTCATCAGCGGCCGGAGCCTCTCGGTCTTGGTTCGGCGTTTTGCACCGTGGCGTATTAGATTGCTTTAAACCACTTGGTGGTTCTTCGTTGACCGCGCCATGAGCCCTACTCTGGGCGGGGCCCGGCATGAAGCGTCCTTGTCGAAAATAAAGGGGCTATGTTTTTGATACATTTTCGTAGCTTTATTACCCCATATAATAAATGCGCCCGCTATGAGGAATTAATGCGGCCTCATGTGGCTCTTTATGTTTTTAGTTGTCAATTTAATTAAATTTGACATGGTTTTATGTTGTTTTTGTGTGACTTTACCTCTCAAGCTTACTTACTCCCCGGGGTCCCCTTGTTCCTCTCTACTTTTACCTTTGGTGTTGTTTTTCCTCCCGGCGCCCCATCCACCTTCCACTGGCTTACATAGCTATGTTCCGCCCGCCCGGCTTTGTTCTGCCCAGTTGCCGTCTACATCTTTGTTTCGCTATCTCCATGCTTCCCCACTTCGTGCGCGTGCTTTGCCCCTCTCTTCATCATATTGATAGCCAATGGCCCCTCGTCCATTGCGCCGACCTGCGGCAGCAATCTCCCTTTTTTTTCATCGATTTTCAGCCAGCACCATCGGTTTACCTTTGCAGATCCTTGACTTCGTCGATCCTACCTCTCCTTCGACGTAATGCGGCTCTATTGTTTCTGCTCCACTTACATCCACGGCCCCATTCCCCTCTCGGCTCGCTCTTTGCCGCCCTCGCTCGTGCTTTCCTTTCGCGGCTTTTGCGTATCTCTGGGCCTTAAGCCCTCAATGAATCTCTCCCTTTCCTTGTCTCATGTTGATGTTCTTATCCACCATTACAAAGCAGAGACCAACTTACTTGCGTGCGATAGAGCTTGTGTTCCCATCCGACAGCGGGGATACAATTATTGGCCGCATCGAGATAGGGGCTGACCAAAGAACAATAACCGACTCTCCCATAAGATCTGAAATATCTCTAAAACAAAGAAAGGACAATAGCAACAAAAACTTCTCATCGGGGATAAAAACCAGTCCCGCTTGGGGTTTGAAGAAAACTGACGAAAAAATAATTAATGCTGACACCTGAGGATACCCGAAAAAGTAAGAGTAGAGGTGGTGAAGCCGCCAGCAGCATCAGCCATGGAATGGTGACCACGTTAGTGTAAAATAAAATAGGGACGACCATGGCGATTGAGCACTAAAGAGAATAGTCCCCATAAACTAAAACACTCATTAGATGTTAGGAACTATAAACAAACATATATAGAAACTAAGAAACATAAGGGGTGGAAAAGAAAAATAGCATCTGTAGGTGGAAGTCAGCTGGCATCATAGCAGTTGGAAAATATAGACATCATCGATTGGGTGGAAATAATTTTACAGCGACCATCGGTGGAGAGCATCCTTAATGGGTGGTCCTGCTGAGAGCGAGAAACATATAAACAATAGATGAACTCAAAATAACATATAGGCTGGGGTGGTGGGGAAGCAATGGACAAGGAAAGAATCTTGATGTGAAAGGCGCCAATGGCGAGCCACAAGAAGGAAATCGAAATAACGATTAGGGGCCGGTCGATACCGACCGGGAAGGAGACCGCAAAAACGCCGGCGAACTACGAAGAACTTCCGCCTACAAGCCAGCCGATGGGGAAAGCGTCTAAGTAATGCGAACAACATCATAGGCTCCTATAGCGAGGGAGAGCATGATGGCGCCATTCGCCGTGGTACCGAACATCCTGCGATGAAACTCCAGTAGAGATGGAAAGGGGAAGTGGCCGCTGACAATACTGCGACTATGTTAGCACGGAGAACAGCATCATGTATGCCCACCAGGTTGCAAGCGGTACATCATGGATCAAAACAACAAGAGGTTCAGAAGCCCGAGAAAGAATGATGAGAATGTATGGTCACATGAGGGAAGAGAAAAAGAAGGGTCTAATCCTATAAAGAAGATAAGACTATTTGTAAGTACTTGACATATTAGTTGCATCTAGTCCACGGCTTTAGGGATATGGTATTATTTTTCCTTATGGTATTTCATTTAACAACGTCATTTCTTTTCTTCACTACATAATGGCTTCAAAAATAGATTATATTACATATTTGTCAAAAGCACGTTCTATTTGGCCAATTCTAGTTGTTTTGTGTTCTTGCGGTTATCTTCTATGCTTTTACATCATTTTATATATATTAACCTTATACATCATGCATTTGGCAGTCAGTAAAGGATTCTTATAGCGAGGATTTATAATGAACCACGTTCTAGTTTTACATTATTACCTTTATACTCATTTGTTACGTTACGGTTTCCTGTGATTCATTTGCGTTGGCGTTAATCGCGCCCCTCGTATTGCCAATCATTGTTTACATCATTCTCTGTGCTTGAACTTGCTTTTGTTTGGGTCCGTGATGTTTCGACAACTGATACGGGCTTTGCGTGATATTTGTTGCGTGCACATAGTGCATGTATGGTCGTCGCCATAGCGCGGGCGTCCCACTAGTCCGCGAGGGTTTGACATCTTTGTTTTGTATTGCGGACAATAGGTGCGGCTAGCTTAATGGCACAATGTGTAATCATCATTGTGTCGTCACTTATTCCTTTTTTCTCACGATGCGCCGCGAGGTTAACCTCCTTGCACTCCACCTTGGCCATTAGGCACTTGACCCCAATAAGCCTCTTTTACCTTGGTAGGTAATCTCACCTTTGACCGGACTCGGGACTTCGGCCAGGTCTTTGTTTTAGCAATGCGTGA